>JASAOG010000250.1:500000-836955 GCA_030265305.1 Biomphalaria pfeifferi
CATTCTTCGTGCTCCCCCCCCCCCCCCTTGAATACATTTCTAAATATCTGTGACATCATGACCAATAATAACAGCTTCCTGAATGTGTAGTCAATAGTGCTGACATATAGAAATTTGCCCTATCACGATGACTCGACTGAAATAGGTCATCCAACCTTCGATTCCGCCAACGGAAGGGGTGATCTCCCTTTGTAGTGTCTCGTCGGTGTATTGATAAAGTCACCGTGTCGTACTGTCACGGATCTAGTGAGTAAAGCTTCCTTCATGGTTACAATTAATGGTTCTCAAGTCATTTGTTTGGAACGACCCCCCCTCCCCCCCCCCCCCCCAAAAAGGGACGTCTCCTAGAGGCTTGAATCTGAAGATTTTCTAATATTTTTTGTTATGTTATCACATTTGTAAAGTTGGGGGGGGGGGGGGTGTTATTGGCGTCAGAAAACGATTCAAAAAGTGTTTTTTTAAGAAGACTGATCATCGAGATTATACCTTCTGACGTCAGCACGAAACATTTATTACTACTAACGTTCCATTGTAGTATCGATGTCTATTGCGTGAACATGACATGCCCCCTGGTTGCCGCGAAGAGAACAGGCCCCTACTTGACGTGAACAGAACAGGCCCCTACTTGACGTGAACAGAAAAGCCCCCCTACTTGCCATGAACAGAACAGGCCGCTACTTGACGTGAACAGAACAGCCCCCCCCCCCACACACACACTTGACATCTCGCTAAATACGAGGAAGATCCTAGGACGATCAAGCCCATGCTCTACTGTCTGGAATGTCTCTCACCCTCCAGTATCGGCCAGCACTATCTTAATAATGTATTAAATAGCTGACTAAGGGGGCGACCAATGTAATTTTTTTTTTGTTTTAGGTGGGTGTCACTGGCAAAAGTTTGAGAAACATTGGCATAAAGTAAAACTTGTTTTTCCCGCAAAGTCTAAAAGTAAAATAAAAAATGTATTCAGTTGATGTTAAGATCTGTTTCTAATTTTAATAAACTTACATTTTAATATATGTAATAACTATTGATAAAATGTCAAAAAACAGAAATATATATATATACACAGGGCTTTTGTGTAAAAGTACGCGCCGGCGTACCAGCACATTTTTCAATGTGGGGAAAAAAATATTACTTTTCTTATATTTTAACGTTAATTATTAATATATTAGTAGTTAAAAGTTAGGCAATCCATCACTGAGTACATGCATCTAATCACTGAATACCGGCACCTATTTATTTTTGTTTTTACAAAAAAAAGCACTGTATATATATTGTGTCACGGGATTATCCCTGTTATATTATCACTATACACACTAACAATACTGATGTTTAAAAGTTACACTCCATTTTTATTAACGTGAAAAACAAGGAGAGACCAACCAGCAGAGACTAATACACAGTGAATACACACTACTGACACACTTAAGAGTAAACCGTGAACACGTGAACATACTGAACAGTAGAACAAGGGAGACTACATGAAAACAAACAAACACACACACAACATACATAAACATAAATACACATGTAAATGTAACAATCCCCTTCTCGTGTCATGAAGACTATCCCCTCCTTGTGTCACATAGACTATCCCTCCTTGTGTCACGGGGACCATTTCCTCCTTTCTTCTTGTCTTACGGAGCACCAAAAATACAGATTTCTTTTATTTTCAAATTACTTGTCAGCTACAAAGCATTCACAATAGAGAGGGGGTGGGCGAAATTTTTAAAAAGGAAAAGGAGAGGCGGGTAGCAGATATTATTGAAAGTGTAGCCTAATAATGAACAGTCACATCTAAGGCTAGAACCAGCAAAGCGTCATGCATTGCTAATATGCTACGCCTTAAGGGGATTCCTTTACATGCCCACAATAAGCACACACCAATATCACACACACACAAACATTTACGCATGCAGTGTCAAGGCTGTCTCGCCCTCAGATAGTAGGCCTACTACGACCAAGTCATTGATACCTGTTCATGAATGAAATTCGTGTGGGAAAATTCCCCACTTCTTGCCTTTTTTTTTCCTCTTAAGGTTAGATTTCAGCCATTAGAAAGAGAGAGGTCAAACTCATGTGATATTGACAGGAAGAAAGACATATGTGATATTGACGTGTAAGAATTACAAACTGTCATGACTTGTACTATTTACGACAATCGTGATTGTTACAGTTTTACGACATTCATTTTCTCGTGACCGACGTATAACATGATATCATTGATACTCTTCATGCAAAATTGCATGTCATGTAAGACCTTGTACAGCAGTGATGCCCAAAATGTGGGCCACATCCGGCCCGTGACGTAGTTCCATCCGGCCCACCGAAACGTTAATGCAAAGAGTAGAACCCTCCCTCCCTTTTTAAAAAAAAATGTTTCTTGCCTACGTAAGAGGTTCTCAAACTTTTTTGACCCGGGTACCCTTTTATATAGTCAAAACTGGTTCACGGACCCTAGTAAACAAAATTTCAAAGACCATTTGTGTGGAAACACAAAATCGGCTGCCGAAGTGGTCCACTAAGGCAGATAAAAAGGCAGGTATCAATATTTTCAACAGGAATATCAGAAACTAACAACTACAATACTATCAACAACTACAACCCTATCGCCGTCGAGACAAATAGAAGGGGGTGTGAACGCGTCGAAGTGTTGCCGATACTATTGTATTGTTAGTCTGACCAATGACATGATGTCACGTGATACCACAGGATTACGGAGATTTCTTAATGTTATTATTATTACTTTGTTAATATTCATACGCTTTCAATGAGCTGATAGACTAGTTATAAAGATATGATTCAATATGAACATGGATTAACTGACACTGTTGAATGATTATCTAATTGATTTAAATGTTTTGTAAAGGGACAATCTCTCACTCAAGACCTCAAAGAAGAAACTTTTCCCTCTGGTTAAATGACAGACCACACAAAAGCAGGGGGCGTAGCTATGAATTTTACATCGTTTTGAGGCACGGGGGGGGGGGGGGGGGGCTTGACCTCATTTTGCGTAATATTTCATTTTTAATGTAAAAAACACTCATTTGGGTGCCCCACTCAAGTGGTGCCCGGGGGGGATTTTCTAATTCTCCCCTCTCCTACCCCCCCCCCCCCAATCCTAGCTACGCCACTGCTTGAAAGTAATAGCAGCTATTCCCTTGTTGGTGGGGGGGGGGGGGGGGGGCTGAAAAGCTATATAAGTGCATGCTATCTAAGTAACATACGTAAACCAAAATTGTTAAAGGATTGTTTACTGAGACTATAGCTTTTCTTTACTGAGACTATAACTTTTATTTACTGAGACCAGGGGCGGACTGGCTATATGGGCATTTGGGCAAATGTCCGGTGGGTTGGTAGGATCACCGAAATGGCCTGATCGAAGCCATTATGGCACATTTCAAATTGTTAAAGGTTTTATAATATTCTTATTATATTATTATTTTTATTTGTATAACAGGCCCTCTGAGCGTCGTGTTTAAAAAAAGTCTTTCACAGACATTACAGTGTAATACTATTTTAATCGAACACATTATCCGAAAATAAAATGTAGAATATAGACAGTGCTACTAGTAGGCTTCATCTTTTTAGGGCCTACATAATTGCTGATTTGAAAAGACGCTATATTGCTTATTAAGATATAGAGTTCACTGTATGCATGCATATCGATACATTATCAAAGTTAATGATTTTTAAGGACCGATACGTCTAAAAATGGATGCACATCACATGATATAGAATTAGTGGGCCGAATTTTATAGAAATGCCAGGGCCGATTTCGACACCCTGTCCGCCCCTAACTGAGACTATAACTTTTCTTTACTGAGACTATAACTATGTTTACTGAGACCATCACCTTTGTTTACTGAGTCTATCACTTTTGTTTACTGAGACTATCACTTTTGTTTACTGAGACTATCACCTTTGTTTACTGAGACTATCACCTTTGTTTACTGAGACTATCACTTTTGTTTAGTGAGACTATCACTTTTGTTTAGTGAGACTATCACTTTTGTTTACTGAGACTATCACTTTTGTTTACTGAGACTATCACTTTTGTTTACTGAGACTATCACTTTTGTTTACTGAGACTATCACTTTTGTTTACTGAGACTATCACTTTTGTTTACTGAGACTATCACTTTTGTTTACTGAGACTATCACTTTTGTTTACTGAGACTATCACTTTTGTTTACTGAGACTATCACTTTTGTTTACTGAGACTATCACTTTTGTTTACTGAGACTATCACTTTTGTTTACTGAGACTATCACTTTTGTTTACTGAGACTATCACTTTTGTTTACTGAGACTATCACTTTTGTTTACTGAGACTATCACTTTTGTTTACTGAGACTATCACTTTTGTTTACTGAGACTATCACTTTTGTTTACTGAGACTATCACTTTTGTTTACTGAGACTATC
This sequence comes from Biomphalaria pfeifferi, assembly GCA_030265305.1. NCBI lineage: Eukaryota > Metazoa > Mollusca > Gastropoda > Planorbidae > Biomphalaria > Biomphalaria pfeifferi. Next base: position 504,430 of record JASAOG010000250.1, read on the forward strand.
ACTTTTGTTTACTGAGACTATCACTTTTGTTTACTGAGACTATCACTTTTGTTTACTGAGACTATCACTTTTGTTTACTGAGACTATCACTTTTGTTTACTGAGACTATCACTTTTGTTTACTGAGACTATCACTTTTGTTTACTGAGACTATCACTTTTGTTTAGTGAGACTATCACTTTTGTTTACTGAGACTATCACTTTTGTTTACTGAGACTATCACTTTTGTTTACTGAGACTATCACTTTTGTTTACTGAGACTTAAACGTTTCTTTTTAAACAAATTAAAATTAACGACTTGGGTGAGTTGAGATTTTATGAGTGTATTTATGCCCAGGCTCAACGACCACAAATTTCTTGTCAATTTTCTTGTATTCGTGATAAGGTTCATGACGGCAATGAATTCAACTCACATCGAATAATGTAAAAAGGAAAGTTCCCCTTTCAGACCTTGTGGTCTATAGGGCAGATGATGTAAAGGTCATCTGATTCCGTCCCCTACGGTTTACGAGGGTGTCATGTGGCCAGCACAACGACCAACCGCCGTTACCTATCCCCAACTAATATCAGGTACCCATTAGAGATGGGTGGACTCATGAGGCACCCAAAGATCTCGAAATTAAAAATCCAGTCTTCACCAGGATTCGAACCCGGGACCACCGGTTCAGAAGCCAATCGCTTTACCACTCAGCCACCTCGCCTCCTTTGTACCAAATGAGAAGACGGGAAAACGGTACACAACTTCTGCAATAGCCCTTAATGCAGAATATAAATTTGGAAACAAAACTTGTGGTCTCCTTGTTCAAACATTGGTTCAAGTTCCTCGTTTGTGGATATTTCACCAATCTGCTCCTGGTATGGATTGGGATCTCAGCTTGCCTACGCGCAAAAAGGGCTCAATATCCAGTCGGGAATCTCCAAGTGAAGAATGTTTTCAGATCTTTTGGTTTAGGTCGTCAGAGAATAGTTCGTAATAGACATATTATTAATATTAAGGGGCGCATTGATTACCCAAAATTATTCGACCTGATAAACTGGCTCTAAGCAAAGAAGTTATTTTGATTGTATACAATAGTGTTGTAAATCTGTTTCCCCCTTACTAACAATTGTTTCCATGTGTGAACTAGCGCGAGATTTTTGTTTACGCTGGAGAGCTTAAAATGACCTCTGAAGTGTGTTGCGGCACATGTGTTTGGATTTTCTCGGTTGAGAGATTGAGGATTGTTTTCTTTTTGTATTTGTAGATCAGTGAATGTGAATTCGAGTTGGAGTATAAAAAAAGTATTTCTTGTACCGGGATTATTGACTTATTACTTTTGGATAATGTTTCGGCGAGAAGTCTGCAGTCAGAGTGTTAACTGTATTCGGAGGAATCGGTAAGTTATTTTTATAGTGCGTCAATCCCCACATCTTGACAACATTCATCTTTCTGTGGACCCCCTTTGGTCGTCTCAAGGGTCCGCGGACCAAAAGTTGAGAAACACTGCGCTACTCTACCCCGACAGTTTTCATTACAGTAACGGTAACGATGTCACACACACTTACAAGCACAAACACACATATAAATAAATAAATATACAATGCCATAGACTTAGCCAGATCTAAAACCCTAATCATATATATATACGAAAATAATTGGGAGATAAGGGGCGCAGGCCATGCTCCCCCGGCGCCTGGCACTTTCATTACACCACTCTGCGACCTAATGTTTAGGTAGTGCCAGGCGCCGGGGGAGCATGGCCTGCGCCCCTTATCTCCCAATTATTTTCGTAGTACATTATATATAGCTGCCCCATCTCAAGACGAAAGCAAACCAGTGACTCATCTGGGCGCACCAATTGTCTTCCAAGACAGAAGGAGCCCTAAAAATTTGCATTAAAAGAGTCATCAATAGGCAAACGAGAACGTACGTAAAATGGAATCAAAGTTGCAACAGAAATATATCATTTGAGTGTAATGGTTTGATAGGCTAGCCACTTTGGCGCTCCGGTGCACCGCGAGGGAGGGGGGGCAAGGTGGGGTGCTTTGATACTCCACTGCTATGTCGTTCAGGAAATTATCTAATTGCCTTTTAGCGTAAGACAGTTCATTACGTCACGCTACAAGAAGCGAAAATAGTTGGGACACAGCATCGTTTGTAGGGAACACGACTTGATAGAGAATCAACGGGCATAGCTTACATAGCAGAATACAGAGTAGCCTATATAGTGATACCGAGCTATTTGGGTCCTCATTCTACCTTCTCTTCTTTTCATATTACCTTCTCTTATTTCTGCCTTCTCTTCTTATCTTTCTAGCTTCTCTTGATAACGTTCTACTCTTCTTGTATTTCTACCTTATCTTATTAGTTCAAACCTCCTTTTTTATCAATCTACCTTCTCTTCTTATCATATTCTACAGTTAGAGATGCTTATAAATTATCTGCCAATATAATTAATAATAGCAATGTTTTCCATTCTTAAGATTAAGGAAGATGTAGTGTTTCACATGACTAAGCAAACCCAGTTTCGACCTGCATATTTTCCCGCATCTCGTGCAGACAAAGCCGTTGTCCGCTGGCGGTCTATTTAAGTTTTTTCTTCCGTCTTCTGCGCCTGTCTCCAAAAAAGGGCTTTTCTTTGCGTTTTAAATAGAGACCCACTAAATACAAACCAATGTGAAGCTCTCCACTAAAATAGAAACTTATCTTGTTGAGCTTTATTGTTTTTTTACTTTACACATATGCTTGTTTTACATTAGAGCCTATTAGAGTCATTAGACAATAGTTCAACTTAAACGTTCTTTGTTTTCAAAGTGTAACATAATATATAGGCCTGCATATATGCAATCTCATCTTATAAAATACAGACTTAACTTGAAAAAAAGAAGATGATTACGTCCTACGCGTGTTCGTTGGTCAATCTAGTGATTCTAGTCATGCATACTAACCAATGACTTAAATTCTGCCAAGTCATTGCTTTTCCTGGCAGACTCAAGCAACCCATTCCATCCATCCATTAATCCATCCATCCATCCATCCATCCATCTATCTAATCTATCTATCTATCTATCTATCTATCTATCTATCTATCTATCTATCTATCTATCTATCTATCTATCTATCTATCTATCTATCTGTCTACCAATCTACCTACCTACCTACCTACCTACCTACCTATCTTTCTATCTATCTAATGTATCTAATCTATCTATCTAGTCTATCTATCTATCTATCTATCTATCTATCTATCTATCTATCTATCTATCTATCTATCTATCTATCTATCTATCTATCTATTTATCTATCTATCTAATCTATCTAATCTATCTAATCTATCTATCTATCTATCTATCTATCTATCTATCTATCTATCTATCTATCTATCTATCTATAAATCTATCTATTTATTTATCTATCTATCTAATCTATCTAATCTATCTAATCTATCTAATCTATCTAATCTAATCTCATCTAATCTCATCTAATCTATCTATCTATCTATCTATCTATCTATCTATCTATCTATCTATCTATCTATCTATCTATCTATCTATCTACCTACTTACTTACTTACTTACTTACTTACCTACCGACCTACCTACCTACCTACCTACCTACCAACCTACCTACCTACCTACATACCTACCTACCTATCTACCTATCTTTCTATCTATCTAATGTATCTAATCTATCTATCTATCTATCTATCTATCTATCTATCTATCTATCTATCTATCTATCTATCTATCTATCTATCTATTTATTTATCTATTTATCTATCTATCTAATCTATCTAATCTAGCTAATCTATCTAATCTATCTAATCTATCTAATGTATCTAATGTATCTAATCTATCTAATCTATCTAATCTTTCTAATCTATCTAATCTATCTAATCTAATCTAATCTAATCTATCTATCTAATCTATCTATCTAATCTATCTATCTAATCTATCTATCTAATCTTTCTATCTAATCTATCTATCTAATCTATCTTTCTAATCTATCTATCTAATCTATCTATCTAATCTATCTATCTAATCTATCTATCTAATCTATCTATCTAATCTATCTATCTAATCTATCTATCTAATCTATCTATCTAATCTATCTATCTAATCTATCTATCTAATCTATCTATCTAATCTATCTATCTAATCTATCTATCTAATCTATCTATCTAATCTATCTATCTAATCTATCTATCTAATCTATCTATCTAATCTATCTATCTAATCTATCTATCTAATCTATCTATCTAATCTATCTATCTAATCTATCTATCTAATCTATCTATCTAATCTATCTATCTAATCTATCTATCTAATCTATCTATCTAATCTATCTAATCTATCTATCTAATCTATCTATCTAATCTATCTATCTAATCTATCTATCTAATCTATCTATCTAATCTATCTATCTAATCTATCTATCTAATCTATCTAATCTATCTATCTAATCTATCTATCTAATCTATCTATCTAATCTATCTATCTAATCTATCTATCTTATCTATCTATCTATCTAATCTATCTATCTATCTAATCTATCTATCTATCTAATCTATCTATCTATCTATCTATCTAATCTATCTATCTATCTAATCTATCTATCTATCTATCTAATCTATCTATCTATCTAATCTATCTATCTATCTAATCTATCTATCTATCTATCTAATCTATCTATCTATCTATCTAATCTATCTATCTATCTATATAATCTATTGTTATGAAAATTATACTCTGTATCGGTTGTCGTTCTTATGTTTACATGTGCTTGTAATTCGTCCGTGAGAATGTGTTCACGAAATGTGTGTTGTGTAGTCATTCAGTGTATTAAAGCCATACTATACAGACATGGTTCTCGACTCTCTTATCTTTATGTTTATAACATCTATCTATCTATCTATCTATCTATCTATCTATCTATCTATCTAATCTATCTATCTATCTAATCTATCTATCTATCTAATAATAATAATTTAATGTATAAAGTGCTGCTTACAAACAAAATGTAGGCTCAAGGCGCTGTAATAACATTACAAACACAAACACGACAGCTAAAATGACAAACTAATCTAAAAAAGTTTTAAACAGGTAGGTCTTAATGTTCCTCTTGAAAGTAGTGTAGCATGTTGTCTGTCTGAGATCAATGGGGAGTGAGTTCCAAGCCTTTGGACCGTGCACTGAAAAAGCCCGCAGACCGTAGCTTTTGGGGGAGAAACGTGGCATCACTAAAACGTTGAGTCCATTGAGCGCATGGCTCTCTGAGGGACTGACTCAAGCAACCCATTCCATGCTCTAATATGGAAGAAGGAGCATTTGTACAAATTTGTCCTAGCATGGAACCAGGGATGTGTCTTTCTGAGTATTTTATTAGGCTTTGTTTTTTTTATATTTGAAGATTATGGTTCAGTGTTTTATGTATAATTGCTACTTTACTTTTAAGTCTTATATCCTGATGGCTTTCCAAATTTAGTCATTTTACTAAAGGTGTTACTCTAACTCTAGTCAAATTTGAATATTCGTTTGTTATGAATGTCACTGCTCAATTTTGTAACTGGTCCAAAGTCTTAATATTTTCCTGAGTTATAATGCCTTGAATGATGCAAAATCTGCGCCCATTTTACACTGTCTGTCCTTGGTAAATATAGTTTCTTTTAATTTAGTAACTGATTAAGCCTTTTAACATCAGTTTCGTGATACTGCCATATACATCTTGCTTTTACTTGACACATGTCAGTCAGATTGTGTAGGCCCATTGATCTCAACGTGAATGGGTGACAAAGTATAAATAGATTAATATCACGTGATCTCTTGCATAACAACGAACCGCGACCTAGATTCGGTTGGACGCCTAGCTCCATGCAATCCGTTTTGGTCTTTCACTAAACGAGCGTTGTGTTGCGCAAGAGTTCAAAGTTCATTGGCATGACGAAAAATAAATAATCTTCAATGTCATCAAATGTTATCTTTTTGGCAACTGAGTCACGCCGATCGTTTGATTGCTGAGCAAGCACTAAGTTTATAAATATAGTTAACCAATAAGAAATACGAAAATAATAATGATAAAAAAAAACTATCTTTAGCGTCACTGTAACAACCAGCGAGGATTATCATGTAAGCTGACAAAAACTCAAAAATATTGGCATTTTATATAGATGTGTACTTTTACTAACAATAAATTATCATAAGAAAAAGTAAGTTTTATCTTATAAATTACTGTTCTAGGTCAACACTAATTGAAAAATTATCATGGGATCCGAATATGAATAATGACGAAATTTAAAGGTAAATCAAAGCATTCGAATTTATTAAAAGCAATATTTTTACAAATCAAACAAAAACATAAAACTAAAACTATATTCTTCGATAAATTCGTATAAGTACTCATGCATCCTTAGCATTATTAGAGCATGGAACTGGTAGCCTGAATCAGCCATGACTAGATTGACACATGGATATGCGTAGGACGTAATTATCTTCTCTTTTGAAGTAGCGTCTGTAAATTATAAGATAAGAAGACTTCTACAGTCACAAAATTGGTACATTTATCATTATTGCTGATTTGTATGTCAGAAAATGTAGGCTAGATCTATTCGTAGTCGCGACGTTATTATACTTTGGATTATTGACTAATTCAAACTTACGTTTTTATGGGCGTATTTAATGAAATCATGTATGTATTGTCCTTGTCTTTAGCTATCCCTTAGTCTGTTGGACAAATTTGTACAAATACTCCTTCTTCCCTAGTGCTATTAGAGCATGGAATGGGTTGCCTGAGCTAGCCAGGAAAACCAGTGACTTGGCAGAATTTAAGTCATTGGTAAATATGCATGACTAAATGCATGACGCGTAGGACGTAATCATCTTCTTTTTTGAAGTAACGTCTGTATTATATAAGATATGATAAGACCGTTGGGGCACCATGCAAGACTCGTCGACCGTCTTTCTCCATTCCTCTCTGTCTTTTGCCTTAGTTAGAACCTCTTTTAAAGGCAGGCCCGTCCATTCTTTGTGTTGTCCTCGCATCGATTTCTAAGTCTGCCTCTTCTTCTTTTTCCTGGTAGGGCTTACTGCTCCCTGTAGGAAGGTCTCATGTATTATGTTTTTATATTATTATGTTGTTTTTTTTCAAATTGCTTTTATATCGCTTCTTCCTGCTTATAGTATGTTTAGTGCGCTATGGTCCAACATCTCTTTTTTTTGGGACCAGTGTGTGTGTGTGTGTGGGGGGGGGGGGAAATGGGTGTATCTGAGAGAATGTTTTCGGTGCTGCCTTTTAGAGGTCAGGAAACGCACTTCTGCTAAGACTGGTTGTCGAACTCGATCCTCCTTGACAGGGCCGGCCTTCGGGCACTGCAACCTATCTGGCCGAAGTGGGTCCCGCACTTTCATAGGCCCCGCGCTAACACTAGTTGTAAATTATTAAATTAAATCATTTTAACTTATAACAGGGTTTCCGCGGCCCCCTGATTTTCCAGGAGCTTTTGTAAATCTCCTGAAATTGCAAAATATGCGAAAACAAAATTCATGAAAATCTGAAATTGTTAAATTATCCTGAAAACTCATAAAAATGTCATGAAAAATAGACCAAATTGTCTTTTGGGGAGTGTCATTCAATATGGAAAACGCCAGTCCTAATCGCGTTTAAAAATCGCATTTAAACATAATAAGTCAAAATGTTAACCAAAACAAGAAGTTCCAATGCCTTATTTACTGTAATAGTCAGTGGCATGTACATATAGATCTAAATTTATCTCGATCTCTTAAAAAACTCAAAAGCGATATTTTGCTAGTCGATAGTAAATCTAAAAGGCAGATGTAAATGTTTATCGGCTTTTTGTTGGAAAATTATCTTCTATTGTAGATGGCTCGTAATTTAATTTCATCGTGTTTTTCGTACTTAGTAAAGTTTGAATAAAATGCGATGACGAAATGTATTTTTAAACAAAAATTATTAATTTTCACTTATTATCATTATCCCTCCCCAGACTAGACCCCGCGCAATCTGGTTCTCATAGGGAACCGCAATCTGTAGTAGGCCTGCCCAGATCGCGACGATCCATGTCCTATTGGGGCATACTTTGCCCGGTTCCGCACGAACTTTGACTCCCGATGCCACCACTGTGGAGAGAGCGTCGAAACAGTGTCGCATATCTTGTTCTAGTCTCTCTAGCTCCGCGAGCTAAGGAGGGGACCTGTCTGATGAGTCACTCGACGTATGGTAGCTACGAGGCACTACCATGGGGCAGATGATGTAAAGGTAATTTGTTTCTGTGGCCCCTGTTATCCAGGGTGTCATGTGGCCAGCACAACGGTCAACCGCCAATACTTTCCCCCAACTAATGTCAGGTACCCATTAGAGCTGGGTGAACTTAGAGGCGTCCTAAAGATCCCGAAAGTAAAAATCCTAGTCTTCACCAGGATTCGAACCCGGCACCCCGGTTCAGAAGCCGAGAGTTTTACCGAACACTCACACACAAGCTCATCAATAGTACACAATTATTTAGATCTATATACACACACACGCGCGCGCAAGGAGCGGCAAGTCAGCAATATAGTAACAGTTTTACTAAAGTCTTGCAGATTCCGAACTCTTCTCGAATGACCATAGACCTGCCTGACCACTGACCTGTCTGACCATAGACCTGCCTGACCATAGACCTGCCTGACCACTGACCTGTCTGGCCACTGACCTGTCTGACCAGAATTTTCTCCTTTTATCCACCTCTCTGTCTATACTGACATCTTAGGATATAGGCACAAACTCTGCCATCTCCAGATGTAAACACACACGCACTCTGCCATCCCAATATGTACACACACACACACAGACTCACACACTCTATCTGTCATCCAAATATGTAAACACACACACGATCTCTCCGTCTGCTAATTATTTCTACTGTTTTTTTTTGTTTGTTTTTACATAAAAGAGAATTGGGAGACCAAATTTAAGTTTAAATTTAAATTTAATATTTATCTGTGATGCAGTGTGCAGTAAAATCTAACCCATAACCAAAGTATGTACTAAAATCTAAAATTGTCTCTCCTTCTGTCGCCAATTTGTTTTCTTGTAACCCCCCCCCCCATACACGCACAGTACTTAATTGCTACTAAATGTGTATCTAGGGTTGTTTATATATGAGAATAAATCAATTATTTGGGCAGCTGTTTGAGAAAAACATCCATAACAAAGCTTAAAAGATTTTAGAAATAAAAAATCACACTTATTGAGTCAGGATTTTGTGATTTGACTAAGACTAAGACTTCTTTATTGATCCTTAGGGAAATTTGTTGTGATAACAAGGACACTTTTCTCATATAAAGACAACACAACAGAAACATACACATAAATACAAAAGACACAACATAGAAAAGAGATACAAGGCACCGATAGAAAAGATAAGCAGACACAAACACTCTTTTGTTCCCCTGGCAATCAAAGCATTAAATAAAATTAAACTATCTAATATAAACATTTCACATGTAAATTATGGGTCAGTCCGGTGTGAATTTGGTTTTCTATAGTTATAATGTTTTGTTTGGTGTGATGCCCAATTTGTAAGATCAATTTCCTTATGGATAGTAAAAGATGGTTATTACTGTTACTCTCAAAAGTGCCAAAAAGTGTGACCTTGCAGTTTGGGCAAGACGCCGTGCCTTTTTAATGTAATCAGTCACTCCTAATCCACTCCTCTCACCCTCCTTTCCCTACTCACTCTGGTCCTCCACATTTTTTAAACTCCATGTTCACTTCATTCCAATTATTGACTTTAACTTTGGTATTTTTTCTAAGTCACACACATGGACTCTGAAGGTTTTGGAGTGCTGTTAAAAACACATAAAAAAACAAAACAAGAAAACACCCCCACAGACCTCACCCACAGGAATGAGTGATCTAAAAACACGGGCGTACACCTGCGTTCTGTACCCCTCTTTCCCCCTCACACATTCCCTACGCCACGCCCACACATTTCGATAAAGAAGTCGCAATCAGAGAGAGAGAGAGAGAGAGAGTGACAAAGTTGCGCAATATCGGGAATTCATAGCACGGTAAAAATGTAGGCCAGGTTACGGAGTACTTGGAAGAGTGCGAGTTAATTTAAGCGTTCATTCATAAGACAAGACATTGACGGGGTAAGTTGGATGTTACTACGCTAAATCTACAGGGTTGTTAGAGTTAGGCTTAGTGAATATTTTTTTTCCGGGTCGGATTTTCCACCATACACCATGGCATTTATTATTCCAAGAGAACTTACTTAACCAGTCCGTGATTTTTGTGTTAATATTGTTTTTATACGCGTATCCATATGTTAATCAGTTAATCTAGTCGTGTGTGTTAATTAGGAACTTAAACTCTGTTAAGTCGTTGATTTTCCTGGCAGGTTCCTGCTACCCATTCCATGCTCTAATGGCACTTGTGAAGAATGGGCACTTGTATGACTTTGTCCTAGATTATGGAATAAGCGATTTGCCTGTAGGCTAACTTTAATCTTTATTTTCATGCGACTTGCCATTCTTAGTATTTCATTAGGTTGTATTTAGTTATTTAGGTCATTGTTATTAGTGTTATATGCATTATTACTAATTTATCTTTTAGCCTTCTGTCTTAGAGTGTCTCTTAAGTCTAAATTTCGTGATTTTAGGCCTATGTACATCTTCTTATCTTATAAAATACAGACGTACAGATGATTTCGTCATACGCGTCATGCATCTAGTCATGCATGTTAACCAATGACTCAAATTCTGCCAAGTCATTGGTTTTCCTGGCTAGCTTAGGCAACCCATTCCATGCTCTAATAGCACTAGGGAAGAAGGAGCATTTGTACAAATTTGTCCTAGCATATGGAACGAGGAATGTGCCATTATCTTTGTGTCTTTCTGAGTATTTTATTAAATTTTGTTTTTGTATCAGTGTTTTATGTACATTTGCAGCTTTTATATAAAGTTTTCTATTCGGAAGGTTTTCTAAATTTAGTGATTTTTACTAAAGGTGTAACTCTAGTCAAATGTGAATATTCGTTTGTTATGAATCTCTTTTACTAATGTATCACTACTTTTACAGTAATTTATTTAGAAATGTAAACAATAAGTAGCAGTCTATATCTACTTATAGACTATTGAGCCAATAGATAAAATTAATAAAACATTTTTTTTAAATTTTGTTTTGTCTTTTCTATACCGGAAAATGGCGGAAATGATTTTTTTTTGTTTGCCGGATGTTGTTGGTTGCTAGCCTCCAGAAATGAAAATAAAATTTTCCTTCTTTTTTTTTTTTTTTTTTTTTTACACTACCTCAAGGGGCCGTTTTAAGGAGAACACCCGCGGCTGATATGTACAGACGGAGGACTCCAGCTACCCGTCGCCTCAGCGTGGCGCCTCCGTGGCAACGCCTAGTATTGGAACTAGATAGGCTAAGTACGTGTAGCGAATCAGGCCCTTGCGGGATCCCCTGGGTGAGCTTTCTTTTTTTTTTTATCTCACTCGAGGTAGGGATGGAACAAATAGCCCGCACACCAGTCCAACAAGTGTCCGCCACACCGTTCCACGCAGGGGGCCGTCATCAGGACCCGTGGCTGGGGTGGCGGCCCTTACACGGAATAGTGGCGGTTACAGTATAGCCACTTATAGCGAGTGGGGTCCAGGAACAGGGACGGCGCGCTGTGTACGTGGTACGGTCCGATTTCTAGCCCAGTCATTATGTCCGTCACTGCTGGGAGCTCTCGGACAGGAGAGGGGCACAGAAGGGGAGCATGGAGGAGTTTCATCCCGCGTGATCGGCCTTGTTTCCCGCGTGATCGTCTTTGTTTCCCGCGTGATCGGCCTTGTTTCCCGCGTGATCGGCCTTGTTTCATACGTGATCGGTCTTGTTTCCCGCGTGATTGGCCTTGTTTCTAGCCTGAACGTCTTGGGATACGATGTTAGGGATGTCACAGAGTACATATGCTCGGATCCCTCACCAAACGGAGCAGCAGTTTGTTTTAATCCAATCAAAATTGCTTATCTCTCCAAGAGCTCACGGTGTATTTTGCTATAACATGTGGTTGGCAATAACCCCTCTTCCCCAACTCTTCCCTTATAACAAAGAGGCAGCCATGCCTTAACAACAATTAACTGCTTTCGTGGACACCAACCATTTCTGTTACTAGTTAAAAGTTGTGTGTTTTTGTACGTAAGTCATTTTATAAGTGTGTGGACTCGTTCAAGGCCGTCTGACCTGGACCCTCGACATAGATAGGCGGATAGGCCTACTAATTCCGAGGGTCTCGGTCTGACTCGAGACAAACTGAAATTTCACCAATGAAATGTGAGATCAAAAGCCTCGATCGGTTCGAACCCAAGCGCGCTATGACTTAGCCACTTGCTCAACTATACAGATACCTTGACCCATATTTTTAATGAAATATTTCTTTATATGTAACACTGTCGATTTCTCGTCAAAGTTTAGCTAACATATTACCTAAGTAGAAATTAAATATTAAATGTTTCATATATGTTTGAGATTTTCTCTAAAAAATTGTGCTGAGTCCTATGTGAGGCCCATACTAATCGGAGGCTCTAGGCGGACAGATTGTCCCAGATATAGGCATATTCTAATTAGTTCTTGTGGCATGAATAAGTCTTGATCCACCTCTCATTTTCTGAGCTTGACTCTTTCTCTCCTAATTGACGATGCCAACGTTGATTTGACTCCCATTAAACTAAATTGGTTTTTGGATTTATAAACTTTAATTTGTGTTGCGTAAAAAGAACTGAATTCTCCTCTAATTCAATACCAAATATAACATTTTCTGATAACAAACAAAAGTTAATAAAGTTTAATCATAACAGGATAGTAATACAAAAGAGTAAAACGAATAATAATATCGGGAGGAGAAAAATAATTACGGAGAGAAAGAGTTAAGAAATTTTTTGGCATTCTACTGACATAAACTGCTCTCTTTAAATAGCGCTAGAGTCTAGCGTTACATAGCTTAGTCGTATGATGAGATGTCTCGCATGCCAGCCCAGTTAATCTTAACATGTCACAGTGACACTGATACAAAAATGGGCAGAGGACTGATCAGGTTACGGTTGACTGGCGTCACGATCTAGGCGTTGTTTTCAAACCTAATGGCAATAGGACATTGACATGCTCTTTTACCATTGTTAAAAATAAGCTGCATTTTTTTTTATTGAGTGAATAATGTTACCTAGTTTAGAAAAAAAAAAAGGAGAAAGTTTCCCTTTTCAGCCTTAGGCATTTACAGGACGGGTTTTGTTTGTTTGACGTGATCCTTCATCCTTCTATATTTGAAGATAATCACATTCTAGCCTAAACTTCACTCAGGAGGTGTGTGTGTGGTAGCAGCAGGCAGGTTCGAACGTGGAATCTTTCAAGACCATCGATCAACAGTCCAGAACGCATACATCACAAACCAGGCTGCCATCCTGTTAGGCATAGCTGTGCTGTGGCTACAGACAGCGGGAGTTTGTATCTCAAATGACACATAACAATTGAAACGTGCAATGGTATTTAGTCACTTCACGTGTCCCATAATTCATCAGTATTCGCTTCCTATTCAAAGATCGTACGTACAGTTTAAAAACAAGTCAAATATATATTTTAATAAAATACTTTATAGAAACCCGGTTGTTTAAAATGAAGTTGCATCAACTATTTTGAATCAATCATCTTGGGAAGGTTTCCGTGCTGCAGTTTGAATAAACAAAAAAATTTCTGCTCCTATTCGCATTCGAGCCTCCATGATGGGAGCTTTTTAAACAAGTCTTAAAATTGAAGGCTTTATCTAACGGTACATTACGATCTTCTCTAACATGCCCTTTGTAAACACTGCTCAATAAACACAGATCTGTGACGACAACGGTCTCCACTACGCACAGGTTCCGACGTTGCAGGCCAGTCTTCGGGCTTTCTAAGACAATGGACCTCATTCACCAATCGTAAACAAACAACATTCTGCCACGTGGTTTCTATATCTTCTATACAAATTATGCAATCCACAAAGGATGTCACGCGATACGCAATTTCATTGTTTTATCAATATTATCACATTAGATCTTACGACTGTGTAAAGAGTGATTCAGATGAGGTAGATCGTAAGACTGTGTAAAGAAATTTTGATTCACATGAATTGGATCGTGCGACTGTCTAAAGTGTGATTTAGATGTGTTAGATCGCATGACTGTGTAAAGAGTAATTCAGATGAGGTAGATCGTATGACTGTGTAAAGATTAATTCTTGTGAGTTAGATGGTCTGTGTAAATATTGATTCAGGTGAGTTAAAATCGTAACCTACGAAAGAGGTCAAGGCTAGAAGTATGACTGCTTGGTTATTCCCCAGGCAGTTTCACAGAATACTTGATGAACATGGTGGTTATTTAAAACAACGTTTCAATTGTAAACAACAGATGTCTGGTAAACGCACACATACACATTCCGGTAGAACGAAATCCATATGCCGGTGATGAATTAACGCTTGCAATAACGTACCTAAGTGTGGGTTAGGGCTAGGTTAGGGTTAGGCGTAGCTAGGAATTCCCCATCATTAGGGGGCCCGGAGGGGGGGGCTTGACCTCTTTGGGGGGGGGGGGGGGCTCCTGCATTTTGCGCAATATTTAATATTTTATGTAAAAAAAAAAACACTCCTTTGGGGGCCTCACTCAGGGGGGATTTTCAAATTCTCCCCCCTCCTCCCCTAACATAGCTTTGCCACTGTTGTAAAGCATCAAACTGAAAAAAAAAAAAATTATAAAAGAAAAAAAAATTAGGGGAGGTTGTTACAGGACAATTATAACTCAAGAAATGTGTAATATTGCAATCATATAGCGTTTGCTATTTTATTGTTGAAACCTGTAGTCCAGCGACCCATCTTCACATTTTATTGTATAAAACTTTACTACATGTTCAGAAGTAACTCAAAATAAAACGGTCAAATTGAAAAAAAAAAAAGCAAGTCCAGCCTTTCGTCTCCTTTAAGACCTGTAATCTGTTTCTATAGCCAACGTTTGACGAGAATATCATGTGGCCAGCACAACGGCTTTACTTTTCCCCAACTAATGTCAAGTACCCATTAGAGCTGGGTGGACTCAGAGGCGCCCAAAGATCCCGAAATTAAAAATCCCAGTCTTCACCAGGATTCAAATTCGGGACCCCGGTTCGGAAGCTAAGCGCTTTACCGCTCAACCACAGTGCCTCATTTCGCCCTGTATGGGGCGTTTTATTTCTTCGGATGTACGCTTAACTTTGTAATTTATACTACCCTGAGGGAGCGGTGCATTGAACTGGCCGACCTCAGACTCATGACCCCAGACCCAGGGTCGGCCCTGAAATTACAAAAGAAAAACTTATTGCACTGAACTCCATTAACTGTTCACAACCCTTCCCTCTTTATATGTTTACACCTCAATCATAAACACTTTGTTTCAACAACCCTCAGATGATATAAAACAATTTAAGCAAGTCAGCATATTGCTTCTGACAACTTTTTCGCTAAGCATTGGAGTACAGACTGATAAGCAACTGTCTTATAGATCTATATGTATGCACTGTGAAAGAAATAGAAAGATGTATATGTGTTGATGTATAGCCAACGTTATTGGATCTAATTATTTTTCCCATTGTAGACTATGTAGATCTTTCTGTATAAAATAAGACTTAACTATATTTCAAATTAGAAGTCGTTTCCGACAGTAATTTCGGTCAAATGATGTAATGACTCACTACGAGGCTATGACGTCATTAAAAAATAGAACTAGTTCAACAAGCATAGCAAGGAATCACCCTGTGCTAGAGTTTGCTAGTTCTTTCCAGTTTAATATCACGTGATAGGTAAAAATAAATATTATCCTTATTGACCTTTGGTTTTAAGCAAATGCTTGTTTGCGTCTATTTAAATGCTTCCAACTATTAAATAATAAAATATGTTTCTTTTAATTTAATGAAAATTATATTTTGCATTTTGTTTTAAATTATTTGCACTGTTTTTTGTTTTTTTTAGCATTTTTAAGGCGTTATATAAGGGTATTCTCCGACCTAGATTGCCCATATAAGGGGTTGTGACGTCATCGTGGGGTTCCCTATATAAGCCAATCCGTCGCTTTATGTCCTTATTTTTGTCTCAATAGCTGAACACACAAGTGCTGAAGAAGACTAGAGCTAGATCTGTTTGTTTTCATTCTACCTTTCTATATGACTGTACTCCATTTGGATTATACTTATATGCAACAGCCTCCAAGTTATAACGGTGGCGGACGTACAGAGCAAAAGACAGTTAAACATGTAAGTTGAAATTGTTTTTATATTCTAAATTCTTTTTAGGAGTACAACCATCCTCTCTTAAATTGTTATTGTGACTAGCAATCTTGATCTGACTGATAGATAGATCTGTAGTATTCTTTAGGCTATAAGAGTCTAATACAATATAAAGCACACTTTTTGTTAAAAATTTGTTTTGGGTATTTATTTTTCATATCGTTACTTTATGTTAGACTAGAAGTCTAGATTTATTGATCTAGATTATTCTAGATCTATTCATCTAATATTTTTCATAACTAAATCTAGTACTGGAATAGATCTATAATGATATCTATTCGTTCGAGATTCGGATATGTTCAGACATTAGGTTAAGTGTTAACTTATGATTACCCTTATGTTGGTATAATTTTTTCCCCATTTTACTAACTTTAAGAACTATTTTATCTCATTTATTGTACTTTTCAACATATCGCCATGATTATGATGGTGCGTTTGTTGTTGTTTGTTGACAAAATTGGAAACGAGACTGACCTAATTTTTTTCTATTATGCATACGTCATTTACTGGTAGTTTCTAGTCGGGTCCAATTTTTCCTTAAGGTCAAGGCTGTTGACACTTGTTTACAAATTCAGGACTACAACTTGTTTACTGGCTTGCATTTATAAAAATTAGATTCACAATCAATAATGGAATAACAAAATAGAATCTACATGCATTAAAAAAAACAAACATTTAGAGTTGTAGATTAGTGTATTTATTTATAGCTTTCAAATTGGATTTGTCACAGTGACATGTGTTTGCTTTTGTTGGCACTGAGAAGATTCTAAATTTGAACTTTGGGGGTCGCGTGTACTTCAATGAGAAAAGTATTTTTTTGTAAGCTGAAAATGTTAAGAATATTAGTAACTATTTCTGGAAATCTAGATCTATCTAGACATTCGAATCCGCACATCAACCGCGTGAGGATAAATCTACAAAACGGTTGGGGGGGGGGGGGGGAGTAAAGGCGAGTGGTCGTTGTGCTGGCTACATGAGACCATCGTCAACCGCCGTCCATAGAAAGAGATGAGATTCACATCATGTGAGCCCAAATCTTTATAAGATAAGAGGAGTGTTAAGGGGGAACTAAGGCTCTTTGCGTGATGACATCAGCTAACTCAATCCTTATTATTAGTCCCTTCCTGTAATGTTTTTTTTTCTGGGAGTAGTAGGCACTCCCGTTAGAAAATTCTTGTCTCAAGCCGCATGTAGACGTGTTTGAAGAGTTAAACTAGCAAAATAATTATGTGGATACAAAAAGTAGAAATCACTTCGGTTGTATACAGTTACTTTGGCACTGATTGTTTTAACACCTTGGTGTTTTATAAGATGTTTCTAGAAAGGACAATTATCTGATGTTCGTCCAAATGTCACAAAGACACGCTGATAAGTATAGCAATAATTATAAAAACACTAAACAATAACTAACAAAATACTCAAAAAGGCAAGGGTTAATTCTAACAAGTCCATCCTCTTCCATCTTATCTTATATAATACAGACGTTACTTCAAAAAAGAAGTTGATTACGTCATACTCGTCATGCATTTAGTCATGCATATTAAGTCATTGGTTAATATGCATGACTAAATGCATGACGCGTAGGACGTAATCATCTTCTTTTTTGAAGTAACGTCTGTATTATATAAGATAAGAAGATAACAAATGACCTAAATTCTGCCAAGTCACTGGTTTTCCTGGCTAGCTCAGGCAACCCATTCCATGCTCTAATAGCACTAGGGAAGAAGGAGTATTTGTACAAATTTGTCCTAGCATATGGGACGAGGAATGTGCCTTTATCTTTGTGTCTTTCAGAGTAATTCCATAATGCCTTTAGAGCGTGGAACGGGTTGCCCAAATCAGGCAGGATTAAATTTTAAATTCTAGATCTAGAGCTACGCTTACAAGTGTGAAAACAAAACGTCACTTCTGTCGCCGATCATTCTCTAAAGTTATCTTGGGTGGTCCTCTCAGGCTTAACAAGTAGATCTTTACAATGTAACTTAATTAGTAAACCATAAAGCAGACAATCCACCCACAAAGCGTGCAGTGACGGTTGTTGTTTACCGATTTATATAACGTGACCCGAACAGTGACCCCGGCTGTCTCCAACAAACACAGTGTTGCCGAGTATGGGTTGCTGTGTATTGATCGAACCTTGACCCACTTGAGAACATAGCAGTTTATAACGTCCTAACCTTGACTTGCTAGAAGCTTCTATGGAACTTGATTCATCATTCTACATACTTTCAATGTTTAAAAATAAGACATTTGTCAAAATACTATAAATATTTATTGCAAACAAAATATTTGTGTTCAGTCTGACAAGGTGTATGAGATGGAATCGATTCCTGAACAGACTAGTTTATTAAAAGCTTATTCAAATTAATGATACCTTTCATACTTAAGTGTAGAAGAAATCCTTTTCATGTCCATTTGTAGGCCTACAGATTTGGTTCCACCTGTTTTTTGAAATCCCAGTTTCGGAAAACCAGATTTTTAAGCTCATAAAATGAGGTTAAGAAGTTCCGTCCTAAAGAGCCTGGGATGGAGCAGACTTTGAACTGGCCTACTCACTGTCTAGTTCCTGTCGATACAATCGCCAACTGTTGCTGATGGCGTCATAGCACTTAATGCCGTCTCGCAAAAAAAATTAGAATATGTTTAATGTTTTTTAAACACTACAGACTAAAGGAAGACACGATTCTTAAACACATCCAGTGAGGTCACTGAGTGCTTTTATGATAGTGTTTGATTAGCATGTGAACTTATAGTGATCTAAAAACTAATTCCACAACAAACTAGCCATTTTATGTGGTTCACCTTTTATAATCTAAGGTTACACTATTCAGAATTTCTCCGTTTCCGTAATTTCTCATTTCGGTTATTATGTAACACTTGCCATAAGTCTCTAGAGCTACCCATTTAGTGTCAATGAAATTGTTCTCGCTTCATCAGACTATAACGGAACGTTGAGACAGCTGGTTGTAGGAGTGGCTAGCAATTTAGTTCGAGTCTGTTTATGAATCTGCTCATTATAAATTCGCTCAAATAGTTTAATATATAATATAATATTCGCGATTACTAGACCTTCCTTTGAAAGAGGTTCTAAGGTAAAAGACAGAGAGGAATGGAGAAAGACGGTCGACAAATCTTGTATGATTCTCCAATGGTCCAACATACTAAGGGATAGGCGAAGACCTTCACCAGTTTAATTCTTTTATTCTAACTGTCGTTGTGTTGCGGTGATATGCAGACTAATGGGCATAGTTTAGATAGAGACCAATTCTAGAAATGCGTCATTGAAATAAATACCTAAATACGTTTTTCACGCGCGTGTATCCAAATTTAGCAACTGATGTCATGCCATTTCAATTCAAAATTGCATCAGTCATTTAATTTAGCTTTTATTTGCTTTCACAGAACTAAAGAGTGACCTGTCTTTATAAATAACTTCATTTTTCTTTCTTTATAAATGCGATGACACCCAAAGTTCTTTCATTTTACGCTTTCATTGTCTGAACATTCCATAAAGTAAATTGCATTTAGCAATCTAAAACTAATTAGGCCTACTTGGTAAATCTTGGTAAAGTTAAAGAATGTTCTTTTGGTAGTAGGACAATTACTGTAATTCAATCGCTAACAATTTCGGTGGGGTTTGAGTGATATGTTACGTTTAAATTTCAATTTCGGCGGAATGATATTTAGATTCGATCTACCTGCTTGGAGAATAGATCTAGATCTAAACTCATTATGCTTTGGATATTGCCTGATAAGCAGATTTTAAAAAATGGACATTGCCCACATCCTGATTACCCGTACATCTAGGCCTATATGTGCCCTACTGCCTTAACTAGACTGGTTATGATTCATTGAGATGCACGTATTGTTCTCGCCTGCTGACCTACAATGACACGTGACCCTTACTCACCACTTACCCCTTTAATTACCTCGTGTGTTCCGCTAGAAGTGGACGCCATTACGTGGCTATAAAATTTGAGAATAGATTCCTTATTTGGATAGCCTCTCATTTAGTGTTTCCTATTCTTTTGATCTCCCAGAGCCTATTAGGCCTATTACATTTTTATTTCTTCACTGAAGTATCTGTATCTCAGTATTATGCTGCATACTAGACTTTACATGGGATTGGATGACGCCGATAATGATGGAGTTACAATAATAGGTTAACTATGAATACCTTTGTCACACACCAACATGTTATATTTTTATAGCTTTTAATGACCAAATCAATAGTTTTGACTATTTAAAAAAAAGTAACACTAAAGTTGACTAAAGTGACAAATAATTTTGCTTGTCTTTAGACCATGAGCATTGGGGAAGTGATTGGCAGCACTAACACAGACGCCATGGGCAAGAAACCCGGGAAACGCCCCGGAAGGAAACCCTCCAAAATAGATGAGCGGGCCAAGCTCGAGAGAAGTCGTCAGAGTGCCAGAGAATGCAGGGCCCGCAAGAAGCTTAGATATCAATACCTGGAGGAGTTGGTCCTCAACAGAGAGAAAGCAGTCTACGCTCTGAGGGAGGAACTTGAAACAGTAAGTAGATTTACAGTCAAGCTTATGATAATTAGCCTTTTGAACTTATTGACAGTTCATTTAAGAAAACCCCTATGTTTTAAAGTAGCTAGCTAGAACTTAGAAAGAAGAGTTTTATTTTTATTATTACTGTAAATATAGAATCATAGATCTACCTTTGTTTGGCCTTTGTGTTCTGTACCACAAAGATAAAAAAAAGTCAAATGAATATACAAACTATATTTAGATTGTTCCAATATAAGACCAAGTGTTGTTTTTAAAATCTTTTAAATTAGTCATTTACATTACAGTTTCCTAAATAAAATAATCATAACAACTCTTAAAGCAAATGGATATTTCGCAGTTCAATAACTTCATATGATAGGTCTTTATATATTTATTTAACTAATGTTGTTCCCAAAGATAGTTATTAATCAACTGTTTGACTACATGTATGTTTTAAAGATTACACAAATAATAAAATATTAAATTAAGATACAGTCTCTCGCTATCAACTACTAGATCTAGCTTCATGATTAAAGCTTGAACTAAATAACTTTTGAGAAATGAACAAAATGTACACACGCAAAAATTGTCTAGAATAAGTGTCAAATTCATATAATGAAAAACAACAAAACACTTTACTACCGGTAAAAACAGATATGTAAAAAAAACAATTTAAAAAATTTCGTAATCATCTAAATAATTATGGTTTTGTTTAATAATAATAAAAAAATAGCAGTTAGCGTCAAAATATAGAACAATATAATTATATAAAGTTATTAATTATAGCGCACAAGGTCAATAATTATGTCACTAGCCCTTTTGGCATGATTTTAAGATTTTTATAAATTTGATTCAAGCAGCAATTGCTTTATTTTTTACATAGCCAAAAGCTATCTAAATTTTTAATTTTATTACAGTCAGATATTAATGTTCTGTTACAATTTTGTTCTTTTCTGTTAACAGAATGTGTTTAAGTAGTGTCAGTGTTAATTTAAATAAAAAACAACTATGCCTGTTGGCATAAGATGAATTAGTTGTTAGTGAGTGAGTGTTCTTGTTTATTTTATTATTATTATTTTTTTGCGATGTATGGTCCACCTGCTTTTTATCTTCCTATTTAGTATACACAATGGTGCTTAGCACTGGACAATGGAGGACCAGTTCCTGACAACTTGATCAAGGCCATTGTCAACAATGAAATTGCTCAGAAAAATCAACAAATTCGTCTTTCCCAACAACTGTTACAACGTCAACAACGTCAACAGCAGCGGATTCCATCTTCACAATCTTCTACATCTTCTTCGCCTCCAACAACCAGCCAACAACATGAGATACACAAAACTTCATCACCAGAAAGCCAACTTCAGCGCTATCTTCCAAACCTTTCCCCCCCTCTGCAACCAGCACAGACTTATTCACAAATGCAGGCTAAACAGCTAAGCAAGCATCAGCCATCCACTGGCCCACTTCTAGTTCGACAACAAGCTTTTGATATGTCATACTCTGAGGATATACCATCGTCATCTCAAATGATCCAATCAAATTTAGTTCATCCCACAAATTCAGCTTCATCTTCCACATCTCATCTTCTGTTTCCTCAAACAACTGCCTCATCTACTCAGCCATCATTGGCGGCTCAACAAAGAAGCCATCTTCAATTTGGGCCCCGTGTTCACAGTGAACCCCCGTTTCATTATGAAGGCATTCAACAAACTACAAACTACATGCCGGGGGTTCAAGGGTCACCCACCAGCAGTGCTTCTTCAAGCAATGTACAATTCAGAGCCAGATCATCCAGCAATCCTTCAACGTTTATGTCCTACCCAAGAGCCAATGTGAACACTTCTAATCCTCACAGTATCAACACACCAAAGTCTCAGACTGCAACTGTGTCCAGTCTGGGCTTGGGGTTGTTCAGTGGCACAGAAGTGTCCAACAGAATACCATCCTTCGTTACAGCTGATGAAGGCAGTTCTTCAGACGAGAACATTGACAGCCAAGAATTATTTCAATTGTCGGCACAGAACAAGAGGTTAGCTAATCAGCCACTCTTTAAGGATACCCCTAAAAGATTACAAGCAGTAGCACCTATACAAAATATAAACCAGTCTCAGAACTTTGATGCTTTGGACAGTTTTGTTAATATCACAAACTTTGGTTTAAGCAGCACATCCTCTTCACCTTTGTCCTTTGGCACGTCGCCCATTAGAACAGCTTCACCCTCTTCCATTAAGTACTCTGGAAGGATTACACCTTTGTCGACAACATCATCCCCTGCACCCTCGTCAACTATGTCATCGGTAATGGAGTTCGCTCAGTCACCGCTGACTTATCCTTCTTTTGAAAGGACTAGCCACACTTCATCTTGTCTGCCACCAACTTGCATATCATCGGATGTCTCTGCTGACACATCAATGCCCATATCAAGTTTGGCTGCCGAGCTAAGTGCCAGCAACCCTGAACCTTTCTCCATCTATTCCTACCTTGACGACCTCAGTAACCTTCCAAGTTTAAGTTCCTTGTTCACCGGAGATTCATCCAATCAGAATGTAACTGCAACTGGATCAAATCAACGACCTGCTCCAGATCCATCGTTCTTGAATGTACCCAACATTATTGATGAGTATCTTGATTAATGTTTTTTTTGTGGTACCTTTACAAAGATATCTGATCACTTGCTTTGCACTAGTTATTTAATAATTTATTGCTTCATCTTTGCCACATTTAATACATATTTTTTTTTTTTTTTTTTTTTTTGAATGTTTGTTATTTACAAGTTGTTAAAAACCTCAAAAGTTTTTTTTTCTTAAGAACGATTTGTGTTCAAATCAATCTCTTTTTTTATCTCTTTTCTGTGAAACTGCTGAAAAATTAAACTGCGTTGCTGTAGTAAAAATACTTTTTTTGTCAGTTCTTTAATATGAATTTATTTTTAGTATTGAAGTGCAATAATTTTAACCTTTAACTATGTTAAAAAAAAACAAAAAAAAAACGATTAAATTATTTGTGTAAATATAAACATGTATTTTTTTGCCAATCATTTTTGTTCTTTTGGGTTCCCCCCCTCCCCACAAAAAACAACGGTACATCTGTTAAAGATAATATTTAACAAATCAAAGCTCATTGACGCTAAACATTTATTTGAACTGTTATCTTCATACAATGCCCAGGTGATAAAAAGATAAATATTATTACCATACCACATCCTGCCTTTTATAACTTTTTTTTTCAGTTGGTAATGTACATGCTTTTATACTCTTGCTTTCCTGAGTTTACTAAAATCAGTATTTTAGTAAACTTTTAATAAGGCTTTTGGCTATGTATACTTTAATTGCTGGTGCTTGTTAATCTATATACTGTTTCTATCTTCTTTGAAAGTATTTGTTAAGCTGAATGCTTGTTCATGTTTATTATAAAATCTAATTTTTAAGTCTTTATAATTATCATAATTTTATATTGTTTATTATATTATTAAAAAATTATTTTTTTTTGCAAGTTTATTTTTTTATTTGGTGCATTTAATTGGCCACATGTTATTAAATAATGCTACAATAATAAACATATTTCTTTAAAACTGATAACAAATATAAACTGTATGGTTTTGTCAGTGCTTTTTTTGTAAAAAAAAAAAAAAAAAAAAAAAAAGGTGCTGGTACTCGGTGATTGCCTAACTTTTAACCCAATAGCTCATATTTCCTGTTCAAAAAACCACTTCCCTAGTTCTAAGCAAGGAAAGATAACTCCGTATTTAAAAAATCCTAAAAAATATGTATTTTCAAAAAATAATCAAATTGAAGATCTAATACATATAAAGAAACAAACAGCTTTAAAAAATACAACTATATGTCTAGTTTAAACAAATATTTACGTTTAATACCACTAGAATATAAAAAACTTCAAAAATACTCATTTTCCCACATGGGGCTTATAGACTGGGGCTATGGGCCTTTTCGTTTGAAAAATTATTTAAAAAATAAAAACCTTACTGATTTTATTAAATAGAATCGGTAATATTCAAAATGATTTGTAATCACGCTTGCAACGAGACTAGAAGAAATCCTCTACTTAAAAAGTTTCAATCAAGTATATTGAATAGGGGGTTTTAGAAATGTTCTACAACGGTTTAGGACAAAAACGGGAAAACATTTCCAACTGCAGAAGGAGCTAATGGGTTAACTACTAAAAATTAATAATTTACGTTAAAATACAAGAAAAGTAATTTTTTTTTAAAAAAGGTGCCGGTACGCCATATCGGTGCATACCGTCACTAAAAAAGCTCTGGGTTTTGTTAAATTTCTGTTATGTTAGGGATATAATAATATCACAAGGCTGACAAATTTTACATGCACATCAAAATTGTTTGGGAAATAAAGTGGGAAGACATGGTGACGATAAAGTAAAAAGATGTTGCAGGTCCTTATCGATTCTTTGAATTTTGATGTCAGTGGCTTTTGAACCATTGTAAACAGAACAACGTTGCATCTTCCTTGTCTTACTTACCCACAGAAAAATGTGACTTTTATTTAATTTTACCTAATAGAAATATTGCTTTTCTGACACCATTGTAATAAGTCAATAAAGAATAAAAAGAAAAATGAAGAAAATTCAAACCTTTAAGTTTATTCCATGATCCTGTCAAACCAGAAAGTTCCATATTCTCACATTTGCATGAAACAGAAATTACAGCTCATTACGTTTCGTTGATATTCTATAAGAATGTTTGTTTTCTTGAATCTCATTGACAATTCTGATTTTTAGATTAGCCAAGCCTTTTGAAATATTTTCATTTTCCAGTCAGTAGTTATAATGTATCCAATATTTAATATTTGTTGAATTTAAAATTACAAATGGCATAAATTTAACAAAATTATTATTTTTTTTGTTGTATTTAAATGATTTACTTGCATTTTGTTGGAAAAAAAATGAATGGCAAATGATATATTAAATATTTATGTTTTTAGTTTTAGAAGCTGAATATGTGATTAGATGTGAATTATATGTATGCATGAATATGTAAATCTTTCTGTGTACAGTGTATTAGCCTCTAATGATGACATATATTATGTTATGCGAGTCTAGTATGATGAGAATGTTGACTATTTAAAGCATGTTGATACAGGGCACACAACTCAGGTCTTTCTGGTTCTATGGGACATCACTCAAATTAAATATATTCTAACAAACATTATTTAATTATATTCATTTTAAAAAGTTTATTGACAATATACATTAATCTATCATGTAATATAAATAATATTGTTGATTTTTTAAAAAAAATAATTCAGTAGTGAACTGGTAACATTCTGTCCAAATACTCAACTGTTAATCTCTATATATTTGAATGTATCCTTATTGTGCATACATTTATATTGACAACTTCAAGGGGGGTATTTTTTTTAAAGATGATTTCACTTAAAATCTCAATATTTGTGTAAGTTATTATATAAAAAGATATCTATGTTTCTATTTATTTATCTAATGCATATTATCATCATGAGTTGAAGATAATGTTTTTTCTTGTATAGCACAATGCGTTAATATTGTTGAATGTTATTGCAGATGAGCCATATAATTACTGTTGTGACCTGATATATAAACATAATTTTCTGTTGACTTTATAAAGAATTTTTTTTATGTTGTTGTATTCTATATAGTCTCTTGAGTGTTACTTGTTTTCTGTCATGTTCTTGGGAGTCCAAAGCATGACATTCAAAGTCACTATGACATTTTATTAAGATTTGGAAAAAAAATAATTTATTAGCTAGAATCCACATTAGTTCAATAGCAAATATGGTAGAGAAAACATTGTAATTTAAAAAAAACAAAACATCTTACCGGTAGTAATCTAGAAAATTAACTAAGAGTTAGTAAAAAAAAAAAAAAAAATAAACCTTAGAAATTCAAAAACAAATGGGTGACGACATTTTAAACTCATGATACAAACAAATAAAATAATTTAATTTCTCATGGAGTTAATTCTGTCACTTGTAGCTAACCAAATGGCACAGTTGAATAGAAACAGAAATGTTCAAACATGACCTACATATAAAGATTGGAATGTAGTATCCTTGTAAATCATACAAGCCATAAAAAAAAGACCCAGGAAAATGTAGACAAACTCATTAGAAACTTGTTAAATATCAAATCTTTTATGTTAAAGTACCTAAACATTGTATTCCAAACCCACAGCATCATGGCTCTAGGAAATTAAAAATTGTTTTAGTAGATGATTTAATAAGAACACTTCCTGGTCGTATGGTAAGCTCTCCGGACTGTCATCACTAGGGAATAGGTTTGAACCCTGACCTCTGCCATTCTACAGTAGGTTTGTGCTTGGACATGATATTCTTCTTTTCAGAAACAACACCTCAAAACTTATTCCAAAGATTAAACTGAACAATATGATGGCAACTTTCGTCAACTTCTCCAAAGCTTTTGATAAAGTCAGCCATCTTAGCCTAGTTAGGCACTAAAACGCTATAGTCCTCTATAACTGATCGTTTAGCATGTAGAGAGCACAGCTACAAGCTTACTCAATGTAGGTGACTATTGTTAATTCAGGAGTTCCACAAGGACTATTCCTAACACCCACTACTTGTTCCTATAAATAACAAGACTAAGCTTCTTTTTGCCTGGACATCCAATCAGACGAATACAGGATAAATATCATAATAAGAAATAGATCTAGCTGAGCTACACAGAAATAGGAGCATGTCATACGATTAATCCGTTAAAACTAGAACAAAACCAGAATGCACAGCTTTTAAACCTTGGGCCTCTGAAACTCAAACTACTGAGATGTAAAGACAAAGCCAGGTATGCCTAGCTATCAATAAAGCCATATCTTGCTGAAGTATTTCTTAAATAAAACGTTTATTAAAACATATATATATATACACATCTATATATACATCTATACGTTATATATATTAAAAAAAAACCCACAAATATTTGTCAATTTAAAATAAGAATGCAAGAGAGGGACACTTAATTAAATAATAATGAGACAGACACGTGACTTAACATATGCCAAGGGGAAAAAAAATTCATTTGAGGCTAGTGCCTCATTGGACAAGTCATGTTCGGTCTTTCGTTGTTTTTTTTTAGTTGACAAGAGTGCTGTGTGGCCAACCCAAGCATAAATTGACCTGAAAACTTCCCTAAACATTGTCGATTGTTCTTTATGAATAATTCCACAGGGATTCGAATACGAGTCCCCTGGCTTATCATCCAAGAGATAAACCACTCTGATGTACCGCTCTTCGGTCAGGGTATACATATGTCGACTAGAAGAAAGAATAAATCCGTTCATATATGTTCTTAGACTTTCAAACGTTTTCCCATCTCTCCAAATCAGCTCTTCTTTTTGTGTGCGCACCTTCGTTCAAACTACCCACAAAACTGAGGATTACCCATAAGCCACTAATAGCCAAATGTGAGGATTACCTATAAGCCACTAGTTATCAAAAGTAAAGCTCCTCTGTCATATTGAGCATTTCTTCTTTTTTTTTTTCTTTCTCCAGTACAAAAGATGGTGTTCCTGTGTGGACCAGAAGGAGGTTCCGGATGATCTGCGCGAAAAGCTAATAACCGAGAGTGCGACCTTTTCTCTCTCATCGCCCGGATGTTCCGATGACATCATTGACTTTACCAAAAGTATGTTTGTGCCAGAGGCTCAGGATACTCGCAAGGAGGAGACTTGATAGCTAAAACGTCTGCCTGTTTGACATCAGGAATATTGAAACCAAAAAAAAAAGAACAATATTCTGGAATACATGATGAATTTTGTGTGAAAGAATACACATCATCTTCTGGATGTTTTTGTCGTCAATATGACATCAGGATGTATCATTACCTGTTTCTACTTGCATCATTATAAACGATTTCTATTTCAACCTGAAATCTTTGAAATAGAAGGACTCTATTTTTGAACCAGAAGAGCTCTACTTTTAAATAGAAGAGCTATACTCATGCATCAAGAGAAATTGCAAACCAAGTCACAATGCAATGTTTTACTAAGTCAAGCATCTTTTGTGACAATAAGGTGTATTCAAATCTAAATATTCAAATAACTATGATTCTTCTTTAAAGATCACATTTGCATACATTATTTTTCTTGCCAACAAAGCCTACTGTTACAATATATCTCCATGACAATGCCTTTGTAAAATCTTTTGTAAAGGCGAATTCAAGCAAGAATCCTAATTCTTATTTTTTTTTTTCAATTTCTTCATAATTACTATGACACACCAAAAAGCCAAATGTGCTAAATGGACCTCATTCACCAATTGTAAACAATCAACATTTAGCCACGTGATTCTCTCTTCTATAAAAATTACGTAATACACACAGGCTATCACGTGACAGTTTTTTTTTCGTTGATTTATCAATATTGTCACGTGGCTAAATGTTTGTTTACGATCGGTGAATGAGGTCCATTGTATCGTTGACCTTGTTTCGTTGAGATTTAAAAAAAAATCATAATTGTTAAATAGATACCGGTACATTCATCATGTGTATATGAAAGTTAGTTTTGAGAGCTGGGCTTTGTTTTTTTATTGGGGATTTTCGAACTAAAAGTAATCTCCTCTTTATTCACGGTCTGTAAGTAATACAATTCTGAGAGGAAGAGAAGATAAAGCGATATGTAGAAATGTGGTGGCAATATTATTGAACCTAAAGAATACCGCAAATAAAAATATTGGAGGGATTTTTTAAAAATAAATAGACAAAGTAAAGAATGTCAAGGACTCCATATTGAAATATCATTGTTGCCAATTACATAAACAAAATTACTTTCACAAAAATTATTAAATATTTGTTAAAAAATACTTTTATAGTCTGTACACCGGATAGAACAAAATATTTGCTATTTAAGGATTCGCATCCATGTATGAAAATCTCTAATAGAAAGGAGCAACATAGTACAAGCTGGAAGCTACGGATTGGAAGAAACAGGGCATTCTTTATGTACGATAAATAAACGAGCAGTGTAGAACATTCAAGTAATCTTCTTTTTTGAAGGAAGTTTTTAACTTTTATACGTCACTAACCTAAAAATTGAATTTTGTCTGCAATTTTGGTTTTTGTAAAAAAAAAAAAATGTTTAAAAAATGGCCTCTTGAAATTATTTTCGTTTCATTTTCTGGCTACCGAGTCAAAAAGCTGATCCGGCTAAGTGTATTTTAAGTACTATACAATGCTTAGTGTGTAGAGTTGACTATACAGTGCTTAGTGTGTAGAGTTGTCTGCTTAATATAACCGAGACCAATGGTGATAGTAACCCCTCAACACTGGCCTTCAACGTCACAACGTGTGGGCAGTTTAGACCAGTAGCTCACATATCTGTGCGACGTGCCAACGAGATCTTGGTCTCAACTGCCCACAGGTTGTGATATTGCAGGTTAGTGTTGAGGCCTACTATAACAATTAGTCTCGATATTAAAGCGTCCGATGGACTGTATAATATGTGTATTATAGAAATATCGTTTTTATTAAGTTTTTAGATTGTTGATTCTATTTGTGAATATAACTTGACACTTATCAATTGATATTGTATGTTATTGTTATAAAAGTTGAAGTTTCAGTAACAATAAAATTGTTTAAAACAATCCTTAATTGTCTTTTGATTTTTTAAATATATTGCCATTATTGAAAATCCCACTAATAAAAGATCTACAATGAGGTATCACTTCTTCTTCTTTTTATCTTATCTTATATAATACAGACGTTACTTCAAAAAAGAAGATGATTACGTCCTACGCGTCATGCATTTAGTCATGCATATTAACCAATGACTTAAATTCTGCCAAATCACTGGTTTTTCTGGCTAGCTCAGGCAACCCATTCCATGCTCTAATAGCACTAGGGAAGAAGGAGTATTTGTACAAATTTGTCCTAGCATATGGGACGAGAAATGTGCCTTTATTTTTGTGTCTTGCAGAGTATTTTATTAAATTTTGTTTTTGTATTTGAAGATTATGGTTCAGTGTTTTATGTATAATTGCTACTTTACTTTTGAGTCTTCTGTCCTGAAGGCTTTCTAAATTTAGTGATTTTACTAATGGTGTTACCCTAGTCAAATGTGAATATTCGTTTGTTATGAATCTCACTGCTCTATTTTGTGCTTGTTCCAGTTTCTTAATGTTTTCTTGAATTGAGGGGTCCCACACGGTGGATGCATATTCTATTATTGGCCTAACCAAGGTTAAATAACATTTTAGTTTTATGTTCTTATTTGATTTAGAGAAATTTCTTTTAATAAACCCTAATGCTTTGTTGGATTTTTTTATAGTTTCATCAATATGTGGATTCCATGACAGTTTTTCATTTATTATAACACCTAGGTATTTTGAGTTTTTAGTCTGTGTTACTGGTTTGCCATGAATAAGATAAGTGGAATTAATTTGTTTTAGTTTTTTTGTTACTCTTAACTGACATTTTTCTGGGTGGAAAGACATGCTCCAATTTGATTCCCATTTCTGTAATTCATCTAATTCTCTTTGTAAAATATCTGTGTCTTGTTTTTATTGTTCTATATATTATGCAATCGTCTGCAAATAATCTGACTTTTGTTCCTGAAGTAATGCAATTTGGTAAATCATTTATGTAAATTAAAAATAGTAGTGGACCCAAGACTGTTCCTTGAGGTACACCTGAGTTTACTGTTATCGGTGTTGATTTAAAGCCATTTATTATTACAGTTTGTTCTCTCCATATTAGCGAATCTTTAATCCACTGATGCAGTGGTCCATTAATGCCAGAATATTTTAATTTTTTAAGCAAACTATGGTGGTGAACTTTGTCAAAAGCCTTAGAAAAATCTAGTAAGATAGCATCTATTTGTTCACTATTATCTAAACCTTTTGAAAAATCATCAATTAGTCCTATTAGTTGTGTTTCACATGATCTATATTTCCTAAAGCCATGTTGGTATGGGGTGAGGACATTATGTTTGTCTAAGTGGTTTATGATATTGCTACATATTATGTGTTCTAGTATTTTACATGTGATGCTGGTAAGTGATACTGGTCTGTAGTTTCCTGGATCAGATTTTTCTCCTTTTTTAAATAGGGGGGTGACATTAGCTTCTTTCCAGTCCTTTGGTACTCTGCCCTGGTTAAGCGATGCTTGAAAGAGTATTTTGAACACTGGGGCTAGCTCATTGCTTAGTTCTTTGAGTAATCTAGCTGGAATACCATCAGGTCCAGACGCTTTATTTGGTTTGGTGTTGGCTAATAGTTTTTTAATTCCATTTTCTTGTACTACTAAATCTTCTATGTTGTCTACTTGGTTCAAATTAAGAAATATGTCTTTGTCTCCTGGGGCTGAGAATGCTGATGCAAAGTATTTGTTTAGGATGTTTGCTTTAGTTTCATTATCATTATGTATTTTGTTATGTTCATCTTTTAATGGCGCTATTCCTGTTGTTTCCATTTTCTTAGACTTAATGTATGACCATAGGTTTTTGTTGTTATCTTTAGATATTACATTGTTTATGTATTCACTCTGCAGCTGTCTGCTTACTTTTTGGGTTAGGTGTTTAATTTTTATATACTTTTTGTAAACTCTTTCTGCCTTGGTTGCTTTAAATTTTCTATATAGGTTTTCCTTCTATTTACAAAGCTTCTTTAGTCTATTATTAAACCAGCATTTATTTATTTTGTTTGATGTGTATTTAGTTGGTATATGATTTTCTATAATGCTTTTAAGATGGTTTTTAATGAAATTCCAGAGGTCATCGACTGGTTGGTTAATGTCTTTTTCTAATAAGAATGTTTGTTGAAAGTTTAATGCAGCTTGGTGTAGTTGTGTTAGGTTACATTTATTCCAGAGTAAGATTTTTCTTTTGGTTTTTGTATTGGCTACTGCTTTTATCTGACTGTGTATTTTTATGATCTCATAGTCTGATAGACCAGGGATAATATCATAATCAACTACTAATCCAGGTCTGTTGGTTAAGAAGAGATCTAATGTGTTGTTTAATCTAGTTGGCTTTTTAATGATTTGATCTAAACTTAGGTTGTGTAAAGTTTCTATGAAAAGCTCATTTATGTCCTTAAGGTTTTGGTGTTTATCTATGGTTAGTGTTTTCCAATTTATATCAGGCAGGTTAAAGTCACCCATAATCCAAAAAACTGCATTTTTATTTGTCTCTTTAAGTGTAGTAATCTGATTACATAGTTCCTGCATGTATTCTAAACTAGAATTTGGTGGTCTGTAAATGCTGCCTATTATATGGGATGTTGAGGTGGTATTAATTTTACAAAATGTAGATTCTATGTTTTTTGAGTTAGGTAAGGTAATTTCTTCTGCTATAAGAGTGTTTTTTATTGCTAAAAGAACTCCTTCATGATTATCAGCCCTATCTTTTCTAAAAATTTCATAATTAGAAAGATATGTAGGGCCCACAGACAACTAATATATATAGCTCCGTGGTAGGGCCTAATTACCGTGTATTCTTTTTGTTATTCACTCAGCTTCAATTCTGCAGGTCAGTGCAGCACAAACATATTGTCTTTTAGATCTAGGTTCTCTTCAAAGTAGAGTCATTGATTACATAGAACTTAAGAAGTATATGCTAGCGTTTTATTCAATTAATTATTTACATTTTAAATCATTAATTTATTTAACACTTACTATGAATGGCTTCCTGATCGTGCTGGACTTTAGTTCGGACTTATCAATGGTCCCGGGTTCAAACCCTGCCTGCTCCCATCCCCCGTCGTCCTGCGGGAGGTAGGTTTGGACTAGGAAGTAAATTATCTTCAACTCTGAAGGAACACCCGAAACATTTTACATACATACAAGAACTTTATTTGTTTGATTCAAACTTATGTCGCGTAGAAATCAAAATGTGCATTATGTCCATGAGACCAAACACCCATGGATCATTAACTAGCATGTCAAAAAAAAAAAAAGAGTGTGCATTATGTCGATGATACCAAACACCGCATGTAGGCCTATCATTAACTAGCTTTTATTCACAGGTGTCCGGGTAGTCAAGATGAAGCCGTTTTCTAAGGTTGAGTCTCATTTCTTTTAATTGACCACTGCTCCCTGCGCAGGCTGCGCATAGTATTACTACAGACCATTACAACTTGTTCTCAAAACTTTTAATTAGAATGTACTTTGATAATCATAACGTGAGAGTTACCAAACTGTATTTTTATTTTTAAACGAGATACAAAATATCAAATAACTTCAATCAAAAAGAATTAAAGCACCAACTTAAAATCATACTAAGAAAGCAGTCTAAAGATATTAATGATGAAACTACAAAGGTTACTAACGATTTATATAGACTAGTAATGACAGACCTACAGCACGCGGGCCAAATCAGGCCCCTTAAAACGTCTTCAGCCGTGAAGATACTCGTCATTTTGTAGATAAAATATGAAAGAAAAATTAATAAATCGACGCGTGACTAGCGCGTGTCGAATATGTTGTGGTCGTGTAGTGATATGACACGTCCGAAATAGGTTGGGCACTGAATTAGACGGTTGGAAGAGATTATACGATGACAATCATTGTTCTAGGTAATCCTGGTAGGGATTTTCAGAACTATCTCAATATTCCCCTCCCCTTTGACTCACCCCCATAGTTCCTCCACCCCCTGGTGTCCCAGAATTCTTCATCGACCTAGATTTTAGGAGGTCACTAAACCATTCGAATAAGACAACAACAACTCTTGTGTACCGAGAGACCTCAGTACTTGTGATAACTGGTTTGGGGGTGCAGTGCAGATTGAAGGTCAAAGTTCACCTGCTGGCTTTAGTACGAAAAGAGTCATCTTTTCTCGACCTTCACATGTTTGTTCGCAGACCGTCCCGTCCCTTTTCTTGAAGACACCCAGAGATAGCTCAGCGTCTAGATCAGGGGTTCTCAACCTGTGGGTCGCGACCCTCTTGGGGGTCGATTGACGATTTGCCAGGGGTCGCCAAAGACCATCGAAAAAATGAATTGTTATTGTCTATTTTTCTATTGTTGTATGTGTGAGCGGGAGAAGGAGGGTCGCAGAATAGTGGGGGATTGTAAAAAGGGGTCGCCGAGCATAAAAGGTTGAGAATCGCTGGTCTAGATTGTCTCCCAAATCTAATCTAGATCGATCAACTCTCGAACAATTAAACTAGACTCTACTTGTGACAACAACGCTAGGTGCGCCACTTTTTGTCTTTATTATCGTACGCATTTACACGAAAAGAATTCAAGAGCTCCGATTTAAAAAAAAAAATTTCAGTACTAGATACCAGCCTCTTTCCTTTCAAACTGTGAAATTTTAATAATATTCAGTTCAATATTACATCTCCTAAATCAGTGATGCCCAGCCTAATTCAATCTGCCGGCCAATTTAATTTCCAACACTACTGTCGCGGGTCACATGATGGAAAAGATACAAAAACTAAATGAAATAGACCTAAAATTATTTTATTTCAAACCCGAGGATCTAGTACATTACATTGAATTATTGGGATAGTTGAATGTTCTCTTTACACTTCAAAAAAAAAAAAATGACGTAAGTTTATATTTTTTGTTCTTTAAAAAAAAACATAAAAAACATCCACACTTTCTTTATAAAAACAAACATGTTGGCTAGCAATGGTATCATGTTCTACAAAAAAGTAAAGATCCGTTCACTTTTCTGAGTAGATTCTATAGTTCTATTTCATGAACGCACAAATGTTAAATACGGAAAGGGGGGATTTTCTATATTTTGTGCCGACGTTTCGGCGGGCCGGATGGAAGAACTTCGCGGGCCTTACTTTGGGCATCACTGTCCTAAATAATACGAGCCTTGTAACCTTGGTTAGGCCAATAATAGAATATGCATCCTCCGTTTGGGACCCCTCAACTCAAGAAAACATTAAGAAACTGGAACAGACACAAAATAGAGCAGTGAGATTCATAACAAATGAATATTCACATTTGACTAGAGTAACACCTTTAGTAAAATCACTAAATTTAGAAAACCTTCAGGACAGAAGACTCAAAAATAAAGTAGCAATTATACATAAAACACTGAACCATAATCTTCAAATACAAAAACAAAATTTAATAAAATACTCTGAAAGACACAAAGATAAAGGCATATTCCTCGTCCCATATGCTAGGACAAATTTGTACAAATACTCCTTCTTCCCTAGTGCTATTAGAGCATGGAATGGGTTGCCTGAGCTAGCTAGGAAAACCAGTGTCTTGGCAGAATTTAAGTCATTGGTTAATATGCATGACTAAATGCATGACGCGTAGGACGTAATCATCTTCTTTTTTGAAGTAACGTCTGTATTATATAAGAAGATAAGAAGAGCCATTGGTAATAGGAACGTAACAAATTACATTTTCTTGAGTCACAGAACAGCAGTTCAGACAGCCGATGGAGACGACCTTCCATTGGGTCTAGAGTTTCAAGAGGGTTAACAATAATAATATTAAAAACACCTTTTCTTGGGGGAAGAACTTCACATTTACAACCACATATATATCAGTACTGTAAGATGTATTTCCCCCTTTTTTCGATATCATACAAAATTAATTAGCACTAATTAAATAATTAATTTTGTGATTGAGTCATGTTTTATTAAGAAGTTTAAACTAGATACGAGAATGGGAAGTGGGAGAAATAACGTGTTCAAGATTTGTACCAGATAGACAGACGGAGTGAGTTCATAAAAAGTAAAAGTAAGGTATAGTACAGTATAAGTGCGATTATTATCGAATGTTTGGCAACCAGACAATTGATTTTTAAAAATAGTTTTAAAAGTAGTCCTAATGTCTTTCCCGACACTTTGTTACTTTGAGATATTCGTTCAAACATAATACATGGATACATTTTAGAAGATAGGTTTACTTTATATTTAAACATAGGGCTTATATTGACGAACGATGGATGCGCGGTGTCTTGAGTGGCAAAAGCGCTTGGCTTCTGAGCCAGAGGTCCCGGGTTCGAATCCTCTTGAAGACTGGTATTTTTTATTTCGTGATCTTTTAGGCGCCTTTAAGTCCAGCCAACTCTAATGGGTACCTGACATTAGTTGGGGAAAAGTATAGGGGGTTAATCGCTGTGCTGGCCACATGACACCCTTGTTAAACGTAGGCCACAGAAAGAGAGATCTTGACATCATCTGCCCTATATACCACAAGGTCTGAAAGAAGATCTTTTCTTTACAAATTACACAAGTTGTCTGAATATTCCCACCCCCCCTTTTTTTTTGTTAAAGAGTGTATTAAAGATAATTTTGAAAGTCCATGTCATTAGTACTGACGTGTTAGGGCAGTGTTTCTCAAACTTTTACCGGTGGTGCCCTTCGCCCCCCCCCCAATAAAACAAATTCGTCCGCGCCCTCTTAGCTATCTGTGGACCTGATTATTTTAATATAATTTTACATGGTTAATATTTAAACATGAATTGATAATTACAATAAAATTTTTAAAAAACCCTCTTAAAATATAAATTTACTGTCTTCGACCCTCCCCAGCCCCCTTTTTTTGCACAGTAGTTTAAGGGGCGCACATCACTGTTTGTGAATCATTGAGTTAGGGTCATGCTTTTGTTGTGATATCAGAATGCAAATCTCCTGGTAGTACTGACCTAAATATTCAAGTCTGTTGTTGTCGAATTGCATAGGAATTTTACCGACAAAATAGGTCACTCACTTTTAGGCTAATTCCGGTTCAGGGTTAATGGCCCCCAGGAGGAAAAAAACAACAACATATGAACTAGTTTTTTTTTTTCAAAATTTGGAACAGTATAAAACATATTACGTTAAATAAGCTAATGTACTTATATTTCCCAGACATCTCTCTCCCATGTGACCCTATGCTTTCTAAAGTAATGTACAATAATTTTTATTGAAAGTATGAAGCAATAATATTAATAATAATTTAATTTATAGAGCGCTGTTGACAAACATGATGTAGGCTCATGGCGCTATGATAACATCATAAACATAAACACGAGAGCTAAAATGACAATCTAATCTAAAAAAGTGTAGCCTTAACACGCCTTACGATCTTTATGTTCTAGCAGACACACACA
The DNA here is from genome assembly GCA_030265305.1 of Biomphalaria pfeifferi. NCBI lineage: Eukaryota > Metazoa > Mollusca > Gastropoda > Planorbidae > Biomphalaria > Biomphalaria pfeifferi. Next base: position 542,290 of record JASAOG010000250.1, read on the forward strand.
CAAGTCCTCCGTCTAGAACAGTAATTAAAGGATTCAAGAATATATCTTGATGAGAGTTTATATAGGTCACAGCTGGGCCTGTGTATCCACGTAAAAGTTTGCACACTCTTTTAAATCTTCAAACTTGAACAAAGTCTCATTCTGTGATGTTCACATCACTTTACGACCAAGTCAGATATTTTCACAGCTTCGAGCACATTTCTTATTCAATTTGCTAGGACAAATTCTTACAAGTGCCATTAAAGCATGGAATGGGTTGTCTGAATGTGCAGAAAACCAACGACTAAGCAGAATTTCAGTCTCAAATAGATTAAGAGACATAGATACATACAGAGCATAATTATCTCGAAGGGACGTCTGTAATTTATAAGATAAGATAAGACTGTGTAGACGTAATCCTACATTCTTAAGCTGATTTGTAGACCAGCGAAGCTCAATTAGCAGACGTTCTTTGTGATGATCATTTAACAGAGAAATAATGATCCCCTTTCAGATCTTGCGATCTATAGGGCAGATGATGTAAAGGCCATCTGTTTCTTTGGCCAACGGTTAACGAGCAGGGTGTCATGTAGCCAGCACAACGACCAACCGCCTTTACTATCCTTACTAAAGTCAGGTATCCATTAGAGTTGGGCGGACTCAGGGCGTCCTTAAAATCCCAAAATTCAAAATTCCAGTCTTCACCGAGATTCGAGCCCAGGACCACAGGTTTGGAAGCCAAGCGCTTAACCACTCAGCCACCGCACCCCTGAAGACCATTAATTACAATAATATTAATTTGATAAACATTATATAGCATTACAATTTGCGGTCATGGAATTGAATTGAGATGCTATGGAAAGTTCCTAAGTATCACATACAAAGACCGCATCACACACAAGGAGAATAGAAACAGGATCACAATTCCATGATGACATGCTAAGCACTGTAAAAAAAAAAACGCAAACTAAAACTTTATGGCCATACCACAAGGTCCTCAAGGCTCGCAAAGATCTTCCCTTAGGGAACAGTAACAGGCAAAAGAAGACGAAGCAGACAGAGACGGAAAGACAACACAAAAGAATGAACGAACCTATAATTTAAGATATTCTATCCAAGTTAAAAAGAAAAAAGGAGACACAGTGGAATGGAGAAATTCAGTTGACAGGTCATGTGTGGTGCCCCAAGTGTTCATCAGACTAAGGGGTGTTATTCCATATGTTAGCAAAGTTTGCATTTTCCTCAGTAAAAAAATATCGAAGTTAATTCTTAGGGAGGAAAACTACGCCCCAATCAGTAAAGTAGCAATTGTACATAAAACACTGAACCATAATCTTCAAATACAAAACAAAATTTAATAAAATACTCAGACACAAAGATAAAGGCAAGTCCTCATCCCATATGCTAGGACAAATTTGTACAAAAGATCCTTCTTCCCTAGTGCTATTAGAGAATGGAATGGGTTGCCTGAGCTAGCCAGGAAAACCAGTGACTTGGCAGTATTTAAGTCATTGGTTAATATGCATGACTAAATGCATGACGCGTAGGACGTTATCATCTTCTTTTTTGAAGTATTATATAAGAAAAGATAAGGTAAATCATATAATCAAATTAAAAATAGTAGTGGACCTAAAAGTCGAGTTTACTGTTATTGGTGTTCATTAAGAGCCATTTATTATTACAGATGCACTATTAAGGTGCAATGGTTAAAAGTTTGGTGGAACAGGTAACTTGAACAATTTAAGCCTAGTGAAATCAAACGAATCCATCCACCACCTGCGGCTTGTGGGAAACACAAGAACTCCCTATTTATTTTTTACAAGGTCACGTTATTTTTATGTTCAGTGCCGTGCATTCACGTGGTGTACAAAGTCCACTTAAACCCTGACCTTGATTGGCAACAGTAGTCGTCTGCCCACGTCTCCCCGCGTGCTACTTGAGAAATGTCATACCAAAGAATATTCAACAGGTTGTTTTGGGCTTTTTTAAAAAACCATCTGACATGCAAAGATGCGTACCAATTAGTCAGTTTGAGTTACTTAAGTACATTCCATCTTTGAGGTGAAAAAAACCGAACAGATGTTGAGTTAAACAATATTAAAATTTATGCAAGAGATCTACATAAAGCTAGATAAGTTTGTGGCTTGGTCTCGGGTTTTGCGAGACATGTCGTCATGGAAAGCCTGAATATGACCTGCAAAGTCGCAACCTGTGGGCATTTTAGACCACAAGCTCGTTGCCACGTTGTAAAGACCCGTGACGTGGCAACAAGATAATTGGTCTAAACTGCCTACAGGTTGCGATGTTGCAGATCAGTTCAGGGATTCCATGACGATTGGTCTCGGATTATGCGACCATTTGCTTGCATCAAAAAAAAAAAGGTTAAAATTAGGAGCTAGGGAAAAGTTAACGCCATTTCATATTCATACAATATTGTAATTTAAACATTTTCTCAGAAACGAGTAGGCCGGATTTAAGTATGTTGCAAGATTATTGTGGAGGCCTCAACAATTTTTTCGAACGCTTTAATAAAGATCCACTTATGAATGAACTTACTTATATCTAAAAGCGGGCAATATTAGAGATTTTCCTTTCAAAAATATTTAATGTGCATATTTTAATTTAAAGAAGTGTATATTTTTCAGTTTGTGGAGGATAAGGCCCTTGGTAGACGCACTGTCTTAAATGTATTTGCTTATTCCAATCATGCTTCAAGTGTAAACTTCTTAATTACATTTTTTTTTTTGCCAGCCTTAGAAAAATGTTTTTAAAAAATCAAAAGATTGATATCTTTCTTATATGATGCAGACGTTACTTCAAAAAAGAAGATGATTACGTCCTACGCGTCATGCATATTAACCAATGACCTAAACTCTGCCAAGTCACTGGTTTTCCTGGCTAGCTCAGGCAGCCCATTTCGTGCTCTAATAGCACTAGGGAAGAAGGAGCATTCTGACTCGAAAATCGGATATATTTTTATTGCTTTTGTGTAGTGCCCGGGACTGTAGCCCCGCCTACCTCCCTTAAATCCGGCTCTGGAAGAATAATGATATGTTTACGAAGACAAGGTAGTGATCTACATATGTTGACACTTCTAACGAAACGAAGTATCGCGGTCTATCGCCTGCCAAGCTTCCTTTTGTTGTCTTATGCTTCTCTTTCATCTCTCGTATCGCAGGCTTTATGAATACACAGTAAATAATGCCGCAGGCCTACTGATGGACACCAATGTGTTGCAGAATACTGAGAATAGAGACTATGACTATTGTTGATCATCAATGAAATAGGATAGTTGTAGCAATAATTCATCCATCCCAGTGTCATTACAGCCCATAGAAGGCCCTGGCCTACCTAAACCTGCCTGCTTGGCTGTCGTAGGTCTCTACGAATACGATGTGGGCAGGGCAACGCAGGTTGTCATATAACTTGGTAGCCGCCAAATCTAAAGTAGTGAAAACAGCTATAAATAGACCGACGAGCATTTATAGCTGGTGTGTTGCCAGATTTATCTGAAAGTGGGCTTCATTGTTACAGTTCAAAATCTACGAAAAAGTAAACCTAAAAAAAAAACAACATATTTGGCTAGACGGCTATTAATAGACCTACATACACTAACGTTGCCAGATTTATCAGATTAGAGGGCTTCATTGTTACAGTTCAAAATCATCTTTGGCTCGTGTCTTAAAAATAGAACTCGTGATTGATCTGTACACGAATAGCATGGCAGATAGAGACAGGATGGCTGTCTTGTCGCGTGGTATGTATTCTGAACTGTCCGTCGTTTTGATGGTCTCGGGTTCGAACCCTGCCCATCATCCCCTCCGTGCTGTGGGAGGCTTGGGCTAAGGTGTAAAAAAAAACCCAACAACTTTGCGTTAACTACGACAGCACAAAAAAATGTTCCCGCTACACTTATATATCCACAAGAGGCTACCCAAAGAGTGTAAAAATTGTTTACCCAGGGCCGGATTTAAATAAGTGGAAGTCCTTGGGGGGGGGGGCAGGATTCTCCTAGAGGCCCCTGCACTTTACAATTAATAGTAATACTTATAATACTTATATATAAAAGCATACAATATTTTAGAAGACAGAAATAGAGTACTTGTACATTTCAACTCTTCTTCCTTCTTTTTAAAATATTTAATATGCGTATTTTCATTTTGGTTAATACGAATGTATTTTTTTGGAGCTTACGAACTGTTGTAAATCCGGAGCTGCCTTTGTCTATTGCGAGTACTCATCGAAATATTGTGGGGGCCCCTTTTTGTGGAGTAGCCTGGGCAATAGCCCCGCCAGCCTTCGCTTAAATCCAGTCTGTGTTGACCTCTGACAGGGCACAGCCCAATGAGACAACCTGTAGTCCGAAGAGGAAAATTGTTACCAGCGAAACATAGCTATTGAGCAGGGACTGTGTTGTAGCTCCAGACATCAACCTTCACTGCAGACGCTGTATTTAAAACTTTCACTCAAATTTAAATAAAGCTCGAAATCATCTTTTTTAAACGAAACAAATAAACAAATTTTTTAATTAATAAATGCTAACAGGTTTTAATAATATACAGAGCCACATATTATTCACTAGATGTTGAAGGATTTAAAAACTCTCAACTCTCTTAAATACTACTATCCCACATCTTTTATAATTCATACGTGTTTAGGTTTCATCAGCCGTCCCGTCCCTTCATACAACGCACATGCGTCAATCTGTCTAAAAATTACACCAGATTGCATCAACCAATAGACACATACATAGCAATGTCCTTGTGGATTGCCATAAAAAAAAATCCTTGACAAACTGACGTTATATTCTCATCTGTGCCTGTGGTCCTGTCTCGGGCATAGCCCACCAACCGGCTTCCTCCAAGCGTCTCGGATCTTGGCAAGACTCTCCAACCGAGGCCAATTGTTATAGAAGACCTGAACACTGACCTGCAACGTCACAAGTCTGTACGACGTGGCAACGAGCTACTGGTCTAAACTGCCCAAAGGTTGTGACGTTGCATGTCAGTGTTGCGGCCTTCTGTTACAATTGGTCTTGCTCCAACTGACCCCACATCATGCCAGTCTGATTGGCATCTGCTTCCAAATCGCGGTGCCTTGTATTCTTGGGCCGTTATATCTTCTTATATAATACAGACGTTACTTCAAAAAAGATGATTACGTCAGCTATATTGCCATCTTGAATACTCTATCAAAAGGTCCACTCGAGATAATCTCCAATGACGACTGTTTAAACAAACAAACAAACAAACATGTACGTAGAGCTGCCAGATCTGGAAACCATTGTACAAGTCATCTCAAGACATAGGATTGGTTATCTAAGCCGTGACCTCCGTAACCCCGAGCTGTTGTTGTCTAAGCCCACGAAGGTTGATAATGAGAAAGATAAAGAAGAAATGTAATAATAGCAACGGAAGTCGTCAAGCTCTTGTGTGTCCGACCTTGACCTTATCACCAGTTGCCGTAAGTTTCATCACATAAAAAAAATAATGTACTTCTGTTATCTCGTAAATTCAAGAATTTTTCTTCTTATCATTAGGGAAATATTTAACCGCCATGGTAACCCATAAAAACAGGCGGGAACGACGCGGCCAGAAGCAAACGTATAAAAAAAAATCGACATGCTAAAATCTCAAGCGCTAACATCACCACCACCACCTTTAAAGCATCTGTATGATATTTAAAAAAAAAATTGTGGTTCACGAGACATTCTTTGATGGCAAACCTTTTTTTTTATTTTTTTTGTTTTACCCTAGCAGGACCTCAGATAGCAGAAGTGAAGAGTAACAAATACGTCAAATTATGGAACAAATGGTGACCTTGACCTTTGGAAAGTTTAACTTTCACTAATCAGAAATGAAGAAAAGAGTATTGGCTCTTTATTTGATGGGCCCGCTAAGATTGACAGAAGTTTGGATTAGCGACCTGTTGGGGTCTGACCATTTTCTAAGTATCCTCCATGATCTCTTTCGCTTTATATTCAATGTGAATCAGATGGCCTTGAACCTACGGCATCCTTCAGTTTGACAAGTGTCTCGTCGGTCCATCATAGGTTCCCAAATCTATTACAGATGTGTGGGCGTTTTGGACTTAGCTAGTTAGTCACAAATAACCAATAAAACACTTTGGTAACCTAGGGAGCAGGGTTCTCCCCTCAAAGACATTTCGCCACCTTGAAAAAAGTCCATTCGAAAATCGGAGCGAATATGCGTCCCTATTGACCGTATAGTAAAGGGCTGACCGGAAGCTTTTCAGCCGAAGTCCTGACTGAAGATTTCACATTGGCAGCGATCATTACTACATTTAGGTCACGCCATGTACATAGAGCGCAGTCCTACGATATGGGCCCATTCGCCACGAGTGGAAAAGGCCGCGCTGACTACGGGCCCTCACATTCCAGTTCTGTAACCGTCACCAACTTCTGCGGCCATCTGTTTTACTTTCCCACCTATCTTTCTCTAATAGAGTATTGTTTTTATATTATTATTTATAAAATGATCAAGGGCCTATTTTTCATTACTGTTCTTTGAAGTTGTTATTGTCATTCCTGTAATCGTTTTAAAAGTGTGAATGATTGAGTCTGAGTGAGATTGGAGAGTGAATGCCCTTTATCACTTAAGAAAACAGGCTGATGCTTGTCACGTGATGTAACGTCCACGTCCTATTGTAGTTTTGTGACATTTTGAATTATTGAACTTTGTTTATCTTCCTTTTTTTTCAATGTACAAACGATGTAACAAATGTCATATCAAAAGACAACAGATGTAAGGGGAGGTGACCTTCTCTGACGCTCTTCAAAAACTTACTTGCTTATGCTTCAGGAATGTATTGAGAGCTTGAATAACACAGCTGTCAGCAAGTCAACATGTTTTGTAATCAATACATCTCCCAATTTTCTCAAAACCTAAATCTAAACTATAATGTAATATAAAAACAAGGAAGGACAGCTACAAAGGACGCATACGGAACAGAATTAAAACAATAAGAGAGAGAGAGAGAGAGAAGAGAGAAAAGAATGCAATAATATAAATTTAACCATTCATTTTGTCTCTATTTTTGGCTCCAATTACGTTCCCCAATGTGTCATGATTAACATGATGTCATATTTGGTTAGCATCACGCCTACAAATCGTCTGAATCATAAACAATGGAGGAATTCAATCTTCAACTTATAAAAAAAAACAAAAAACAAACAAGAACCACCAGATATCTAAGAATTGACCCGTCATTGTATTGCCGCTCGTTTCGTATGTTAAATGTATTCCTTTAATAAAATATATACAGATTATATGTCAGCAATGAACTTGAGCAAAATAATTCTGCCTAACAAATAGAACATATCGAAGTGTCATGTTACAGTTAACAAATCCGACATCAATCTTAATAATGTTTTGACAAATTTCTAAAAAAGGTCCTATATCTTCTTGATATAAAGAATTAGAGCCAAAATCTAATCCGAATTAGAACTTTATTTTTTATCGTACAAAGTTGTACCAGTATATAAATGAACATTTTAAGGTTTTGGAGCATTTACATTAGCTAAATTTTCCTTATTATAATATTAGTCTTCTTTGAGCATGAAGGTTTGATTGTTCTAGTTTAATCGAGTCTTAACTCTCTGACTAACAATCACGACTATAGTAGTATGACGTTCAGTCACGAAGCGACTATGAATCATGTAGTCTAGTTATGAAACTCAAGCCTGGGAATTAGCTATGGTCGGAACGATGTCACCCCACACAGCAGTTCCCCCCTCCACGCAGGAACGGAAATAGAAGTTACAGTTTGGGATTAGCAGCGTCGCAGGTTCTACCAGGGGTCCCCCACGGCTAGCTTAGTATAACGAAGGAAAATGGCGGAGGCTCCCGGTGTCCTAGGCCTTCGGCCATGTGCAGCCAAGCATGCGTCGGGGGCCAAAGGCATTGGAAACAGCAATGCTTTACATAGGCATTGACTCGGGTCTCTCTCAAACAGAACTGTGTTCACACAGGTTGTTTTTTTTTTTTTTTACTGTTTGGCGTCAAACAGGTTTTTTTTTCAAACTTAGGGCTCGAAGAGCCTTAGGCTCAGCCCTTGGACATCAACAAGGTTCTACCAGGGTGTAGCGCTGTACACCAACACATGTGCAACAGTAAGAAGTTATACTCTTTTTGAATGTCTTTGGTGGACTTATAAGATTACAATAAATAAGAGTTATATTCTTTGTCAGAGGCGGACTGGGTGTTACGATCGGCCCGGGCATTTCTATACAATCCAGCCCACAAATTGTATATCATGTGATGGACATCCAATTCTAGGTTTACCTGTCCTCGAAATCATTATGTTAAGTTTGATAATGTATCGATAACTGAACGCATGCATACAATGAACTCTGTATCTTTATAAGAAATATAGCTTTATGTTGCTTTTTAATCACTAAGTACTAGTAGCTGTGTCTACGTATATAAGCCATTACATTATTTCGGAAAATGTGTCAGATTAAATTAGTATTACATTGTCAAGTCTGTAAACGTTTGTGTTTTTTTAAACACGACCCCCAGAGAACCCTTTTACAAGAGAACCTTGAACAAGTTAAATAATTCTATTGTAGCATTCATGAGGCCCTTTAGGAGACCCTACTGGCCCAATTAGGTACCGGCTCACCGGGCATTTGCCCAAATGCCCATATAGCCAGCTCGCCCCCTGCACTTTTTGAAGGAATGTCTTTAGTTGACTTATAAGATAAAAGATATAATGATGAGGTACCTCGGTATCCATAAAATATAGCGCAACATTCTATAAGCATGCTCATTGCGCTGTGGTGCAATCTCTTTGGTGGACCCACGTGTCTGTGATTCAGCAAACAACTCAGCTCGAGACAGGATTCTAACTTAAACCCTCTTAATAGGCAGCCAAGCGGTATATGCACTCAGCCACACATCGCACAAATAGGCCTACTGTAAAACCACCAATCTGTGTGTATAAATGTGTGTGTTCACGTTAATGATAAATAATACCAATTTTTTTCTAAAACTGAAATAGATGTCCTAGGTAGGCCCCGTGATTAAGACACTCTTTTATCAACCGTTGGCCCATCGTACACATATTAGTGATACGACACTCACCGAGGGCCTGGCTCACTGATAGGCCATATGTAGCCAATGTTTAATAGATCAATGTAGCCATATTTCTTAAAATTTCTTTTTTCCCCAAACATAGAGAATACGATGTGTTAATTAATTGTATTTGGTCAAGTATAATAATTGATCCAAGTCTGTTGAACTAAGCTAGCATCACATTCCAACAATCTTTTAAAAGAGTTTTTAACCTCACACCGGCGACCTATTTTCTCCAATGGAGTTCTCAGCCTAAGCTATGATGAACAGGGAAATCCGTTGCTATTTATAGACGCTGATCGATACGTGTCTAGCCTGATCAGAATAGGAGGTAGACACAACATTGATGATTTGTAGGGTCAGCCCGATGACTCATTCGTGACTCACGGCGTGGCCTCATCTGTTTTAACTATACTTTGACCAATTGCCCAATAGTCTAAACCCAAGATCATTACTCATACACAAGACAAATAAATAAAATGATTTGTACTTTAAAGAATTTGATCAAACAAATATAAAGAAATGGATGATCTATGTTTGCTGATGAAATTAGCGTATTTTTCTTTCTTAGAGCCTTAGTTAAAACAAATGGACATTCAGTTTGACTACCATTATCCATATCAGCATAACTACTGCCACAAGTCGAGTCTGTGGCCTATTTCGACCAGTTTCTAGAAGCGAGTTCAAACGTGCAAGTGTCCAGCGTAAACAAGTTAATTTTAGGTATCCAATCAAAGAAAGAGGTTAATGGAAAAAAAAAGCACACGTCAGGTTCTAGAAAGTCAAAGCTACTAAAATAATTAGGGGAGAAGTTTCCATGATTCAATAATGTACGATTAAGAAAGGTATAAATTAGGGGAAAGTCAGTTAGACGGGGTCCTCGCATAGTAGTAGTTCTTGTAGAGTAATGTAGAGCGATGGTCCTCGGTTAGTTATCGCTTAAGTTCTCTCTTAGTAAAGGTTTAGTTAAGTTTTATGATATCAGCTGGTCCATTTAATTAAAAGTTTTATTAGTTGAAGTTATACTAAGTGAAGTTTCATGTATCTTTAAGTTTTATTTATGAAGTATCAAGTGAAGTTGTTATTGAATTGAGAAGTCATTTTATGTGAAAGCTGAAGAAGTATTATTAAAGAAGTTTTAAGAAAATACAGAGAGATGTGTCTTTCTTCATTTTATTGAATTATCAAGTTTGATAATATAATCCCCGGCAAGTGTGATCGTCACAACTACTATAAAAATAACAATAGAGATGCAAACACGAACAGCATTCACACATGTCACATGCGCGCACACACACACGACCAGCGCTTTATGAATTAGGCTTCTATGTACTTCTCGGTGACAAGTGACACCGAAACCCTCTGATTGAATGAGAAATAAAGGAGGATGAACTAATAGATCTAGGTTAATTGGTATACAGAAATCTGTTTTCCGACTTCAGACATTTAGCATTTTACTTTAGCTTCAGTTAGTTAATTTTCAAAATATTCACATTTTACATAATTACAGATTTCCAAATATTATTAAAATTGGAGGTCTACATCAAAGTTGATCGTATACACACAGAATTAGCTTTTTTTTTTTTTTTATAAAGTCCAAAATTCAGTCGTTGCCTTCGATTCTGAAGGTAGGATCTGTGCAGTATTTCACATGACCCTAAACCCAGTTGTGAGATGCATACTTTGCCACATTTAATGCAGACAAAGTTGTTTCCTGTGGAAGGTCTATTTCGTGACGGCCCCCCCCCCCCCCCCCCCCCGTTCTATTTTTCTTGGAGCAACATTTTATCAAGACTACAAAAAGCAACTGATTGGTTACCCGTACTTGACACGTTAACTGGAATACCAATGTCAGAGATGGCTGAGTAGTTGAAAACTGAGGGCTTTTACGGCAGACAAAAGAATAAAAGCCTTTATGTATAGGGCCTACACACAAAGGGACTTTCGACACAAGAATACGATGGTTTTTTAAATTCAAAGGGAGATAACCGATAATTAAAACTATAACAGATTCTAACCATTTAACCCCCCTTGAAAAACAGTTGACTAGTATCTGTGTTAGATGTTGCCCCATGAAATGTATGGGTGTCTGAAAAAAAGAATGTATTAGAAGCAGTTGGAATTAAATTTAATGTTTGGGAAACTACTCAACAAAACTGTTTCAGCATTATTTGTTGTAAAAATGGCAATACAGCATTTAAAAAAATATCCACCCATTCAAAACTCTTCAGTGTCTTAAGACGTGTAGTTATTCATGTCGGACTTCTATCCCAGACCCAAGCACAGCTTCATCCCAGCCGTAGAGACACTTTCTCCCAGTCCCAAGCACAGCTTCATCCCAGCCGTAGAGAAACTTTCTCCCAGTCCCAAGCACAGCTTCATCCCAGCCATAGAGACACTTTCTCCCAGTCCCAAGCACAGCTTCATCCCAGCCCTAGAGACACTTTCTCCTAGTCACACATACACAATCTAAAAAGTCTCATATATTTTTGTATAAGCACAAAACTTTTATTTGCAGCTACATTCGAACAACCAAATAAATATACATTGAGATTGTTGAAGGATAAACTAGGTTTATCATTTCTATGTAATTAGTAGAACATGTTCAGTGTGCGCCCATTCGTTGTAATTCCGTGTTATACTGTCAATTAAGATTTAATTATAACACTGACGTTTAAGTTAAAACTCCAATTTATTGACATGAACAAGAACAGGGGTTCTCAACCTGTGGGTCGTGACCCCCTTGGGGGGTCGATTGACGATTTGCCAGGGGTCGCCTAAGACCATCGAAAATATGGATTGTTATTGTCTTTTCTTCTATTGATGTATGTGTGTGTTTGGGGGGGGGGGGTCGCGGCAGAGCTGGGGATTGTAAAAAAGGTTGAAAAACGCTGAACAAGAAGATGAAAAACTAACAGGAGACAGTAATACACACTAATAACATACTTGAGAAAAACATGTGAACACGTGAGGATACTGAACAGTAGAACAAGAGAGACTACAAGAACTTTTTATTTTCCTATATTCAGAAGCTACATTTATAAAATGTAGAATTGGGGATGTTTTCAGTGACTTCTAAGAAAAAAAAAAAACAAGACATATTGAGATTTGACTTAGTAACATTCAGGTAAAAACATACATCTTTTAGCATTGTATCATTTTAATTAATTAACAAAAGATGGACAATATCAAACAAAAAAAAACAAAAAAACTAACATATACAAAAGTCATTGCTATTTCAATAAAAAGCCAGAAATAAAATCTATAGATTTACATAGACAGATGTTAAAAGCTTTATACTTTTACTTTCGACATTTTCTTAAAAAATATAAGTGTATAATATGTTTTATGTTTGCTATTGGCAGTTTTTTTTGTCCAGTTCATAATAATCTTATCTTATCTTATGTAATACAGACGTTACTTCAAAAAAGAAGATGATTACGTCCTACGCGTCATGCATTTAGTCAAGCATATTAACCAATGTCTTAAATTCTGCCAAGTCACTGGTTTTCCTGGCTAGCTCAGACAACCCATTCCATGCTCTAATAGCACTAGGGAAGAAGGAGTATTTGTACAAATTTGTCCTAGCATATGGGACGAGGAATGTGCCTTTATCTTTGTGTCTTTCAGAGTATTTTATTAAATTTTGTTTTTGTATTTGAAGATTATGGTTCAGTGTTTTATGTATAATTGCTACTTTACTTTTGAGTCTTCTGTCATGAAGGCTTTCTAAATTTAGTGATTTTACTAAAGGTGTTACTCTAGTCAAATGTGAATATTCATTTGTTATGAATCTCACTGGTCTATTTTATGTTTGTTCCAGTTTCTTAATGTTTTCTTGAGTTGAGGGGTGGAAAGACATGCTCCAATTTGATTCCCATTTCTGTAATTCATCTAATTCTCTTTGTAAAATATCTGTGTCTTGTTTTTATTGTTCTATATATTATGCAATCGTCTGCAAATAATCTGACTTTTGTTCCTGAAGTAATGCAATTTGGTAAATCATTTATGTAAATTAAAAATAGTAGTGGACCCAAGACTGTTCCTTGAGGTACACCTGAGTTTACTGTTATCGGTGTTGATTTAAAGCCATTTATTATTACAGTTTGTTCTCTCCATATTAGCGAATCTTTAATCCACTGATGCAGTGGTCCATTAATGCCAGAATATTTTAATTTTTTAAGCAAACTATGGTGGTGAACTTTGTCAAAAGCCTTAGAAAAATCTAGTAAGATAGCATCTATTTGTTCACTATTATCTAAACCTTTAGAAAAATCATCAATTAGTCCTATTAGTTGTGTTTCACATGATCTATATTTCCTAAAGCCATATTGGTATGGTGTGAGGACATTATGTTTGTCTAAGTGGTTTACAATGATACTACATATTATGTGTTCTAGGATTTTACATGTAATGCTGGTAAGTGATACTGGTCTGTAGTTTCCTGGGTCAGATTTTTCTCCTTTTTTAAATTATAAAAGATTGAGAGCAGACTTTATGGATAGCTTATTCCTCTCTGTGTTCTCCCATCAACGTTATTTAAGTAATGATGTACTTAATAATATATTGTAGGATGGTTTTATCATAATGACAGAATACGATTGATTGATATTTAGATTATAGATTTTATGGCACATCAGCCCTTTGTGCCTCAAGGACCCCCTCTGTCGTTCGTGCGTGCAGTTTTCTTTTTGTATTTAATATTTGTGTTTTAGTGTATAGGCAGTAGTTTGCATTAGGTGTGTTTTGTTGTCTAGAATAATGTGTATGGGTATGTTTACGTCATCCTTAGTTTCCGCAGTGGAGAGAGCTTCTTTGGTTAGCTGGTTTTCTGTTTCCCCGTTTTATAAAGGCGCCCAAGATCCGAAATAAAAAATCCAGTCTTGATTGGGCTTATAGAGAAGTTTCACTCCGCTTATCAACTCTATAGTGCTGTATCAAACTCTACTGGTTCTCCGCCTCTTCCTGGACTTGTACTCAATTCTCTGTTCCGGACCGACTTCACACGGGTCTTGCTCGTAGCCTACATGTGAAGGCAACGTGAAATGACTTGACTCTGACACCTTCTGGTTTGACCGTTATAATTAAAATTAAAAAAAAAAATATTTAAATTTAACTCGAGGACTAGACATTGTGTATACCTATCCTGAGCAGACTACGCCTTCAGGTATTTCCGCATGTAAACCCTATTGATTAAAATGGTTCCATGATTAAAGATTTAAAAAAAAAATTATGTTCAGGAACTGTGGAACATTTTGCACACCGTTTTCTAAGTCTAGATCTAAAGGGCCTATTATTAGAATATTATAAAGTCTAAACAAGGGCTCGCAAAGACAGGGAACAGTACCAGGAAAAAGAAGAAGAGGCAGACAAGGAAAGCGGTGTGAAGACAACATAAAAGAATGGACAGGCCTGACTTTGAGAGAATTTCTTCCAAGGCAAAAAGACAGAAGAATGGAGAAAGGCGATCAACGGGTACTGTGTGGTGCCCCAACGGCTCAACAGATTAAGGTATAACCAGACAAAGGCTAGAGAGATTTATACATTCTAACCACAATTTTTTTTCTCGGTGGTAGAGATCTGGGGCCCCCTGTGGGAATAGGTCAGGGTAAAAAATATTCTTTTTTTTTAATCTAACATTCAATGGTTATATTTTACAGTATTTAAAAATATTTTTCTTGTTTTAAATTAGGAAAATGTTTAAATATCAATAGGCCAGTGGCACAGTTTTGGGATTGTCTGTGATTTCTCAATGCTGTTTCAAGGACTGGACAAGACGTTAGACCTTCACACACTAGACACATTTTTTTTTCTAATAGGTATATCTTCTATAGAAACAAGAATTTAAGCCTGAATCTAATATGTCTGGAGACTATATAGGCTAACTATCAAGGACTGGGCGACGCGTCAGACAGAGGCTTATAGAAATAAAACAAATAGGTCTTAGTTAGTTAGTTGTTGTTTTTTTTAAATTACAAAGCTTATAACAACTCACTGTCCGTCTGTCTCGTATATAATCTTGTACACATTATTTCTTCCACTTCCCGCTCTCGGATATGTAGTAACAAGAACTCGTCTAAATCTGGTATGTCTGCAGACTTTATAGGCTGCCAGAATGGCTGTCTATCTTGTACGCATCTTGTACACCTTATTTCTCCCACTTCCCATTTTTGAATCAAGTTGAAACTTTGTACAATTATTCATTGTCAAAGACAACACATGAATCAACAAAAAATATTGACCAGCTGGTTAACTGATTTTTAGTAATTTAGTGCTTTTGTTTAAAAAAAATGAAATAAAAATTGCAGTATTAAAATATATGGCTTTTGGTTCTTTACCATAAATAAGCTTTGTTTTTTTTTTTAAAGTATAATTTACATTTTGCTTGTTGGTAAAACATATCTTTTAAAAAAAACTCAGTCTAGTATGTCTGTTAACCCTAGAATGAGTATCTGTCTCTTAAACATCTTCGACTAAAGAACCAATAGTATATGTGCAGCTATGATTGGGGAAAAATGTGTACAGTTGTATTAAAGATCACGTTAAAAATAAGTTTTAAAAAAACGCTGTTATATTCAGCAAATGGGTCTCTAGAGAACAAGAGAAGAGGCATTGTGGGATACACCAAGTTAGTACAAATTCTAATTGAAAATAAATGATTTAGTAGAATAGATGATTTACGGACATTGTTGCTTGTGGCAGTTCCGTTTGTATGTATAGATCTATGTTATTTATGAGACATCGGCACTATTAGAGCATGGAATAGGTTGCCTGAATCAGCCAGGAAAACAAATTACGTTAACACACTCTTTTGAAGTCACGTTTATAATTCATAAGAAAAAAATTAAAATAAGACTATCAAGCCGTGTATGTTAATTAGGGACTAAAACTCTGGTCATTGGTCATCCTGGCTGATTCAAGCAACCCGTTCCCTGCACCAAGAAGGGAGTGATATGGTATAGTTTACAAAATTTATATCAGCTAACTCGGTCTGTCTGTCAAAGTTACATTGTAGTGGTATTGCTTATAAAGAGCACACATTTTATGAAGTAATGTGATCTGTTAATGTTACCTAGTAACGGTTATCTATAAAAAAAATAGTCTGTGAGATGTACTCCAATAACAGTCCTCTTGTGACTTAATTGTTAATAACGAGTCCCCACGTGACATATAGCTAGAATCAGGTTATTAAAATCAATCAATCAGTGTTGGCGGTGTACTGGCACGTTTGTCCAGTGGTGTTTTGGTCCCTACGTATGTTTCCCAGGTTATTAAGTGTAACCTCAATGTATATACGTAAACTAATGTATGAAAATCATAAGACTTAAAAAAAGTCCCAGGTAAACATATATACGAATAGTTATTTATTATTAAAGTGTAATAACTGGATAAACAACGTATGTTCACAAACCTTCTTAACCATGAATAGTATGACACACCACACAAGTCATTTATTACAAATAAATACAAAAGAACCATATGTCATAAGGAAATGTAACGTTCCATTCGGGGAAAACTTTCTAAACCACTGTATGATGCACATCAGGGTAAAAGCAAGATCAAATAAAAACAACTTTTAAGGTCTAGGCTTCAGGTCATCAGATGATTCGAAACAAATTATAGTCATAAGGCTACAAAATACGTCACGATTGGGAATACCCCAAGATGGAAACCATTTGAGTATATATCTACTACATAATCAGAATATATAAACATACAATAATGATAAAGATATACCTAGCCGAAGATCTCCAGAGCAGAGTACCCCAAGACACACGACCAGTGACTAACAAATATCTACAGTTCACACGACATACAGCAAGGTCCAGTGGTTAAGCTGGTAACTCAAGAGCAAGTGGCAACTAAACACACTTTACATGACCTTTAATATCCTGATTAAAGGAAAATCGCTATTACCATCACAATTAGTCAAAAAGTAAACACCCCCTTATGTCACAGCCAGTCTGTCTATTAGGTAAAAAGTTTGAACACGTCATTTAACTATTAATTGCAGTAGACAATACATTTTTTAAAATACAAAAATAGTCAATTAATTACTGTTAATTAATTACTTTGTTTCATACCAACAAAGGAAATCAATCCTTCAATATTTACATATATGCTCCCACGTCCATCCTTGGGTCAAGTGAAAGCTTTAAAAAATATTGATTGTACATAACTAATCAGGAATCAATAAAAAATTTAACAAATTAGTCAATTAATAATTGGAAATTAATTATTTTGTTTGATATCGAATAAGGGAAATAATTATTTAATTATTGAGAAATATATGTGTAATTTATGTGTGGAGTTATTTCCCTTAGTACTTTCAACTTAAGTGTCAGCAGAAGTTTCTAATGTTGATTGTGTAGTCAAATCAAAGAGTTCGCCGATAAAATTGGCAAAAACATTGAGATACAGGCTGAATATTGCCCGCGAGCAGTAGATTAGGTATCACTGACATACGGTAAAGGCGCACCACATATCCCAGCTGTTGAACCATAATTTTTGTCCACATACGAACATATATGATTTAAATTACCTAATCATTTATACATTCATCGTAAATTGACTAAATATCTTTTCATCTATTATATTAATTATCAATTCATTAAGAGAGAACAATGCTAATCACTAAGGCCTCTAATTTGCCTATATCAGTATTTCCCAGACTGCGTTCCGCGAGGCCTGAATATGTGTTCCACAAACAAACTGGAATAATTAATAAGTGGACCACCACGTGAATAAATCTCTTAAAAAAAAAAAAGAAAAATTTTTCGGTATATACTCAGCATGGCTCAGGATGGCTGCCTGGTCGTGCGGTTTGCGCGCTGGACTGTCGTTCGGACTTATCGATGGTCCCGGGTTCAAACCCTGCCCGCTTCCATCCCCCGTAGTCCTGCGGGAGGTTTGGACTAGAAAGTAATTATCTTCAACTCTGAAGGAACATCCGAAACATAAAAAACATTTTACAACATAAACAGCATGTTCGATGTGTTCCATTAAGGAAAAAGTTTGGGAAATATTGGCCTATGGTATTAATGGTATTCAGAATTTTTAGAATAGACAAATTATCTGTGACTCAATGTTTTGAGTTTCTTTATGATAAGTTTTGTGGGTGGCTGTTTTTTTTTTTTCTTGGAGTGGAAGAGGATAGACGTTTTTTTTGCTTTTGCTGAGTTTTTGTTACCTATAGAAAACTTGTTATTTCCTGGATAGCAGATGTATTTGTGGTTCATTTAGTCTTATTGTATATTCGCATGTTTATTAGTGTATACACAAAGGACGTTTGGGCCACGAGGCCTTCATCTCGTGGACCAATTATCCTTTGTAGCTACTTGGTGCGGCAGGGTTACCTATATGCAATTTTTTATTGTACTTTCTATACAGTCGTTCGCCCCTTACCCATTGCAGCAGTAAATCTGTGTTAACTCTTTCTCTCCGTAATTATTTACCACATTCTGGTGGAATCAACGCTGGTATCGTCAGTTAGGAAAGAGAGAGTTAATTAGTGTATATTATATATCTGCAGTGATGGAAGTCCAAGTGATTCTAGGTACCGCCATTGAGCCTAGTAAAGATGCCGACAGCCTGAGACCATGTTTCCAACCTTTTTTAACTTGTGTGAAAATTGTCATTGATCCTCCTGGCTGATTCAGGCAATCCCTTCCATGCTTTCATTGCACTAGGAAAGAAACATCACATAAAAGAGGTCATCTCAGCATTTGGAATAACAAGATTGTGTTTAAATGTTTTTTTAATTCTAAATTTTACATTACGTTTTTCTTTAAAACAAAATATGACAAGCAGATGTCCCAATCAATTACAACTTTACACTCTGAGAAGTTGTCACCTTAGTTTTGTTTAACTCTTTCTCTCCGTAATTATTTACCACATTCTGGTGGAATCAACGTTGGTATCGTTAGTTTGGAGAGAAAGAGTTTAAAAAGCCGAAGAAGCGCGGTCATTGCGGACCCTAGGGCAGAGGTGGACTTGGCAGAGCAAATACAATAAGCGAGTGTCACAGGAGTGAGTGTCGTATATATAAGATCAGATAAGATAACATAAGATAATTTTTATTGATCCAATCAAATGGAAATTCAGTTTGACTACAAGTAACCACCTCAGCGTAACTTCTGTACAATAGCAATATAGATGCAAATACGAACAACATTCACACGATTTCAGAAAAAAAAAAGTAATGACAAGGAATTAATCGATAGTCATCACCCACAAGAACATCCAGCGGCGTAGCTCGAAGAATTAAGCATATGTAAGACACCCGAGGGCGTAGCTCGAAGAATTGAGCGTGCACAAGACACCCATAGGTTACGCATAGTTGCATTATATGCGCGGGCTTTGGAGCACGGGTCCCATTAGCTACCATTAGTCTGACTAATTCACTGCCCTTCGTTTGTTAGATTTTGGTTCAGCGAAAAGTAGGTGGCCAGTGCAAAGAAGCAGGCGGCCAGTGCAAAGAAGCAGGCAGCGAGTGCAAAGAAGTAGGCGGCCAGTGCAAAGAAGTAGGCGGCGAGTGCAAAGAAGTAGGCGGCCAGTGCAAAGAAGTAGGTGGCCAATGCAAAGAGGTAGGCGGCCAGTGCAAAGAAGTAGGCCCACCGCCACCCAACTTCTACGCTATATCTAGCCTACTAATGATTCATAGACATATTTCTTTATATTGTTACGAATCTCACGATCCAGGCTCTCTGCAAACTGCACCATACACCACCAACGTAAAGAACTTGACAACTCATGGCTCCAAAGTAGCGTAACACTTTAATAGTTGAATAAATAACAGCCAATACTGTACAATTGGCACACGTACACTGTACAAATATCTCTCCGATAACACCGTACCGCCGTATTAACTCTTGCACGGGCATCTCCGTCTCGTTCCGGCTTGCATTGGGTTCAACAGTTCAGGACTGACTTCACACACTAGGCTCGTTGTGTCGGACTCGATCGCAGACCAAGATCAAGACGCCAGTCGCCTCAACTGTACTTGACAGTACTCCGCACTGAACCGTCGTAATGCTCCGTACAGAACCACATCGTTGAACTGTGCTGTAGTTCTGAGCCCTGTCGTGAACCTTCTGTCGTGAACCGTCTTGACTGCGACACCTCCACTCTTTATATAGGGTCCCTGCTGGCCTTCTAGAACCGGGCAGAACGTCGCTCGACCACTCTGGGTGGTCATATGACTACATCCCTCGTGACGCTCCTGAGCTCTGTTCACGACGCCGATCCTACTCGAACCTTCATGCTGACACTCGTCTCGGCTGAACGTCGTAACTCGTCACGGTTGACCGCTCGTCTAGCGCTGGCCTGGGGCGATTGGCGTCGGCTGACTACACTCACACCACTACACCCATCTGTGCCACCACCAGGTTTATAACAATAGGCTAGAAACTGAATGAGGACGAGCGGGAGGTAATCAATTTAATACAAAGTGAAACGTGGCGATCATTTTCTATTATGAAAAAATTACAATCGAATTATTTATACTATTGTTGTTTTTTTTCGAGTACAAACGCTCTTCAGCATTGCTAATTTTAAAGATTAGTGTCGGCTGAGTGAAGTTCCGTTAGGGGACGAAACTTGTGGCAACACTGCAACATAGTTTTCCATTCACTTTTTAACAAAAAAAAACAAAACAAAAACAACAATAGTGCTTTGAAATAGGGAAGCAATTGTTATTCAAAATACCAGTACAGATGTACACTATAATACATTACCATCACTTTCGATGCTTCAACTAGTGAAAGTTCGGAGCCAGGTGTCCCTTCTTTCATTCAGGCTGAAAATCATAAACACCTAGTGGTCATAAAGAATTGTTAGTGAGAGTACTGACATACAAACACTGGCTACTAGAGATGTGGACAAACTCAAATACAAACTCTAGCTATTTGTTATGGAATGTGTGTGTGTGTGTGTGTGGTTTGTTTCTATGGTGACGGTGGTAAGAGGTTAGCGATTGTTTGTGAATGATACAAGATATCTTTAATACAGACGTTACTTCAAAAAGAAGATGATTGCGTCCTACGCGTCATGCATTTAGTCATGCATGTTAACGCATGACTTAAATTCTGCAAAGTCACTGGTTTTCTTGGCTGGCTCAGGCAACCCATTCCATGCTCTAATAGCACTAGGGAAGAAATACTAATTTGTCCTAGCACATGGAACGAGCAGTGTGTTTATATCTCTGTGTCTTTCTGTGTAGCTTATTTTATTAGGTGCTTTTTTGTGTTTGAAGATTATGGTTCAGTGTTTAATGTATAATTGCTACTTTACTTTTAAGTCTTCTATCTTGTTGGCTTTCTAAATTTAGTGATTTTACTCAAGGTGTTACTCTATTTATGAATCTCACTGCTCTATTTTGTTTGTTCCAGTTTCTTAATGTTTCTTATCTTCTATTTCTTCGGTTGAGGGTCCCAAAACGAAAAGGATGCATACTAATATTATTGGTCTAACCAAGGTTAAATAACATTTTAGTTTTATATTCTTATTTGATTTAATTAAAAAATTCTTTTAATAAACGTTAATGTTTTGTTTGATTTTTTAATAGTTACATCAATATTAGGATTCCATTACAGTTTTTCATTTATTAAAACACCTATGTATTTAGCGTTTTAAATCTGTGTTACTGGTTTACCATTAATAAGATAAGCGGAATTAATTTGTTTATAAGGTTTTTTTTAATAACTGACATTTTTATGGGTGGAAAGACATGCTCCAATTTGATTCCCATTTCTGTAATTCATCTAATTCTCTTTGTAAAATATCTGTATCTTGTGTTGTTTTTATTGTTCTATATATTATGCAATCGTCTGCAAATAATCTGACTTTTGTTCCTGAACTAACGTTCCTAACGTCTATATTATCTTCTTATCTTATATAGTACAGACGTTACTTCAAAAAAGAAGATGATTACGTCCTACGCGTCATGCATTTAGTCAAGCATATTAACCAATGACTTAAATTCTGCCAAGTCACTGGTTTTCCTGGCTAGCTCAGGCAACCCATTCCATGCCCTAAATGCCCTAATAGCACTAGGGAAGAAGAAGTATTTGTACACATTTTTCCTAGCATATAAGATAAGAAGATCAGATGATTAATTACATGACTAATCCAAACTAATTGATACAATTACACTTAATAAAAGCTTTGTTTTTTTAAATTATGCATAATTTTTTTTAAAAATTATAACATTCACATTATTATTTATTCAAGACACATCAGAGTATTAGTTTTTTTACATTATTCTTGAAAGAATTGACAAAAGATTTTCAATAAGACATCTAAAAATTTGTATAGTCGTTGCTATATTAATGTATGAAGGAGTTACGTTCCTTTGTTATGTATTCAATGTATAAAAGGTGAACAGTTTACTCGCTATGTGGACTTGAAATTGTCTGTGTAACAGAGGGAGCATTATGAGTAGGATGTGCCTCTATGACTGTGTGAATGTGAAACTGTACTATCGCTGTTGCAGGTTATAT
This sequence comes from Biomphalaria pfeifferi, assembly GCA_030265305.1. NCBI lineage: Eukaryota > Metazoa > Mollusca > Gastropoda > Planorbidae > Biomphalaria > Biomphalaria pfeifferi. The sequence continues at coordinate 564,863 of JASAOG010000250.1, forward strand.
ATAACCTATTCTTTCTTGTTATAAATCGGAGTTTTTGGATTTTATTTCATAGTATCTTTATAGTGATTTATTATTTCCAAAGTTTTATGCTTGTAATCACGTGTCGCTTTAGCCTGGTGTCGCCATTTATATTCTTATCATTATCATCTGTCCCATGACATTTGTCCTAAGGGTGCTGTGAAAGTTCGCCTAACAAAATCAACCTTCCTGGTCAGCAGCTGTTTGTAGCAAAATATAAAGATAGAGCGGTCCATTCTTTTTTGTTGTCCAGTCAACTTTTCTTTGGAAAACATTTTTCTTTCGTGATCCCTCTACTGTACCTTGAAAGATGACTTATGACTGTGAGTCATGTCTTACAATATGACAAACCAGCTCAGCTTTTCTGTCTTCACGGTATTGAAGAGATCCCCCCTTTTTTTTGCCAGCCAAACTCATTTGTCTTATTTTCCTGGTATTTGATACCCAGAACTTTTGTGTAGCATGTATTCTCGAAGGCTTGAATTGTTTCAACCATCTGCGTTCAGTGTCCAACTTCCTAGAGATTACTTGTCTGACATACTGTTTACATTTTGATTGGAGGCAGATTCTACTCTTCCAGATTTTCAACAGTTTGCACATGGCAGCGGATACCAAGCATAATTTAGTGTTGTCTATATTGATTGAAATCGCTAAGTTAACTACACACCCCTGTTGATCATTATAGAGATGCTGACGCCTTCTTCATGCTTAACTCAGCTCTTAATTCAGTTATTAACCCAGCTCTTTCGTTACATAACTCTATCACAAACTCTTACAAAAATCGTCTCTGCCTCTCTCCACGCCTCTCTGTACATTATGACCCACATTCAAACCCCTAACCTGTTTTCCTCAGATCTTCTTCTCTATCGATCCTCCCAGATGTTATGCACGGTTGGTTTCATCTTACATCGCCCCCCCCCCACCTCTATTTCACCCTTTCATCCATATGGAACGAGTGATTCAAATCAGCTTTCTTGAAAATAGTCCATTTAAGGAGTCTCATGTCCAAGCGTTGTCATATTACATAATAATCAAACACAGATTTTCGAGTCGATGAAACCACAAACAATTACATTAGCGTGTTCACTTTGGTTTACTTCTTTGAGAAAACATTAAAGTAGAGTGATAGTTCAAGAATGAAGAATTCTTTAGCTGCAGGAGATTACATTGCCCTTGGTGGATACTTTACACTGGTTTTGGCTGTGGGAGCATGGGTGAGTAGGCCAACAGTCGTGCACTAATTAACTTTAATTAATACTGACTTCTAGATAGTTCAAAGCTAACATGCTTTTGGGGCAAATTAGGCCTATTGCCACATTACTGTTTGCCGAAGGGCTTTACAGGTAGAATTTGAATGTTTTTTTTTTAAAACTTCTTTTGAAAGAAAGAAAGAGAACACGATTTAATATCTGATGCATTGATGTTTGTACAAATATTTAAGTTATGTAATGTCAATATTGTATTAACAGATATTTACTTGTACTTTCTTGCCCTTTAGTCGGTGTGCAGACACAAAAGTAACAGTGCCACTGGCTATTTTCTGGCAGGACGAAGCATGCATTGGTTTCCTGTAAGTAGCTTAGATCGAAATCGAGAATCTAAAATAAAATTCCGAACATTTATTAAACTACTGCACTATCTTGTAAGTAGCTTTAATGGATTCAAAGTCTATAATCGATCAAGTGTAAAATATATTTCTATCTATGTCCACAATCAATCAAACAATTAATTGAACATGTTTTTCTATCTATCTATCTATCTATCTATCTATCTATCTATCTATCTATCTATCTATCTATCTATCCGTCTGTCTGTCTGTCTGTTTGTCTGTCTGTCTGTCTGTCTATCTATCTATCTATCTATCTATCTATCTATCTATCTATCTATCTATCTATCTATCTATCTATCTATCTATTCATCCATCAATCAATGCATCCATCCATCCATCCATCTATCTATCTATCTATCTATCTATCTATCTATCTATCTATCAATCTAACTATCTATCTATCGAACTATCTATCTATCTATCTTCTGTCTGCCTGTGTAAAAAGAAAAGGTAATTGCATAACAGTTTTACAGTAGCTTTTTTTTTCTTTCCACAGGTGGGTGCATCAATATTTGCTACCGACATTGGTGCCCCAACATTCGTTGGTTTGGCTGGGAACGCCGCTGTCTCGGGGATAGCTTGTGTTATATACGAATGGCATGTAAGCTGTTATATCCTGTGATGTCCTGTGATATCTTGTGACATCGTATGACATCCTATGACTTCGTGTGCCATCCTGTTAGATTGTCTGACATCCTTTGACGTCGAGTGACATCGTGCGGATTCCGTGACACCCTGTGACTTTGTGTGGCATCCTGTTACCCCGTGTGACATACTGACACTATGCGTGACATTCTGCGACATCCTGTGACCCTGTGTGCCATACTGACTCTATGTGTGACATTCAACGACATCCTGTGACCCCGTGCGCCATAGTGACACTATGTGTGGCATCATGCGACATCCTGTGACCCCGTTTGTCATACTGACACTATGTGTGACATTCTTCTACTTCATGTGGCATATTGTGACACCCTGTAACTTCGTGTGGCATCTTATGACATCCTTTGACTTCGTGTGGCATCTTGTGACATCCTGTGACATCTCGTGACACCCTGTGACATTCAGGGACCTTCAAGACGAGAAGTCCAGAAAACATTCTATGCTATCCTAAAGAAATTTTCTTGTTGAAATCTAGTAGCATGAAGATTTAAGTAGAACCTTTTTTAGCGGCCCTTGAAAAATATCATGATGTCGGATTTTCAATATCTTTTCTAGTTTAAGAGATCTATCGGGACGGACGGGACGGAGAGACAGACCACACAAAACTAATATCGCCTATTCCCTTTTCGGAGGCCGCTAATTATTTTTTTCTATTTTAAATTAAATGTCCTTTTTGAATAATGAAGAGAGTTTGAGTAATTTTTTTTAAAAATTACTAAAAGAAAAGAAATGCTTATTATGCTACAACCAAGATATTAACTAGCGAGAGTTACTTTCCCTTGCAGGCTATATATATCCTGATAGCATTGGCCTGGATCTATGTCCCAGTCTATGTAGCAAGTGGGGTAAGTTGATGTTTTTAAAATAGCTACTGTTTTTCTATTGGCTAAATTAGACACTTCAAAAGTCATTCTTCAAGGTACAGGGGAGGGAGAATGGAGAAAGGGGCGCCCAAAGAAAAGCTGGCTGGACAACATAAAAGAATGGACCGGCCTCTCTCTTAATATACTGCTAAGAACAGCTGATGACCGGGAAAAGTGGAGGGCTTTGGTTACGCAAATTGTCACAGCACCCCTACGACGAACTGTCACATCACTTGTACAACGAACGGTCACAGCACTCTTAGATGAGACAGATGAGAAATAAAGAGGCGCATAGTTTGCACTAAGACAGAGGGTTATTTCTTTTTACAAATCTTATATCAACTCAATCTGTCTGTCCGTCTATCTGTCTGGTAAAAAAAAAAGAACATGTTTTTCTCCCATTTTCCATTCTCGGATCAAGTTAAAACTTTGCACAATTATTCATTAAACCTGACAATACATGGAGTCAATGAAAAAAAAATTAAACAATGAGTTAATTAAGCCTTGGTGATTATTTGTTTGATTTCGAAATACGGGGAAATAAATGCTACTTAATGAGAGCTGTGGATATATGTTGAGATTCAGTTCCCTTATTACGTTTTCTGTTTTTTTCTCCCACTTCCCATTCTCGGATCAAGTTGAAATTTTGCATAATTATTTCAAGTCGATAACAATACACGAATCAATCCAAAACTTAACCAGTTAGGTCAGGGGTGGGCAACATTTTTGTATTGAGGGCCGCATTAAAGAAAAGTTTGGTAATGGCGGGCCGCATATATATATATATATATATATATATATATATATATATATATATATATATATTAGAAAGATAAGCTTGCAGTGTAGAATGTCTTTTAATTCATATATACACTGTATTAGGATTTTTAAAAAAAAGTTTCTGTTGTCTTTTTATATCACAATATCTCCACAAATATACAGTTGTACTTAATGTGCAGTATTTTACTTCTTACACTCGTGCATAATGTTTCTTAACTGTGAAACTATCTTACTAGTTGTTACCCCTATGAGTGCTGTCAAATTAAAGTCAGTCAACATTGACCAGTGATTATACTTGTTTAATTTCCACACAAAAATGCTTACTCACTGAATAATTTATTCATTTATGTTCCGGAAGTTAAATGTCGGGACGAGCGAAGCCTGACCTTGTGGAGCATCTTAATCTTCGTTTACTTAAAACTTTTTATAACGAGACATTTTCGATAATTTATATAGATATTTAAAAAAAAAAAAAATTAGCATTTTTATATCTATATACTGTTGGCACACCTGATTTCTGTAGGTGTCGGCGGGCCGCATAAACACCTCGGCGGGCCGCATGTTGCCCGCGGTCCGTAATTTGCCCACCCCTGAGTTAGGTAATCATTTAATACTAATTAATTATTTTGGTTTATCTAACATAAAGGTAGCAAAACCATGTAATTTTCAGATAAATGGCAGTAATTAGTTGTTATTTCCCCTTAGATAAGATTTGGTTTTAAAAAGTATTCTTTTTTTCTGTTGCCTGTTTTTTTTTTTTTTTTTTACAGAACAGGAAATGAGGTTCAAAACCAGAGAAAATATCTTTATCTGGAATACATAGTCCATTGACATACATTCAATATGACCTTGACATTTCTTTTCACGTTTTCAGGTATTTACTATCCCAGAATACCTCAAGAAAAGATTTGGTGGAACACGGCTTCAAATGTTAATGTCGGGTCTGTCCTTTATTCTCAACGTTCCCGCCAAAATAGCGGTACGTTTTTCAAGTCTGATTAAGTATGTAGCTACATTAAGAAAGATTATCATGACATGAACCTGATTAATTTGAATATCGTATGTTTCATGAAACGAAGGCTATTTCATAAATAGTAAAGTTTTTTTTTTCGTATGTCTGGTGTTCAGATTGTGCAAGTCTTGATAATACGTTTTAAAATCATATTCATGTAATAAATTGTCTTTGTTTTACTTTGTGAAAACGCTTGGCTTCCGAACCGAGAAGTCCGGGTTCGAATCGTCGTGAAGACTAAGTGGTAAGGGCTTAGCTTGCGAATCGAGAGGTTCCGGGTTTGATCCTGGAGAAGAATGGGATTATTAATATCGGGATCTGTAGACGCCTCTGAGTCCACCCAGCTGTAATGGGTACCTGACATTAGTTGGGAAAAGTACAGTCGGTTGGCTGGTGTCCTGGCCACACTCCCACACTACACCTTCGTTAATCGTGGGCCAAAGAAACAGATGACCTTAACATCATCTGTAGGTCTTAAGGGGGATTTTTTTTTTTTTTTTTACTTTTGCAACAGCTACAACACTCCGTAGATGATAAACTCTGAGAAGATCACCACACCCTTACATGAACAAAAGGTAAGCTACGCCCCTGGTCCCATTTCCAATCATCTAATAACTTGACACGTGCAGTAAAACAGGGGGATGAAGGGGCCAGAATTCGAGTTTAATCTCGGGACCATCGCGACGAATGTTTGATACGCATATAAAACGACCAGGAAATCATCCACTAAAAAGTTAATTTTTTTTTTGTTCAGCCAGAGATCTTTGCTGGTGCTCTATACCTTCAACAATTTCTAGGTTGGAGCTCTTACCTGTCAACTAGTCTGATACTAGTCATAACTGCAATGTATACAATCTTTGGTAAGTCCATTTAATACACCAGAGATCTATTTAATGACATGTAAAGTAATCAATGAGTAATAATAATTCAGCTGAGAGTACAGGGAGTTTGGTTTGAATCTTGGTTGAAATTAACTTAAGTTGTGGTTATTGAATTGTTTTTTTTATAGCGCAGCTTTCATGCTTAATAACATGCTCAGAGCGCAAAGGTGCAAACTCTTGTGTTCAAAGCGATATGGTCAAATCTCTATTGTTCAGAGTGCTATGGTCCAATCTTTTTTGTTCAGAGTGCTAGGGTTATATCTATTTTTGTTCAGAGCGCCATGGTCTAATCTCTTTTATTCAGAGTGCCATTGTCCAGTCTTTTTTATTCAGAGGGCTAAGGTCAAGTCATTTTTTGTTCACAGTGCTATGGTCCAGTCTTTTTTATTCAGAACTCTATGATTATATCTCTTTTTGTTCAGAGCGCCATGGTCCAGTCTCTTTTATTCAGAGCGCTATGGTTATATCTCTTTTTGTTTAGAGTGCTATGGTCCAGTCTTTTTTATTCAGAGCGCTATGGTTATATCTCTTTTTTTTCAGAGCGCCATGGTCCATTTTTTTTTGTTCAGAGCGCCATGGTCTAATCTCTTTTATTCAGAGCGCCATTGTCCAGTTTCTTTTGTTCAGAGCACTATGGTCTAATCTCGTTTGTTCTGAGCGCTGTGGTCCAATTTCTTTTGTTTTGTTTCAAACCTTTTAAATATGTTCTGCTATATTAAAATAGAAAACTTAATCTTTTTTTATATACTTTTAATATTTCTTACTCTTGACCAGGTGGCCTAGCAGCGGTCATCTATACAGACACCTTACAGAGCGTGGTCATCCTGATTGGTGCAGTCGTTCTCTTTGGTATAAGTAAGCCCCTTCATTATCCGTTGGTCAAAGTGTTATATGGTCAATGTTATATGGTCAGTGTGTTATATGGTCAGTGTGTTATATGGTCAATGTTATACGGTCATTGTGTTATATGGTGAGTGTGTTATATGGTCAGTGTGTTATATGGTCAATGTTATATGGTCAGTGTGTTTTATGGTCAGTGTGTTATATGGTCAATGTTATATGGTCAGTGTGTTTTGTGGTCAGTGTACTTCATATATAACGCAAATGTTGTCTCGCGTTTAGTTCTACCATGTACACCTTGTTAAGCATTTATTTTAATGTCCATTCAGAGTTTGTATGACCTACGACCTACAGTTTAATTTCTTTTCAATGCGATTCGAAGTCTATTATCATTTGAGGCCTAGAAAAAAAGTCCTTGTCCAAGATAGGCGTAAAAGAGAAAAAGAAAATTAAGACACTCTTCTGGCAAAGGCTTTGTTTACACCAGTGGTGGGAAAATATGTAGGTCATAACTGGGTTTGTATGGTGGTCACGTGAAATTCTGCACTCATACCTAATCTTCGCAAAACAATTCCTTAATTATCTTGAATTTTTTTTTTTTTACGAAGCAGAAAATAATATTTAAATAAAGAGAAAATATACTCCTCCCCCAACCCCCTCCGCGATCTGATACACCAAAGCTACTGCTACCATTCTCTTTTTCATTACCACGGATTGTTTGGAGGGGGGGGGGGGTTGGAGGTGTCTTATGTATGACTTCTAGCACAAAACTGGTGGTGGACAATTAGACAACTGGAAATATATTTTAACTTGAAATAACATGAATAAGTTCTTTGCGTATTATAACCGGTGTAAAGTTTAAGCGCTCTCTGGCCATGGCCACATTTTTATATGCTTGCGAGTCGTGGACGTTGAATGCAGAGCTTGAGAGGAGGATCCTAGCAATGGAATTGAGATGCTACAGAAGGATCCTAGGCATCACATTCAAAGACCGCATCACAAACCAAGAAATCAGAGACAGGGTTACTGCAGCGATCGGAGCCCATGACGACCTGCTAACTATTGTAAAAAGACGAAAGCTTAAAACCTTTGGCCACATTACAAGATCTACGGGGCTCGCAAAGACCTTCCTTCAGGGAACAGTGCCAGGAAAAGAAGAAGAGGCAGACAGAAAAAGCGATGGGAGGACAACATTAAAGAATGGACGGGCCTGCCATTGAGAGAGGTTCTAAACAAGGCAAAAAAAGGGAGGAATGGAGAAAGACGGTCGACAAATCTTGCCTGGTGCCTCAACGGTCCAACAGACTAAAGGATAGGTTAAAAAAAAAGAAAAAAAAAGTGTATGCAATGCAGACAAATTTAACTTCAGATAAAATGAAATAAATGTGGTACAGTTGAGTAATAATAACAATAATAAGGCTAGTCTTCAAGTCCGAAGATTAATGAGGAATGCAAAGTATTTCCTGTGGCTACGCAGCCCAAGCTTGGACCCACATATTTTACCACTTCCAGGTGTCCTCGGCAGCGGATTTTCTTTTGGTCTCAAATGCGTTTCCAGCGGCCTTTGAGAGTGACTTCCAGCTGTCTTGTTCAGAGGCCTCATGCGACCAGGTGCATTGGAACAAAAACTTACTCACTACAAAAACATTTCTTTTCATTCTAACAATCTGAAGTAGTCTCCCTTCCCCAAGACAGCTGACGACAATGCCGCTTATCTTGCATCATTCACACTACATAGCCCCCAACCTATCGCTAACCTCTCCCCACCGTCACCATAGAAACACACTAATACAAACTCCATAATTGGTGGGGGGGGGGGAGAGGGAGAGGAGGAAGGAGTGTGCTTAATCAGGTAGCACCCCTCCCTCCCCCCCCCCCCGTTCTATTGTATGTTTAGTATTAATTAACGTTTACCTTAAAGTTAGGAGGGTTAGCCGACATAAATTAAGAAGGAGTTTAAATATTAAGAAGTGGTGTGTATTATTTTAAGGTCATCTGTTACTGCATCCTGTGACCCACGGTTAAAGAGGGTATCTTGAACTACAGCCTTTTTTTTCCCAAACTAATGCAAAGCACCCGTTAGAGCACCATAAAGATTTCGAAATTCAAAAATCCACCATTATTTTTATTTCTAGCATTTGAAAACCCAAGAACTGTGTGATTTCTTTACGTCGAGTGTTTTCCAAACAGTGTTCCGCGAGGTTTGAATAGGTGTTCCGCGAGGTTTGAATAGGTGTTCCGCGAGGTTTGAATAGGTGTTCCGCCAGGTTTGAATAGGTGTTCCGCGAGATTTGAATAGGTGTTCCGCCAGGTTTGAAAAGGTGTTCCACCAGGTTTAAATAGGTGTTCCGCGAGGTTTGAATAGGTGTTCCGCGAGGTTTAAATAGGTGTTAAGCAAACTACTGGAATAATAAACTCGTAGACCACCACGTGCATTAATCTCTCTCTAAAAAATAAATCAGCAAAAGTGTTCCGCTAAATGCTCAGAACGTGCCAAGAGTTCCGTTACGGAAAAAGTTTGTGAACCAATGGTCTACGTCATTCATGGTGGTTTGAGTCGATGGGACGATTCTCACTATCCCCCCCTCCTCCTCCCAGAGGTTGGCAGTGGGAAGTAAACGAATTCTTCCACCTGCTTATTATGTTTAGTTTTACAAAGCTTATATCAACTCCAAGAGGGTGGCAGTGGGGTAAACGAATTCTTCCACCTGCTCATTATGTTTAGTTTTACAAAGCTTATATCAACTCCCAGAGGTTGGCAGTGGGGTAAACGAATTCTTCCACCTGCTTATTATGTTTAGTTTTACAAAGCTTATATCGACTCCAAGAGGTTGGCAGTGGGGTAAACGAATTCTTCCACCTGCTTATTATGTTTAGTTTTACAAAGCTTATATCGACTCCAAGAGGTTGGCAGTGGGGTAAACGAATTCTTCCACCTGCTTATTATGTTTATTTTTACAAAGCTTATATCGACTCCAAGAGGTTGGCAGTGGGGTAAACGAATTCTTCCACCTGCTTATTATGTTTAGTTTTACAAAGCTTATATCAACTCCCAGAGGTTGGCAGTGGGGTAAACGAATTCTTCCACCTGCTTATTATGTTTATTTTTACAAAGCTTATATCGACTCCAAGAGGTTGGCAGTGGGGTAAACGAATTCTTCCACCTGCTTATTATGTTTAGTTTTACGAAGCTTATATCGACTCCAAGAGGTTGGCAGTGGGGTAAACGAATTCTTCCACCTGCTTATTATGTTAATTTTTACAAAGCTTATATCGACTCCAAGAGGTTGGCAGTGGGGTAAACGAATTCTTCCACCTGCTTATTATGTTTAGTTTTACAAAGCTTATATCGACTCCAAGAGGTTGGCAGTGGGGTAAACGAATTCTTCCACCTGCTTATTATGTTTAGTTTTACAAAGCTTATATCAATTCCCAGAGGTTGGCAGTGGGGTAAACGAATTCTTCCACCTGCTTGTTATGTTTATTTTTACAAAGCTTATATCAACTCCAAGAGAGTGGCAGTGGGGTAAACGAATTCTTCCACCTGCTTATTATGTTTTGTTCTACAAAGCTTATATCAACTCCCAGAGCGTGGCAGTGGGGTAAACAAATTCTTCCACCTGCTTATTATGTTTAGTTTTACAAAGCTTATATCGACTCCCAGAGGTTGGCAGTGAGGTAAACGAATTCTTCCACCTGCTTATTATGTTTAGTTTTACAAAGCTTATATCAACTCCCAGAGGGTGGCAGTGCGGTAAACGAATTCTTCCACCTGCTTATTATGTTTAGTTTTACAAAGCTTATATCAACTCCCAGAGTTTGGCAGTGGGGTAAACGAATTCTTCCACCTGCTTATTATGTTTATTTTTACAAAGTTTATATCAATTCCCAGAGGTTAGCAGTGGGGGGTAAACGAATTCCTCCACCTGTTTATTATGTTTAGTTTTACAAAGCTTATATCAACTCCCAGAGTTTGGCACTGAGGTAAACGAATTCTTCCACCAGCTTATTATGTTTATTTTTACAAAGCTATAATCAACTCAAGGAGGGTGGCAAAGGGGTAAACGAATTCTTCCACCTGCTTATTATGTTTATTTTTACAAAGCTTATATCAACTCCAAGAGGGTGGCAGTGGGGTAAACGAATTCTTCCACCTGCTTACTATGTTTAGTTTTACAAAGCTTATATCAACTCCCAGAGGTTGGCAGTGGGGTAAACGAATTCTTCCACCTGCTTATTATGTTAATTTTTACAAAGCTTATATCAATTCCCAGAGGGTGGCAGTGGGGTAAACGAATTCTTACACCTCCTTGTTATGTTTAGTTTTACAAAGCTTATATCGACTCCAAGAGAGTGGCTGTGGGGTAAACGAATTCTTCCACCTGCTTATTATGTTTAGTTTTACAAAGCTTATATCAACTCCCAGAGGGTGGCAGTGGGGTAAACGAATTCTTCCACCTCCTTATTATGTTTAGTTTTACAAAGCTTATATCAACTCCCAGAGGTTGGCAATGCGGTAAACGAATTCTTCCACCTGCTTATTATGTTTAGTTTTACAAAGCTTATATCAACTCCCAGAGGTTGGCAGTGGGGTAAACGAATTCTTCCACCTGCTTATTATGTTTATTTTTACAAAGTTTATATCAATTCCCAGAGGTTAGCAGTGGGGGGTAAACGAATTCCTCCACCTGTTTATTATGTTTAGTTTTACAAAGCTTATATCAACTCCCAGAGGTTGGCAGTGGGGTAAACGAATTCTTCCACCTGATTATTATGTTTATTTTTACAAAGCTTATATCAACTCACCTTGTCTCCGACACCCAATCTCGGATCAAGCTGAAATTTTGCATAATTATTTCTTTTACCTGCCAACCACCAACAAGGAATCTGTTAGACACTTAGTTAGTATTGTCAGGCTTTTAGTTAGTACAGAGACGCACCACAGTTGACGGACTTTGAGCGTGGCAATTAGTGACGTCACGGCTTATTTAGGTGCAAGTTTATTTATGTTAATATAGTCAGTTGGTGTTAAAATTTCGAAGGGATAACTTCATATTACGGACAGAGACTCAACTGTGGCCTTTTCAGTGTTAAACTTCAGTTTAACCTGTGTAACGGTTAGACCTTAGTTCCTCTATTTGTTATATGTGTAGGTCTTGTTACTTGTAAGTTAAATGCATCTAATACACCCGTACTAGAAACCCAGACATCTCCAGAGTAATCTGTCGAAGTCAGACAACCACCAATAACTACAAGGGCAATGTCTATCACATAACACAAGAAAAAAATAACCAATCAGTTAATTAAATATTGGAAATTAATTATTTTGTTTGGTATCTCGAACAAGGGAAGGAAATTTTAGTCAACTGATAAGGTGGTATAAGTTGAATTAGTCCCCTTTAGTGTAGTAAGAAAAGTTTGTAAACAACTATAAAACGTGTTTTCAGAAGTAGTTCCCTGACACATTGGTTACCGAAATGCCTTGAGGCGGCCTTTACCCTAGAGTTCGAATTCAGGTCGCTCAACATTTTTTTTATAAATACATTTAAAAGCGATCATCCAGATACCTGAATCAGATGTCCATATGGTTCGAGACAAGCGCGTCCCTTTTATGAATCATTGTGACCCGAGAAAGGATTTTATCTCGTGGCCAGGATGAGAAATTGGCTCTTCACCGATCTCTCTGTCAGGAGACCCCGTTGACTAGTTGATCTTGTATTCACACCCGTCTTGCAATGTTGCACAGTCTACAAACCTCAACATGAATTCCTCCTTTCATGCGGGTTGGTAGACTAACCCCATGTGGGGGTCATCCTTGTGCCTATACTGTCCCGTCGTACCCGGTGGGGGACCATCACCAAACGTATGGGTCCCTTTGGGAAACGGGTCGATGTGGGTTTCGGACTGGTTAGCAGGCCTTTTTCACATCCTCACCACGTGGAGGTACACTCGCTAGAGCATACAGTGGTAGCTCACTGGGAGCCATGTTTGCTCTCGTACTTGGCCTATTCACTTCCCCGGGCGGACGTTTCCACGGAGGTGCCACGCTTGAGGCGACGGGAGCATTTCCTCCGCACCCAGATACCACCTTCTTACTCCCCTTTACCCTTTCCCAACTGGTACAGACAAACTTAAATACATGACTGTTACAAACTGTATGATACAGCTTTATTTAATATCTTTATAAAAAAGTGTTGTTTTTTTATTTTGCTTGTTTTTTTAATCTAATTTCTTTTTAGCCTGGTCGGAAGTTGGTACATGGGACAATTTAGTGGCAATGTATAGTCAGGCCATCCCAAACAAGACGCTAGAGAACTCAAATTACACCTGTGGATTTCCAAGAAAAGGTGAATTGGAAACTTGTTGAATTCGTGATCTGAAGTCTATTCTATGAGGCGTGTCAGGGTTGTGTTAAGGCTTTAGCTCGTTTTCCGGGCCCCTGACATTCAACCAGGCACCTTCGTGCTTGCAATAAATAAGTGACTCAATGTTGACAATGTAATTGTTTAATGATATGAATATAAGTTATGATGACAAACTGATGGAGTAATGACATTGAATTTGGAACATTCTAATATTGTGGATCTATTAATTAAACAATAAATTCTACACCTTGCTGTCTCACAACGTACACATTAATATTCGAAACCACAACACAACACACTGCTGTCTCTAGCCACCAGCGTAGACTTCCAGACGAATCCCATACTCACTCCATGTAAAGACAAAAGTAAAGACAAACTAAAAAAGTCTAGTATACTATTGCATCAAAACAACTGCGAAATGCAGTCATGCCTTAGATACTTACCCTAAACAGGGAAACACAGAAGAATCTCAACAAACGTTTCACCAGCATAACAAAACCACTCCATAAACTTAAAAGCAAGGCAACGAAAGAAAGTGCGTTCAAAAATTGTGCACTTAATAAACATTGGTGCGATATTACCATAACCTACGCACCGACAAGGCGTATGTCCGCTTGCGAAAATTTTTTAGTTTTCATTACATATAGCAATATCTATGTTTTGGAAATGTGTGGCTATTTCTTTATGGGGTTATGTTAATATATGCTTCTGTATGATTTTATGTAAATGATTATGTGGCTATTAATCGTCGTAATTATGTAGATATGTGACCATTTCCACACGTCGGGGCAGCACACATGATCGTTTAAGATAATATCTAAAATCACAGCCCTATCATCCTGTTTTTTGTGCCGCTGCTGGAATAATTGTTACTTGTTTATATATTTTCATGTAGACTTCATGCACATTTGGAGGGACCCGGTGAAAGGAGACATTCCATGGACTGGTGCCGCCTTTGGTTTGACTCTCATTGGTATCTGGTTTTGGTGCTCTGACCAGGTGAGTAGGTAACAACTAATAAGTGAAATAAAAAAGTACTTTAAAAAAGAGATCCACACTTACTACTATATCTCTCAATAATATAGAAGTTATTTCCCTCTTTCTATATCAAACAAAATAATTAATCACAAATAATTAATTAACTAATTGGGTAATTTTGTTTTCGATTCAGGTATTGTCTTCACAAATTTATAATTGTGAAGATTTTAGTTTTCATTACATATTGTAATATCTATGATTTGGAAATGTGTGGCTGTTTCTTTATGGGGTTATGTTAATGTATGCTTCTGTATGATTCTATGTAAATGGTTATGTGGCTATTGATAGTCGTAAGTATGTGGATATGTGACCATTTCCACTTGTGGTTTAATGAACCGTATCAACTTGTTTCGAGAATAGGAGTGGGACAAATAAAAAATTGTGAACCTAACAGACAGACAGAGTTGGTGTAAGCTTTTTATAAAGTATTAGTCATTGGACATGAAATCACACTTTCAATTTCAACCTTAAAATATATTAATAATACAACAGTCCAATTACAATGGATTCCTTGACACATAGGGTTCATGGGGAAATAAAATGCTGATAGACTTTTAAAAGCGGGGTCAGCCCGTGGAACAACCAGACAGATAAGTAAACTACCAGTAAACTTGGGGTAGATACTTTTTGTATGTTTGAAGAGCTGAGTCTAGGATTATGGACGTTTTTCTCCTTCGAACCGTCTGAGCCATTGTTCTGTACGGGAGGAATCCGAACAGATGTATCATCTCTGTTATCGATGTCCCAGAAGCTGTGGGGCTAGAGGCAAGACAGCACACAAGGGGCCATTGTATTCAGTCCCTGTACAGCTGTGTGGGTATTTGCTAGGGATGCACCGGATAGTCGCTCCGACCTCGGCTTCGGCCGAATATAAAAAAAAATTACTATCCAGTGCACCCATAGTGTTTGCATAAGAGAGCTCTTTGAGGAACGGTGAGTGGATAGTGACATGGTTGCTAGGGCTCTCTTCCATGCACCAATACAATAGACTAGATCCTTGGGCACTAACCAGCCATATTACAAGATCTTCGGGGAACAGTACCAGGAAAAAGATGAAGAGGCAGTCAGAAAAAGCGATGTGAAGACAACATAACAGAATGGACGGGCATGCCATTAAAAGAGGTTCTAACTAAGACAAAATACAGAGAGGAGTGTAGAAAGATGGTCGACGAATCTTGAATGGTGCCCCAAACGGCCAAACAGAGGGATAGGTAAAAGGGCCAGATTGGGCAAAAGGGCGTTGCCCTTGTGGGGTAGATCCTTATACTCTATGCATTTAAGTTTCCCTCGAAATTTCATTTAAAAAATATTGATTCATGTCATTGCTGAATGTAAAGATGCTATGGAGTGTATGTGCGTGTTTTTTATGTAACCACTACGAAAGGAGAGCAGATCTTTTGGTTGTGTAGGCCGAAGAAGTTTCTGATGAAACCACGAGCTGGTATGTCGTAATTTAAGTCATTAAAACTGGCGTGAAGAGGAGACAAGCAAGAGACGAGCGGAGAGAAAAGATGAATATTTTTTGTGAGTTGTATCTTGTTTAAATTATTATTTCATGTGCGTTTGTACTTTGTACACATATCTACATTCAGGATGAATCTGTGTAAATTTATACATTAAATTTCTAAAAATAAAACGCTTGTTTTACTTTATTTCTAGTTGTACCTTAAGATTTTGATACGTCTTTGTGGCTTTTTACACAGCTGCAGTCATAAGTTGGGCATATGTAATCACCAGGCGCGTTGCATTTACACCATTCTTTCAATATTCTACTACTGTTGTATATGGCATCTGCAATCCGGGACCCTTCCTTAATGCTCGCTCTCCATGTGGATCTATCCAGTGCCACTTTTTCCCAGCTGCTAGTGTCGATTTTAAAGAGCTTCATGTCGCCTTTGCATACATCCGTATACCATAAAAGTGGACGACCAGCGGCTCTCATGTCTTCTATTAGATCGCCATACAGAGTGTCTTGTGGAAGTCGACCTTCTGGCATTATATTCTGGCATTATATGAACGCGGCGAAGTCGCGGCAGGGTTTGAACCCGGAACCATCGATAAATCCAAACGACAGTCCAGTGCGCAAACCGCACGACCAGGAAGCCATCCCTGGTGTTGCATGACATAGGGTCATGTGGACATTGCGATACGACCATATATTTTCATATATTTTTAGTTTGTGTTTTTCAATGGTAGTTTGCAAGTCATCGTGGGGTCCGATTGCTGTATTAATCCTTAATCTGACAACTAAAATAACTTTTAACTGCGTTTAAAAAAAAAGCAAAGGGATAGAACTGCGCAAATGTTGTGCAACATTGAGATGTTACAGCTATGTCCCTTAGACTACGTCTCTCCTTGCCATTCCAATGTCACTTAATAATTAAAAAAAGAAAGGAGATAATCCTGGGAAAATACAATAGAGAATTTTAAAATGAAACTGAATGATTTCCCTTTGACAACTAATCTTTATAACACTGACACTCAAGTTCTGTTAGTCACACTCCTGCTTTTTTTCTCTCTTTTAAGAAGTTGACTTAAACTTCTTTTAGCTGATATTTCATATTTCAATGTTTTTATAGCAGCTCGTCTGCTAGTAACTTTTATTTTTTCGTTATGGCTACTAGCACTGCTTGAACTTCTTGGACTACACAAGTATAAAAAAACAACACACATTTTTATTTGTAAAAATCTTAATTTAAAAACTTGTTAGACAAAATTTACCTTGATTTAGTTGATTTATTCCTGTTTACCCATAGGAGAGCACAGCGCCGCAACTACACCTATCCACCAAACTCGGTTCTGAGTAGCTTTCTTCGTCTGATTCTTTATCATTCCAGTATCTTTAGACTTTTGCCAGTGGCTGCCCACTTCCTTCTTTCCTTGCGGACTCCAATCAAGTGCCTGCCTTGCAAAATTGGTAGTTGTTTGTCCATCTCCATTTTCGCTTTTTAATGCATTATCTTATCTTATTTTATAAACTACTGCAACGGATATATGTGTGATTTGTGCTTAATGTATTTCCCAATAGCTTGACTATAATCCTAGATGCTTGGATGTCTTTTATTGTTTTATTACAGATGAGAGTTCTATTACTAAAACATACACCGCTACAAACACAGACTAAAAGGGGCCAATGCCCAGTAACTATGTTGACTACTGATGAAATAGAATAATGAACTTTAAATACAGAATGGTCCACTTTCGAGTCAGTAACTAAAAGCGATATTATCTCTTCAAGAGCCTAGCAGTAACTGTCCTTAAAAGTATACATCAGTAATCTCTAACCCAATACCTAACTAAAAGCGATATTATCTCTTCAAGAGCCTAGCAGCAACTGTCCTAAAAGTCTACATCAATAATCTCTAACCCAATACCTATGTCGTCACTAAAAATGTCGCGTTCAAAGCCCGTTTACTACAGTGCGTTTCTAAACTAAACTAGGTGTCACTCAACACTACAGACGCTTCTTCAAATGAGAAGATAATTACTTTTAAAGCTTTCATGTGTTTTGGGCTTTTGGTTTCTGTTTGGATATCTCGCACAAGCTGATAAGCACCTGATTCCCAGGTACACACAATACACACACACACACACACAGGGATGCAGTAACGTGTACACTTTGTTCATTGTCCATTTCAGATCATTGTCCAGAGATCTCTGTCCGCCAGAAACATGAATCACAGCAAGGCAGGTGCTGTGTTCGCCTCTTACCTGAAGCTAACGCCTCTATTCTTGTGGATAATTCCTGGCATGATTAGCAGGATTCTTTATCCCGGTCAGTAAAATGTTAATTTAATTTACCTAGTACTATTTTCCTGGACAGTTACATCTTATTCTACTATTATTACATCTTATTCTAGTATTATTACATCTTATTTTACTGTGTGTTGGGGCGTAGTGGCTGAGTGGTAAAGGGCTTGGCTCCCGAACCGAGGGGTCTAGGGTTCGAATCGCGGTGAAGACTTGAAATTGGGTACTTATACGTTGGGGAAGGTAACTGTGATTGGTCGTTGTACTGGCCACATGACACCCACGTTAACCGTAGGTGTATTTTACATCTATCTGCTCAACAGATCGCAGGGAGTGAAAGAGGAACGTTACTTTCTTACTTTATTGAGTCCATTCGTTAGTCACGTGATCTCTGTGGCAGACGACAAGACGAATTGTGGGGCCTTAGGAAATGTTGTGTTGATATCTTAATGTTATCACTCCGTTGTCCCTGGTCTGCTCTAAATTTCATGAAACTGGTTTGATGCCCTCAGAGCTGATATATTCATGGAACTTTTTACTAAGAGCTGAGCTGAGCTTAGCAGTACGCTTGGCTCGGAACGATTGTCAAACGCAGGGCCCGAGCGAGTGTTACTATATATACACCAGACCACACTAACTGGCTTATCCACTTTTATTGCTACAGGCCTAATTATTGTTATCGAACATAGTGCCTCGTGTAGTTACTGTAGATTACTATTGGCCGTTGATTACTTAACACGCTGTAGTGGACGTAGGACGCAATCATCTTCTTTTTTGAAGTAACGTCTGCATTTTATAAGATAAGATATTGTTATTATTCCGCATGCACGATTTTACTTGTAGCCCAAGATATTATCCCCAGTCATTTAATATTGATTTATCGCCCTTAAAAAAAAATTGCATAAGAATAGCAACAAACCAGATGATGATAAATTCTGCTATAGCGCCCCCCCCCCCCAATCAGGTGCGTAGCCTGGGACGGTTGTCCCTCTCGCACCCTTTAAGGCCCCTCTCTGCTAGGAGCCAGATCTTAGCAATTATTATCTCTTATCTGACAATGAACTTGTTATTTTGTTATATGTCTCTTTTATTTACTTGACGTCTCAGGAACTTAATTTCTTATGTTGATCCCAGATGAGATTGCGTGTCCAGACCCAGAAAGCTGCCTCCAGGCTTGTGGCAACCCAGCTGGATGTTCCAACATCGCCTATCCTCTACTGGTGGTAAGGAAAATGCCAGAAGGTTCGTTTGTCTTAGCAGTAATAGAAAGTCTAACCATGCATGCTAATCTGCTAAGTATTTAGTTTTCCTGGCTGATTCAGGCAACCCATTTTCTAATGTCCCTCTATCTATGGCCTCCTTCAGTCGTAAAGCGACTATGGTTCATCTCATGGAAATGAGATGAATGCCTGGGCATTAGCTGTGGTCGAAACGATGTCGCCCACACATCAGTTCCCCCTCTCCACGCAGCTGAGGTATCCAAAGGAACGGCAGTGATGATACAATTTGGGGTCAGAAGCGTCACAGGTTCTGGTAGGGTGTAGCTTTGGGTGCTGCAAACTGCCTTAAGGTCACCACCTCTTGATTTTTCCTCTGGGTTGACTCCCGAAGCCTTTCCCATGATTTGGTATAGCTGCATGGCAACAGTGGTTTGAATTAAGAGTTTTCCTTTTCCTAGGTGGGTAGCCAACCATGGCTAATGAGCCCCACCTACCCGAAGCTTACTGGTTAGGGCGCCAGTTACTCGCCTTTGTCCCTAATGTCACAAGTGAAGAAGGAACAGTTGTATGAGTTTGTCCTAGCATATAAAATAAGACTATGCCTCTTTGTGTCTGAGTGTTTTAAGTGGTGCATTGTGGGGCGTTAACCCTCAAGCTAACTCCGAAAACTAAGATTATGGTAATAGCTTAAACTATTAATCAAACAGGAATGATTATTAGAGGTCGTTCTTTTGTTTTTCTTTCTCCCAGTTGTGGTCATTCTCTCTATCTCTCGCTCACCCCTTAAGGTATGTTAGGATCAAGGCGTAGAAATATTTCTAACCACAATGGCAAAGCACTTATGTTTTGAACCCTCTGGATTTCTAAAGAATTTACAGCCATTTAAGCATAGGACTGAAGCGAAGGGAACCCATTAGAATTATAATAGTTACACAATTAGTTAAACGTTACATTTGATTCAATCACGCTTATAACATCGTGTAGAAGCACATGTTGTCTTTTTTCTGTGTTGTGTGATATTATTAACTTCTCTGTATGTTTATTAAACTGTCTATCCAGGTCTGAGAGGACTGATGCTGGCAGGCTTCTTGGCCGCTCTCATGAGTACCTTGTCGTCAATCTTCAACTCGGCCACTACTCTGTTTACCATGGACATCTGGAAACGGTTTAGAAAGCGCGCCACTCAGCGCGAGCTGATGATTGTAAGCAGAGTAGTTGTCCTTGTTCTAGTTATTTTTAGGTGAGCCTACAACATCAAGTACAGCGCAGTGCTAAATCCAGAGCCGGATTTAAGTAAGGGGAGGCCCTGGACAGTTTGTTTGGATGCCAATCACTTCATCTGATGGCTTTAATGATAGAAAAAAAAACATTAGAAACATAAAAGTACTAAGTAATTTTTTTTCGACCTTATATTAGCTTCCATATTTTAAACAATTTAAACTGAGTCTGCGTCTAAGGGGTACTGCGCTATCTGCACTGATATAGATCCGGCTCTGTCTAAATATATTCATATTAATCTTAGCAGACCATCATTGATATTGATTTGTTTTAGCTTACCACAAGAATTACTTAAATAACCTCATGGGTCTAGTTTTGGTTGCACGCGTTGATCCCATATGCAATTCTTCATAAAACATTTAGTAAGGCGAAAAAGTAATTAGAATACGCTCGCAATGTTTTTAAGCAAAGCATAAAGTATTTTTTTTATTAAAAAAAATACTATTTCAATAGAGAGTTAGTGGGTGCCAACCCTGAGTTTGTGTGGAAAACATAAACTCTCATTGTAATTTTTTTTTGCTTAAAGTTATATAAAAATATACTTAATTTCAATAGAGAGTTGGTGTCAGGGTTAGGATAATAACAAAACATAAGTATCTCATATTCATTGCATGTTAGTGAATTTGATTGTGCCGCGAAGAACTTTCAGTGAACATGATCTTACCCACAATCCTCACAGACCATTTGATGTATAGGCTTTATTTTGTGTATTTTGAGTTTTATGAAACGAAAAGTTGTGACTGGCAATTTTGTGCAGTATAAAAGTAAAGTATTCATAATTATTTCAGCCATAGCCTATAAAAGTATTACAATCTTTTCACTATGGTTATTTTAAATCTCTAAGCAAGCCTAGAGTGTCAGTTAATCAATCATAATGTTCATTTTTTTTCTAAAACTGTTTTAATTTTAGCTTATTTGGACATTCTGCTGAAAAAAATCCCTAATTTCATTAAGTCAACGCTAAGGACTGAATCTTTTTGAACACATCGCATTTCTATTTCATAATTTTCAAAATTGAAGATCATGCGATTTTCCAGAATTTATAATGCAATTGCATCAGATATACCTATTTTCAAGTTACAAGAAATTATTTCCTTTTTCCAGTCTATATGTTTTATGTCTATGGTAGCGTCTTTTCAACACATTCAAAGGTCTTGTTATGTCTCTAAAGTAAAAAATAAATGTAGTCAAATATTTTAACTCCTAATAATAGTTTGTTACAAATGTATAAATCAAGTTAAAGATCTATCAAATAACTCAGTAGAATATTTAGTCTTACCTTATAAATTACAGATGTCACATCAAAAGAGAAGATAATTACGTCCTACGTCTTAGCAATGGATGGACGTGTAACTTATCAAAAGCTTTAAGTTTAAACGACTTTCTTTACTTGCTGTTATAATCGAAAAGAAATTCGACTACGCATTCTCGAATCTATTTGTTTTATATGTAATTGTTTGCGTGTTTCTTGGCTGTTAATTTGTAAACGTAGAAAACTACTGTAATGCACCACGAGGTTCCTATCAAATTTGGGGCTAGGGGTGGGCACCCATTACCACCTCCAACAAGCACCGACTTTGATTTTTGTTATTGTTGATGGACTGTTTTCTGTGTATAGCATCCTGTGGATTCCTGTGATGGAGAGTGCCAATGGTGGACAGATCTGGAACTACATCCAGACGTTGTTCTCCTGTGTGTCGCCTCCGTGGTGTGCTGTCTTTTTGCTGGGGATTTTCTGGAAGCGAACAACAGAACCAGTAAGTAAGAGATGGTATTACAGCATGGAATGGGTTGCCTGAGCCAGCCATGAAAACCAGTGACTTGGCAGAATTTAAGTCATTGGTTAACATGCATGATTAAATGCATGACGCATAAGACGTAACCATCTTTTTTTTTGAAGTAACGTCTGTATTTTATAAGCTAAGATAAGTTGATGGAGGATTTTAGAAGTGCTTGTACATGTTCTTATCTTAATGAAAAAAGATAAATTCCCATTTTAGACCTTATGGTCTATAGAGCAGACGATGTAAGAGTCATCTGTTTCTGTGGCCTACGATTAACAAGGGTGTCATGTGGCCAGCACAACGACCAACCGCCTTTACTTTTCCACAACTAAATTTTGGCACCCATTAGAGCTGGGTGGGGCCCAAAGATCTCGAAATTAAAAATCCCAGTTTTGACCAGAAACCTCGGTTAGGAAGCCAAGCGCGCTACCACTCGGCCACCGCGCCTCCATTTCTTACGGAACGGATATCATGATGGTCTAAGGCAGTGATGCTCAACCTTATACAGTCGGCGGGCCATTATTAATTTTCGACACTCATGTCGTGGGTCGCATCAGCAAAACAACAACGAACACAAAAAAATAGACACTAAGCCATTTTGATTAGAAACCATTGAATCTAGTACTTACATTCATTCATGAAAGTTTATCCTAAATAAACTTTTAAATATCCGGCTGCATAGATGAGACATCCATTTGGAGCCCTGAATCTAGAATTCTAGATGTTCGTCCGTGAGACGATTACGTAATATGGGTGTCACCCGATTCATCACTGAAAAAAGTTTGTTCACACAAATAAGTAATTACTGTTGTTATAGTTAACGCTTGTTTTGATAGAGTTAGAAATGTTTCTGCAAGCTACACAGAGTAGAAATACATGATCTGAATCCCTTGAAATTTGTCAAGGTGGGATGTTTAGCTTTGTAAATCAACCAGATCTAGTTTCAGCTCTGTCTGGGCACTTGAAACATAGGCCGCATATGGATTTTTGAAACTACGAGAACTTTGTTCAATCTGAGCACCATCAGACTTGCCAACTTGCCTCATAGATTTGTTGATAAGTAATTCAGTGAAGTTACTGAGACTCGGTTCCATTTGACTCGACAACTTTTCTAATAACTCTTGCTGTCAACTATACTTAATGCTCCTTCAGTAGTCACTCCCACTAATTTCTCCCAAGCAAGAGAAAGATCCTCTGTGATGGTTGAAACTTCTTTGACAAGACTTTGCTAGAGTCGGTCCCATGCATGCTCCTCATAGCTACTGACTTCTCTGATTTCAAAACTGCTTTTTTTTTTTTTTTTACCGCGAATTAATACCAAGATTTTAGCGGTATCAGACATGTTGGTAGATTCGTCAGCGGCAATAGAAAACATTCCAAAATCTGGTTTGTTACATTTGAATGGATGGAGATCTCTACCCACTTCTACACTTTTTGCCAACGTTTCGGCGGGCCGGATGAAGCCACGTCGCGGGCCGGTTGTTGCCCGCGGACCGTATTTTGGGCATCAACGGTTTAATGGACATAGCCACAAAGATACAATATCACACACCATTTACGCAGTTCTGTCCCTTTCCTTAAAAGAAAAATTTGTAACCTTAAGGATTAATACACCAATAATTATATAATTATTAGTCCAATGTTTTATTTTCGGCGCCCCGGTATGTTCCTGATAGGTTTTTTATTATCTTATATTTTACAGACGTTACTTCAAAGAACAAGATCATTATGTCCTACGCATTTCATGTGGCTATCTAGTTGTGCGTGTTAATCAATGGCATAGGATTAGGTCCAAAGCGCTGATATATTTTTTGGTATGCGAATAAAATACCAAAACTTTTCTGTAGAAATATACATTTTAATGTCGCACTTATCTCCTTTAGAGTCTTTCACAACTTTTAACAAGAATCAGCTGTTTATAAAACAAGATTTGACTGTGCGTGAATCAGGGGCGTAGCAAGGTACTCGTGAGCCCGGGTGCAAGAATATGTTATTGGGCCCCCTTCCCCAATAAGATGAATCTTTACAGAACATTGAGTAATTTGAATGTATTGGTAAATTTACCAAAAGACATTACAATGCAAGTAGAGTAGCCTTTTTTATTAGTAATAATGTCTTTACATTTCATTCAGTTAGTATTCAGACAAGTAATAGTGTCTTAAGAGCCAATGTTTATACAATTTCTTAACAGAATTAAACGACTTAAAGATGTTTCAATTGAATAAAGCAATGTTTTATGAGTTCTACATTCTATACATTTACATTCCCAAAACACTTCTAGGTGTAAAACTGTTTAATATGATACAAACAATAATCTAATTTTACTTCCATCATTTAACAGTAACTAGATCTAAGAAGCAAATTCAGTAACCAGTACATATCTATTTCTAAGCTTTTAGCTGTTTCTCGCTCTTGGAAAGAACACAAAGTGATGCCAACCTGCTCTCTGTCATAGTAATTCTTAAAACATTTTTTCCTGTCAGATTTCAATATTCTGTTGTAAACATTTTTAACATACAGAAGACAACAAAACAATGTGATGAAGACTTACGCTACTAGGCCTTTACAGTATAAACTTTGTCGGATTGGATAAAATTATTTATTACATTTCTTAAGTCTGTTTAGATCTCAGACTTAATACTATTGCGAATACTTTATTACCAATGAAAAAAAAATACAGAAAATTAAAAGAAACAGACTAAGCTTTTAAAAAAAATTGAAGTTAGTGATGGTTGTGAATAATGCAAGATAGGTGGCATTGTCGTCAGCGGTCTTATGACAGACGACTCCAGAAAGTAAGACTGAAAGATTGTGTTATTGTAGTGTGTTAGAGTTTGTTGAAGAATTCTACTTAGGTCAATTACATTTATTTCATTTTATCACAAGTTGATTCTGTCTATATTATGATAAAGGTTAAAGTTGTTATTGATCACAAGGATGTTACTCAAGTCTTTTCAAGTTTTATCTGTTACGGTATTTAAAAGCCTACAGCGAGCTAGTTGGTTACCAGCAATTTGGTACTACTTTTTTTTTTTTTTTTTTTTTAGTAACAGAAACATTATTTAATATCAAAGACATACTACCTAACCATCCTAGCCATTGAATCCACTAAAGACAGAACAATGATACAAGTATCCTCTACCCCAGAACAATCAACACAATATCAAATATCCCTGACCCCCATTTCAGGAAAACTACCTGAGCATTGTACAAGTATATGAAAATCAAACAGATAATTCTCTACCCTAAAATCCATTATTTTTCTAAATGTCAATTCTAAGGGATTAGGATGAAAAACTATATTATTATGTAGAGCTTTGAGCCAGCTAGCCCAAACAAGGTTCCTGTATTCGGAAACAATAATTATGTTACAGTTTAGTATCATTTTATTTTTTAGTTTTGGCAGCTTGTTTAATACAATTGATAAGTTAACATTTACATAGTTTCCACAGTTTGCTTCTAATAAGTCCCTTACAGTACTTCTAACTTGAAGGAATAATGGACATTCCAAATACATATGTTTCTCATTGTCTGCATTTTCAATATACAGGCACGGTCATTTGCTCGTCTTCTAACCATAGGGGTCATCCCAAAGATAAGTCTATAACTTATCTCTCTAGCTTTTGGTGGGATATGTTTGCTGTGTAGGTTTATGAATGTGTCCTTGAATTCTGTCACCCCCAAGAACTCTCCCCCACTTAATCCTATTCACTAGAATTTTTATGTAACAGCTTTTTTAGTGTTGTGTATTAAATGTTCATTACCAGGTAAAATTCTGGAAATAGACCTGTAAAATGGTACTACAAGTTAAAGTTGGATATTATAGTGCAATGGACCTTAACAAGTTTGTAAAGTGTTGAATTAAATACACATTTTTGATTTTTCAATTGTGGTTACAATGTGTTTGAATTTTAATCATAGTAATGTGACAATGTTTAACATTAAAATATTTTTAGTTTGAGATGTTTTTTGGCTTCTAAGTTGTTGTTGCCTCCTTCAGTCGTAACGACTTGGGTTCATCTCGTAAAACACTTTTTCATGTGACTGTGGAGCCCACATATATCGCAGGTTAAGATGGCTTTCGCTTTGATGGTACAGGAGCTAGACTTTTGTCACGTATGGCACGCCTCTAATTAGGGCCTTTAAAAATGTAGACCTGTAACAATATGACGACATTGCAAAACGTCTTTCGACTTTTTGTTTACGTCCGAACGGTCGATTCTCTCTCAACTCTAATACATCATTATGTTGACGACTTGCGTAGCAAAAAATAAATTAAAAAAAAAGTCAGATATCCCCATCTCTATATTTTCATATAAATAAATTTAAAAAAATGAACGACTTAATATCCAACTCGAGGGCTCAAACCTCTTCAAGCGAATACACTAACCACTGTGCCAGCAGAGTGCTTATGAAAACAGAAGGTTTCATAGATATCTATTGTTAGTTTCATTACTTTAAGCCACGACCTACTTCTTTACAGAAAGTATAACGTGAACTAATTCAACTTTTGCCACATCTGGCAAGTACAATTCCTTTCCCTTGTTCAATACCAAACAAAATAATGACTAACCAATATTTAATAAAACTAATTCGTTACTTTTTAAAAATTGATTCTTGTTTTGTTAGTGATTGGAGATATTTCTTCCAAATTTCAGCTTACTCGGTGAGTAAATGTGGGATATGTAACGTTTACAAGCTTTTTATCAGACAGATTGATGAAAGCTTTGTAAGTCTTCTCATAGCCAGCTGTTTGCTGCTGGGCTCTTTTGCAGACTGTGCTTTGTAGTAAGAATGAGAATGTTAATCAGGGACATACACACATGCATACTTTTGTTGTATAATTTATTATGCATGTCTAATTTTTGTTTTTGCTCATTTTTCACCTACACAATTGTTTTCAAGAATTTGTTTTAAAGTTAGCAAATGTATGTTTTCAATTGGGCATTTCTCTGTTTAATTGTTTGTTTTTATTATAACTCCAGGCAGTATTCTGGAGTCTGACCATCGGCTTCTTACTGGGCATCATCCGAATGGTGCTGGAGCTACTCTATAGGGGCTCTGCGTGCGGGGTATTCAAGCCCGACCCCAGACCGGCCATTCTGAAAGACGTCCACTTTTTTCACTTTGCAATCATACTCGCCTCGGTCACCGCAATACTGACAGTGACAATATCTCTCTTTACAAAACCTCGACCTCCACAAAAGGTAAGTCTATAAAGAAAAGGTAAATCTATAAAGAAAAGGTAAGTCTATAAAGAAAAGGTAAGTCTATAAAGAAAAGGTAAGTCTATAAAGAAAAGGTAAGTTTATAAAGAAAAGGTAAGTCTATAAAGAAAAGGTAAGTCTATAAAGAAAAGGTAAGTCTATAAAGAAAAGGTAAGTCTATAAAGAACAAGATTACAAAGAGAGTTTGTGTTGTCATACAAACTCAGAGGCGGCCCCCGTGGGAGACGGATCACTGTCGGATCCGCATATTCGCTGGTCGACTGAGGATGGCATCGAGCAGGGTATAAAACCGAGATCGTAGAGATAATCAGTTCTGCGAGCTAACCGCACGACCAGGCATTGCTCTTAATCTAATGACAAACTGGTTACAAACTAATAGCATACTATTGATAATATTCCTACACATTACGGAATGACAACTACCGGATATGTACAATATGTCAAAAGAGCGATTTTAGATTATCTTTTGGTATTGAGCATTTTCATTTAGGCCTAAATAGAACTAGAATGAGGATGTAGATCTACCTAAATTAAACTACTAATTTAGCTCTCTCAATATCTATATCTACTAGATCTAGATCTAAAATATATATTTGGGATAATGTAGATGTAATTTAGATAAGATTTATATATAAAAAAACACTAGATAATCAATTAATAGACTAATTGCAAATCTAAATATTAAAATAGTAGATTAGTTTTAGTATTTTATAACATTGCAATATTGACAATTTAAACTTTAGAAAAAAAAATCTACACTTTAAGCCTAGAAATTAAAATTATAGATCTTGATCTAGTCTAAATCATGGCTGTCTGGTAGTGCGGCTTGCGCGCTGGACGCTTTGAAGCTTTGTAAACAGAAGGAAAACCTGTATAGAAAAATTAAAGAAACCAAGGCAGAAAGAGTTTACAAAAAGTATATAAAAATTAAACACCTAACCCAAAAAGTAAGCAGACAGCTGCAGAGTGAATACATAAACAATGTAATATCTAAAGATAACAACAAAAACCTATGGTCATACATTAAGTCTAAGAAAATGGAAACAACAGGCATAGCGCCATTAAAAGATGAACATAACATAATACATAATGATAATGAAACTAAAGCAAACATCCTAAACAAATACTTTGCATCAGCATTCTCAGCCCCAGGAGACAAAGACATATTTCTTAATTTGAACCAAGTAGACAACATAGAAGATATAGTAGTTCAAGAAAATGGAATTCAAAAACTATTATCCAACACCAAACAAAATAAAGCGTCTGGACCTGATGGTATTCCAGCTAGATTACTCAAAGAACTAAGCAATGAGCTAGCCCCAGTGTTCAAAATACTCTTTCAGGCATCGCTTAACCAGGGCAGAGTACCAAAGGACTGGAAAGAAGCTAATGTCACCCCCCTATTTAAAAAAAGAGAAAAATCTGATCCAGGAAACTACAGAAAAGTATCACTTACCAGCATCACATGCAAAAACATACAAACAAACATAATGTCCTCACACCCATACCAACATGGCTTTAAGAAATATAGATCATGTGAAACACAACTAATAGGACTAATTGATGATTTTTCAAAAGGTTTAGATAATAGTGAACAAATAGATGCTATCTTACTAGATTTTTCTAAGGCTTTTGACAAAGTTCACCACCATAGTTTGCTTAAAAAATTAAAATATTTCGGCATTAATGGTCCACAGCATCAGTGGATTAAAGATTTTCTGATAGGGAGAGAACAAACTGTAATAATAAATGGCTCTAAATCAACACCAATAACAGTAAACTCAGGTGTACCTCAAGGAACAGTCTTGGGTCCTCTACTATTTTTAATTTACATAAATGATTTACCAAATTGCATTAGTTCAGGAACAAAAGTCAGATTATTTGCAGATGATTGCATAATATATAGAACAATAAAAACAACACAAGACATAGATATTTTACAAAGAGAATTAGAGGAATTACAGAAATGGGAATCAAATTGGAGCATGTCTTTCCACCCAGAAAAATGTCAGTTGTTAAGAGTAACAAAAAAACTAAAACAAATTAATTCCACTTATCTTATTCATGGCAAACCAGTAAAACAGACTAAAAACGCAAAATACCTAGGTGTTATAATAAATGAAAAACTGTCATGGAATCCACATATTGATGAAACTATAAAAAAAAATCCAACAAAGCATTAGGGTTTATTAAAAGAAATTTCTATAAATCAAATAAGAACATAAAACTAAAATGTTATTTAACCATGGTTAGGCCAATAATAGAATATGCATCCACCGTTTGGGACCCCTTAACTCAAGAAAACATTAAGAAACTGGAACAAACACAAAATAGAGCAGTGAGATTCATAACAAATGAGTAACACCATTAGTAAAATCACTAAATTTAGAAAGCCTTCAGGACAGAAGACTCAAAAGTAAAGTAGCAATTATACATAAAACACTGAACCATAATCTTCAAATACAAAAACAAAATTTAATAAAATACTCTGAAAGACACAAAAATAAAGGCACATTCCTCGTCCCATATGCTAGGACAAATTTGTACAAATGCTCTTTCTTCCCTAGTACTATTAGAGCATGGAATGGGTTGCCTGAGCTAGCCAGAAAAACCAGTGACTTGGCAGAATTTAAGTCATTGGTTAATATGCATGACTAAATGCATGACGCGTAGGACGTAATCATCTTCTTTTTTGAAGTAACGTCTGTATTATATAAGATAAGATAAGAAGACTGTCGTTTGGATTCTAGATCTTGTGTAAAAAATCTAGCTCTAGTGTAAAAAATCTAGCTCTAGTGTAAAAAAAAATCTAGATCTAGTGTAAAAAATCTAGATTAGATCTAAATCTATTATGTCTTTTTAAAATGCGAGTCACATTACGAGGTTTAATACACATTACTATACCAAGTTGTTTTAGCATTTAAAGAATTTATTCCATATGACGTCAAAGGAAAAAAATCCACTACGTCTCACGGTCTAGTTAGACTAAAACATATCATCTATACGAGCAGCTTGTTGAGTGTTCATAGACATTGGTGCACCGAGTGATTTCTTTTAGCATTTCATTTAAAGAATAACTCCATATGACGTCAAAGGAAAAAGATTCCATTACGTCACAGGTCGTAGTTAGACTAAAAAATTTCATCTATACGAGCAGCTTCTTGAGGGTTCATAGACATTGGTGCACAGAGTTTGTTCTTTTAGCATTTCATTTGATGGGCTAGTTAGACTTAATATATATATTAATATATATATAAAAGGATTAAAGACGCTTTTTGTTTTGTCTGTCAGTTTGTCTGTCCGTTATGTTAATAGCGAGAAAAAAAAAAGACTAAAAGCTATTGAAAATCTGATTAAAATTAATTTCCCTTCCGAAACATTGCATTAGTTTTAAGTTTCTATTATAGATTGTTCCGGATGTTTATATATTTATAGTGAGAAAAAATAAGAATTCCAGATTAATGAAATGCCGTTAATTAAATTTCTGGGATGGTCTGTTATGAAAATTAGATGTACCATATCCTTATGGAGATTTTATCAAACCATGTTTTGGTGTTAGGAAGTTGTTTTCCTTAAAAATCAGAGCATAATATTAACGATAATTAGATTTTTTAACGTTTTAGATAGAAAGTTAAATGTAGTGTAAGAGAGAAGTGCGATTTTACATAAATAGAGTTAAACTATTTTTCATAAAAAATTCGGAACAACCAATTTTCGTAAATGAGAAAATTATTTGTTTTATTTATTAGAAGAGGGATTTCAAACATTTATTAGCGTTATTAGATTTTTCATATAAAATTCGGATAATTTTTGGCGACGATTTGTAAGAAAATTAAGGTAATGTAGGTCGATTTCTTTTTCGAAACAAAATCCGGAACATTCTTTACCGATTAAACAACTTTTATTATGTTTCAGCAAGAAAATTAACTGTAAAATAAGTCCAAAAATTGATTTTTAATAATCGTTTCTAGTAAATTACTTTCTTATTTTAACATCCTGAGTAACCTATTGTCGATATTTTTGAAAAAAAATATAAATATTTGACATAAATTTGTTTTTTCTAAAACAATATCTGGAACAACTTTTTAGTTAATAAAATATAAATCAGTATAGATATTTTTATTTAGCATTTATATGCTATTTACATTAAAAAACCAGAACAATATATTAAAGATCATGTGTTTCTTGCAACGTTTAAGCATGGAAATAAAATCTACTATAACTTAGAAGAGCAAACAAAATATTCATTGGCATTGATTTGTTTTTCACAAAACATCCGTAACAATCTATTATAAATACTTTAAACTATTGCAATATTTCTGAATGAAAAATTAAAGGTTAAATCAGATTTACAATAGCCTCTAGTGTTATTTGTTAATCTTATCGTGACGGACAGACCGACCAACAGACAAAACGCACAAAAATAAGCTTTTTTTAATCGGATGGGGGCACTAAACAAAAAAATAAATAAAATCTGATTTTTTAAAAAAGTTTAAGAAATTGGTTTAGCACTTGGTCATGTTGCGACCTTACGCTACTGCACGAAAGTCGATGCTTAAAAAGTCCATTTTAAAAAATGTGCATGATATTTACATACAAAGTGCATTAGTAGCCTTTATAAACAAACAGAAATGTTTTCTTTTAATTTTAGCAGCTAGTTAACCAGAAAAAACATCTTTAAGTATTATTTATATTTGTTCTGACATTTCCTGTACATTTTATAAATATATTTGACTGAAAATACACCACTACTATTCATCTTTATTAGCATATTGTAACATTGCCTCCCTTACATTTACGTAATTGTTTTAGAATAGGTGTATTTTTATGAAAAAATCGCTTGCATAATTAATTTTATAAATTAAACGGTTTGCTTTTAGAAAACCAAAAGTAGCCGTTGCACCTAAACTTTTCAAGCCGGATTTGATGATGAAATAATATTTTTCATATCTCTTCTAGTTTTCGAGATCTGAGTGTGACAGACGGACAGGCGGACATTTTGCACAAACCTAATAGCGGCTTTTTCCCCTTACGGGGGCCTCTAAAAAGTAACTCTATAAAGTTCTTAAAAAATGTTTCTTTTAATTATTTTTTTGGTAAAGGGAATTCTCCAGTCGGAACCAGAGCTTTCAGTTTAAGCAGATCAGTTTCTAAGCCACGAATCAATAAGTTTGCAACAGCATTTGTTATACTGAACGTATCGACTCACTCCGTCTGTCTGTCCGTCTGTCTGTTCGTCTGTCTGTCTGTCTGTCTGTCCGTCTGTCTGCCTGTCCGTCTGTCTGTCCGTCCATTTGTCTGTCCGTCCGTCTGTCTACCTGACCGTCTGTCTGTCCGTCTGGCTGTCCGTCTGTCTGTTCGTCTGTCTGTCCGTCTGTCTGTCCGTCTGTCTGTCCGTCTGTCTGTCCGTCTGTCTGTTCGTCTGTCTGTCCGTCTGTCCGTCTGTCTGTCTGTCTGTCAGTCCGTCTGTCTGTCCGTCTGTCTGTCCGTCTGTCTATCCGTCTGTCTATCCGTCTGTCTGTCCGTCTGTCTGATAGAAATTTTCATTTCTCTCCCTCCCCATTCTTCTATCACGTTAATTAAAACTTTGCACACTTATTCATTGTTCCTAACAAGACATAAATCAATTGAAAAAAAAACATTAACTGATAAGGTAATTAAATAGTGATAATTAATTAATACTGTTTGCTATTTAAAAAAAGGTAAAAAAAATCTTACAGTATTGATATACGTGGCTGTAAATGGGAAGTTCTTCCCATTAGATAAGCCTTTTTTTTTTTTTTTTTTTTTTTTTTTTTTTTTTTTACAAAAACCTTTACTAGACTCAGACCAATCGTTTTGGAAACATCGGAAGTTCACTACAATGACCGAAATGGAGGTTTAAAAAGAATGTGTGTTTGAGCAGGCTACTGTCAGGCAGTGAGTCATGGACTACTTAAGCAAAGCAAGAGAGAAAATCAAATTAATTTCACTTTTTCAGGAGATTTCTAGGAGTTCCTGGAAAATCAAGAGGCCGCGGTAACCCTTTAATAATAAATTAAAATGGTTTACACCTAGAATTAGCTCGGGGCCTATGAAAGTGCGGGGCCAACTAAGGCCGGCCCTGGGTGGGAGGGAGGGTGGGGGAAAGTAGACGAATATTAAAGTTTAATTAGAATATATATTTTTTTAATAAGAGTTCCGCAAGCGATTGTCGCACAATTGTTCAATGTGGACCTTATTATTTGCCTTGGAGTGGCCGCTGTCATAGGCCTTTCTGTTTGCGTGAAAAAAATTGACTAATCAATCCCTACAGCTCAACGGATGTACGTATATTTCATTTAATTAATAAATGAGGGTGTGAGTGGTTAAGGAAAAAGGAAACGCATTAACTATGTTTCAAACACGAGACAGCTATTCTAGCTGGTTTGAAGAATGGAACTACGACCTGATATAGAGTAATAATAATACCATGCTACACAATTAATGCAGTTTACACATCAGTCTTCAATAAAACTCAGCTGGACTTGAGTTAAATCTAGAGGAAGTTTGTTTGTGTGTGGGGGGGGGGATACTTTGTACGAGTACCCTGCCCCCAGACTACGGGAGCTGCCAACCGGGAAATACAAATGAAAACGATTACCTTTGCAGAAGCTAAATTCCCAGAACTTATTTAGTGCGTCACCTCTCCACGTCATGCAAAAGGATTTTTTTGAACGCAATATAAAATATTTTATTACTTTTTTTTTAATGACCAAATTCATTGAAATATTGTCCGAGAAACAGAGTCTAACTTTCAACTCTAGTTTCGTTTTCATTCACAGCTTCACCGTGTCACGTGGTGGACACGTAATGACCCGGAAGAACTTGAAGAGTCAGACTCAGACGATAATTTAGGTAACAATGAGTTATACACAATAATTACCTTGCTCTTTCTTATTTAAATCACCATTCCTTCAGAATGACAGTAATAGTAATGAAAAAAAAATATCAAGGAACTAATTAAATATTGGGTGTAAAACGTGATTACAAAAATTAGTAAAATCCCAAAGTTCAAAATCTTATGTTTGAACGCAGACAAGAATAATCGTCTTTTCAATAGCGTACTCTATAATAGGCTTTTGCGTGGAAGTTTAATGTGACGAACACACTTGCCGGGGATTATATTATAAAGCTTGACAATTCAATGAAATGAAGAAAATAAATCTCTCTGTATTTTCTTAAAACTTCTTTAATAATACTTCTTCAACTTTCACATAAAATGACTTCTCATTTCAATAACAACTTCACTTGATACTTCATAAATAAAACTCAAAGATACATGAAACTTCACTTAGTATAACTTCAACTAATAAAACTTTAATTAAATGGACCCGCTAATATCACAAAACTTATAACCATTACTAATCGAGGACTAAGCGAGGACCATCGCTCTACAAGAACTACTACTATGCGAGGACCACGTCTAACTGACTTTCCCCTAATTTATACTTTCTTTGATCGTACGTTCCAGAATCATGAAACCTTCTCAGATAATTATTTTAGTAACTTTGACCTTCTAGAAGCTGACGTGTGCTATTTTTTTCCCTTAACCTCTTTCTTTGATTGGATACCCAAAATTAACTTGTTTACGCTGGACACTTGCACTGGTTTGACCTCGAGCTTCTAGAAACTGGTCGAAATAGGTCACAGATTCGACTCGTGACATTCAATGCACCATGGAAGTTTCTAACAACTAAAGAAACCAAATAAACTATTACATCTGTATGAAAAGAACTTAACAATGGTTGTGGGGTTGTCGTGGCTGAGTGATAAACCGAGGTGTCTTGGGTTTGTATACTGGTACCTAATATTAGTTGGGGGAAACTAACAGCGATTGGTCGTTGTGCTGTCCACATGAAACTTTGAGCCACAGAAAAATAGGACTTTATATCATCAGCCATGCATCTATTTCTAGTAAACCGTCTCATCTTGGTAATTTTTTTTTTATATTTTACTTTGCAATATTTCAGAAGCGGAAATGAAATCTGAGGAAGTTATCAGCGCGCAGCCATCTCGGTTCAAGAGATACATTTACAAATGGCTGTGTGGTTATAATGACAGGCCACGTCAGACACTGACCCTAGAAGACAAGCTGCTGATGAGAAAAAGGATGCAGGACATAGGAGAGGACCCTTGTGCTAGGACAGTAAATAACGTCTTGGCGGCTATTGCTATAATTATAACTACCTTCCTGTTAGGTTACTTTGGCTAGGTTGCATTAATAATGTTACTTTGAAATGCTGCTGTGGCTAAACTTCATTGGTTAGGTTAATCTTGTAATGACATTGAAACATTGTTACTGTGGTTAGACTTCATTGCCTAGGTTAATTTTGTAATGGCACTGTAACATTGTTACTGTGGTTAGACTTCCTTGGTTAGGTTAATCTTGTAATGACATTGTAGCATTGTTACTGTGGTTAGACTTCATTTGTTACGTTAATCTTGTAATGACATTGTAACATTGTTACTGTGGTTAGACTTCCTTGGTTAGGTTAATCTTGTAATGTTACTTTATTAAGGCTACTAATTATTGAACTTTGTTTGTGTAGATGTATGGCTAACTGTTAGCGTTAGGTATCAGTTTCATCCCCGCAATGTAATGAACTCGTCAAATATGGAAACCCCACGGGGGATTTTGTTTCCATTTTCTAGCCTTTTCCTCATCTCCAACAGAGCGTGTCCACCCGGCAGAAAAGTGGCGTGAGGGGACATCATCGCTAGCCTTGGTTCTAGCAATGTCATCAAACTTTTCTTATGCAGCGTTGCAGTTGTCTCTCCTATTCACCCTGAAGTCCCCCACCCAATTTTATACATGTATTTATTTGCCAAGTCCGTTTTTGTCACTTTGCACTGCGGAAGTGCACAGGAACAATTATCAGGTGCACTTTAATTAAAACATTGATTTTACTCCATGTTTAAGTTTATCTGACGCTGTGTATCAGAGTGTATATTTTCCTAGAAGGAACTTTTCGAAGCTCACGCAATAAAGAGGTTTCTAGAATATCACATTTGGTTATATTGTTATTAAAATTACAAAGAGCCACAACTCGATGTAGTCTTTAACAGGAAGATTTTAAAGTAGTGAGTTCCCTTGTTCTTGTTCAAGAAACACCACTAAAAGCGTTGGGTCCATTGAGCGCAGGGCTCTCTGGGGGACATATGGAGTAATCAGTTCGCTAAGGTACAAGGGCATCTCGTTGTTATATATACACTGATGACAAAGTGTGGCGACCTTGTAATCGATTCTCGCTTTCACGGGAAGCCAATGTAGCGTGCGCAAGAGCGTAGTAGCAGAATCTTGTCTAGTTATTTTTAAGGACGAATCACGTACAGCGCTTGACCACTCCCTATTGTTAGCCATGGTCAACCTCTCAATTACAATGTGAACCTAATCTTATCTTATCTTATATAATACAGACGTTACTTCAAAAAAGACGATGATTAGGTACTACGCGTCATGCATTTTGGTCTGCTAAGTCACTGGTTTTCCTGGCAAGCCCAGGCAACCCATTCCATGCTGTAATAGCACTCAGGATGAAGGAGCTTTTGTACAAATGTGTTCTAGACAATGAGAACTACCATTATTTTAATCTTTAAGTAGAAACTGATAAAAACTTTTCGCATGTAAATTATGAGTGAGTCTGGTATGATTGTACATTTTGGTTTTCTATAGTTATACTGTTTTTTGCTTGGTATAATGCACAAATTGTAAGACAAATGTCTTTATGGATAATAAAGATTGTTATTATTATTATTATTATTATTAAACAAGCATGCTTTGTGACAACATTCTTCAAAATCTGTGTTCAGACTCTACCTATGAATTTGCGACTGTATAAACGAATCGCTATTTAAAAAAAAGATTTCGCGTATACCGCTCACAACATGATCCTTTTTTTTTTTTCAAGAACGCTTATTTGCATTTATTTATCTTTATCTGCAGATACAGATTATGAGGCGCCTTTTATAAAGTCAAATGTATTACAGTTTACAGCAGTCCGTCTGTGGAATTTTGCGTCTCGAGAGATCATCTTTGCCCATTGCAACTTATTTCGTGCTGCTTGGTTGTGCTGGAAAGTTATTCAAGCTTATCGATGGTCCCAGGTTCAATCCCAGCCCGCTCCGATCACCTGTCGTCCAGCAGAAGGTTTGGTCTAGGAAGTAAATTATCTTCAACTCTGAAGTAACATCCGAAACATGTCAAACATTTGACAATAATAGTTGACCCAGGAAATAAATACAATGTATTTCCTAATTCATGCTTTAAAGGCTATAACACCGGAAGATCTTAGGAAAAAAATCGTCTGCAAGAGAAATGTAATTATTTTCACCAAAGTAAAATATTTCACCTGAAAGAATTTTCAACTTCTTTGATCTGAAGATCATTTTGATTGTCGCCTACATTAGTTCTTGTCACGTACACAGCCGCCCAAGGTTACCAGCCAGAACTAGTTAGCTCGGGGAATTCCATCACGCGGCAGGGCCATGTGTCAGAATAAATGTGATTGGTTTTGAAATATTAATTATTGTACATTAAGCTGCATTTATTGGTTGGCATTGCAACGAGGGGATGTTAGACACGTGACAACGCTATACCCGAAAAAAGATTCTAGATTTTTAGTCAGTGTCGTACGGAACGTGTTAGGATTTAGACGTATATTTTACATTATTGTGTAGATCATTTATTTAGCAGAATTATATTTATTCTGTTCTATTCAAGTACATTTAAACATTGTAATTATTTGTGAATAGCTTTTCCAAGTTTTGAATTAAAGCATTTGTTTTAGACGAAGAGAAGTTTCTTCATTGAATATAGTAACATACTTAGATCGACTCAGCGATTGGCAACTTCTAGATGATCCTCTTATCAACTGGCGACATTCTGAATGATTGTATTATCAACTAGATCTAGCTACTTTTATACGATCATCTTATTAAAAGACGATTTCAAGATCCTCGGCAATTACGATCATTGATTGTGCTTCAACGTGACATCTTAACATCAAGTTTGATTGCAACATCTAGCACTAATGAAGATCACGCGTGCAGCTGCCAACGGCGGATGTAGCCTGTACATTTTTTTTTAGAAACTCATAAGGGCATGGGAGATTTTTTAAAATGGTGAAGAGGTCTGGTCTATGAATAGTTCAATTTTTGCAGTATATCATGAGGAAGTATTATTAAGTTGTGTGTTTTGAAAAGCGTAGTAGAGATTATTTTGTATACATATTTGACCTAAAAAAGACAAGCTTAATTGATAAATTGCAAATTTAGGCGTTTGTCTAAATAAATAGTTATATTAGTGTTATTAATTGGATAGGTAGATGTATGTAGCTAATGGGTAGATTTAGGTAGCTAACGCATAGGTGGCTTTGTGTAGCTAATGGATATGTAGCTTTATGTGGTAGGTCTATATGCAGGTATAGATAGCTAAATGGACAACTAAATCTATGTATCTATTTATGCAACTACATACTACATGTGAGACTTTATTATATTCTGTTGTTAAGTAGCGACTGTAGTTTCTAGAGTTCAGAATTCATGGCTAAATCTAGATGTATACAAGTAAGTGATCAATGTATAAAACTAAATGAACAGATAGATTTCAATGTATAAAACTAAATGGCACTTCACTGGCACAAAGACTTAGACTAAAAAGACTAATTTAAAAAAGGATCGCATATCACTCGAATGCAGCTACGATCTCTTGAAGAGCTTTTTATGAAAGATGCATTTCCAAAACACTCTCGATTCTTAAGGACAACCTGCAGCCATTATACCACTGTTACATAAGATCTGAACGAAGTGGTCGTCTCCTTTCCATTAGAACTAAAACACAAAGATTTAAAAACTCCTTGATCCCACTGTCGGTCAGAGTGTAACAAGATCATCTGTCGTCATCGAGAAGTGCATAGAAGTCAAATTTATAAAGCGCTGGTTATGTATGTTGTTCGAATTTTTCTTCTATACTGTTATTGTACAGTAGTTACGCTGTTATTTTCAATTGTAGTCAAACTGAATTTCCATTTGATTAGATCAATAAAATTATATTATCTTATCTTCAATGAACAGATTAAATAGATTTAAATGTATAAAACTAAGTGAACAGATAGATTTAAATGTATAAAACAAAATGAACAGATAGATTTAAATGTATAAAACAAACAGATACATCCACATGTCTAAAACTAAATGAACTAATATATTTATATTAAATAAGCAGCTCGTTATGTGATGAATTCTAAAGGTAGATCAAAAGGTAACTCAGTAAAATAGCTACACTTTATGTCACGAATGTGTGACAAGTTTAAAATACAAAGATATCTAACGTAGAGAGGCAATGATTTAAGTAAGGGGTTACAGGTGGGGAGGGGGAGGCACTGAAAGTCTGTCACCTAAAGTTTGTTCACAGTACTTAAGAACTTGGATAAAGGATAATAAAACTCGGTTAGGCTTGTAGAATACGTGATCAAAAATCGTCGTTGCAAGTAGGTCAGTGTAGAGAGAGACGGGGAGAGAGATAGAGTAGGAAACAGAATAAGAGAGAGAGAGTAGGAAGCAGAATAAGAGAGAGAGAGAGAGTAGGAAACAGAATAAGAGAGAGAGAGAGTAGGAAACAGAATAAAAGAGAGAGAGAGAGAGTAGAAAGCAGAATAAGAGAGAGAGAGAGAGAGTAGGAAACAGAATAAGAGAGAGAGAGAGTAGGAAACAGAATTAGAGAGAGAGAGTAGGAAACAGAATAAGAGAGAGAGAGTAGGAAACAGAATAAGAGAGAGAGAGAGTAGGAAACAGAAGAAGAGAGAGAGAGAGTAGGAAACAGAAGAAGAGGGAGAGAGAGAGTAGGAAACAGAATAAGAGAGAGAGAGAGTAGGAAACAGAATAAGAGAAAGAGAGAGAGAGTAGGAAACAGAATAAGAGAGAGAGAGAGAGAGAGTAGGAAACAGAATAAGAGAGAGAGAGAGAGTAGGAAACAGAATAAGAGAGAGAGAGAGAGAGTAGGAAACAGAATAACAGAGAGAGAGAGAGAGTAGGAAACAGAATAAGAGAGAGAGAGTAGGAAACTGAATAAGAGAGAGAGAGAGAGTAGGAAACAGAATAAGAGAGAGAGAGAGGAAAATAATAAAAAAAGGTTATCGAAAAAGAGAGAGGGAGGGTGAAAACAAGAGATAGAGATTAAGAAGGAGAAGGAGAGAAAGAGAGTGACAGTTAATTCATGGAGGGGCAATAAGTACACGGTGGAGCAATTAGTATCTGATGTCGCAATTAGTTCATGATGTGACAGTTAATACATGGTGGGACAATTAGTACATGACGGGGCAATCAGTTCATGGTGTGACGGTTAGTACATGATGGGGCAATTAGTACCTGATTTAGCAATTTATTCATGGTGTGGCAGTTAGTACATGTGGGGCAATCAGTTCATGGTTGGCAGTTAGTTCATGGTGTGGGGCAATTACTACGTTGTGTGGTAAGTAATGTATGGTGGGGCAAGTAGATTTATACGTTTCTGTTTGTGCTATCTCCATTCGTCAACAACTCAGATAAAAACTTTGCTTCAAAGATCAATTTAAGATAAGGATTGAGCCATATTACGAGCGATTGATCTATCAGTTTTTATAAATCAATAATTCTTAGTAATAACTACCGGAAAACTCAATATAAAAACTATTTCTCAGAATAATCCACCTTTGACTTTCAAATTGATTTCAATGTCTTTACCACTACATGTACCAACAGAAATGAAAAAAAACCAGTACGAAAATAAATGTACACTCTAAACAGCGGTTCTCCAACATTGTCTCGCGTAAAGTAATTAAAGTAATTGATATGGAGGCGCTGTGGCTAAGTGATAATGCGCTTTGCTTATGAACCCTTGGGTTCGGAGTTCGAATCCTTGGTGAAGGTTGGGATTTAAAAAAACGGGCGCCTCTGAATCCAACCATTTTTAATGGGTACCTGACATTAGTTGGGGAAAAGTAAAGGCGATCAGTCGTTGTGCTGGCCACACGACACCCTCGTTAACCGTGGGCCATAGAAACAGATGCCTTGTACATCATCTGCTTTTTTAAGCCTCAAGATCTAAAAAGGGATTTTTTAAAAAAACTTTATTTGACTTGGTTATATTCCTTTGATGTTGACATTATTATTATGTTATCTCCCTTTCTGTCTTGGAACTATCCCCTTGTGTATGACGAGCACAGGAGCCAAGATGTTATTTTATTTAAAACAATTAACACAAGCTACCAGACAATAAAAAAAATCAAGGATTTCACACAAGCTTATCTGAGGCAAAGGTGCGTTTGACGTTTGACTTCGATTTTTTTTCAGCACGAGAAATTGAGCTTGAAAAATAGATCACAAAATCGCCTATCCTTCTTGACAGATGAATATGTCTATGTTGGTGACTATTGCAGTAACAACAAGGGACTTCTTACTTTAACTATCTTTTATCACCCCAAGCTTCAAAACAGATGGGCGATATGTGGAATTAGGGCCTGCCTTGGGTAATCGGAGGCCCAATGCTTAGTGAAGTTTGTTTTGCCCCAAATGCAATATAAAAATATAAAAAAATAAGAAAATATGCACGATGAAATAAAGGCCTTCTTGTATCTAGATCTAAATCAACAAATAAGTTAACTCATAAAACGAAATTTAGTAGCGTCTAATTAGCGTTCTGTAAGCGTCTTAAACATATTTATAAAAACCAATTTTTAAGCTCAATCGAAGCCCTGATAGCACGAATGGGTTTCATGAACAATACATAGCGATAGGCTTAGTAATAACGTTTCAACTTTCACCAAAAGGAAAAAACAATGGTCTTCTAACATATGTCATCTAACAAGAGGATCTAAACATTTGTGAATACACTTTGAATCATATTAGAGACTTAGAGAGAGGCTGCTAGACATAGAGACATATATGTTTAAGATTTGATCTAAGTTTCGTAATTTTTTTCTCTTAAAAAAAATAATTTTGAGTCCAGTGCGAGGCCTCCATCAATCGGAGGGCCTAGGCGGCTGCTTAGCCTGCCTATGCCTAATGACGGCCCTGGTGTAAAATGAAAAATAGTTTTAGGAAGTGCGTTGACAAAAATGTAAGAGATTCTTTTTCACAACAAAGCCGTTAAAATGTAATGAAAGTCCTAGTACGTTTGGAAGTATTCATAAATTAAATAAATATTATTATTTACTGCCCACACATCTTTCAGCCCTCTGCATATTAGATAAGAGTTTTAAAAATTAAAATTTTAAATTATACTTATCTCCCTTATTGACACATCATTTTCTGAAGGCCAGCGCGAGATCCATTTGTTTTATGAAGAGTATCAGGTCGCACGGAATAATCAAAGGAGCCACAGTGTATTATGGGGTGTTACTCACATGGTCAAGTAGTAGACCCTAGAGATATGGTAGAAGACAGACGTGTCTCGTATTTAAGATGAAAGTATTATCAACCATGTATTTGATGAATTCACTTGGATTACCTTCTCCAAGATACCCCTCCCTCCCACTGGTCTACAAGTGAGATTGGACCAAAGTGCTCTGAGCATGCTTACTGTAAGCATGAAAGTAGCGCTTTATAAAAGCCATAATTTATTTTATTTTTATTATAATACTTTACAGCCTTCAGACAACGCCGTTTGCGCTGGCTTGGACATGTTCGCCGGATGGAGGACAAGCGCATCCCAAGAGTCATCCTCTATGGACAACTCGCGATTGGCACAAGAAAAACTGGTCGCCCCCACCTCCGTTACACAGATGTAATAAAGCGGGACCTCAAATCAGTGAACATCAATACTGACCATTGGGAAGACATAGCTCTTGACCGCAACAGATGGAGAGAGACAGTGACCAAGAAGGCTATGGACAGTGAAAGTACATGGTTCTCAGCTCAGGAAGAAAAACGTAAAATCCGAAAAATGGCCAGCTCCTCTACCACGGAAGCCAAGGCCACCTTAATCTGCGCTATCTGTGGACGGGAGTGTGTCTCCATAATAGGGCTCCACGGCCACATGAGGAAGTGTGCTTTAGGGTATATGAAGGTAGTACCACGACAGAATGAGGCCAATGAATTGTTTTATGTGAAATATTCTAGACTATTTCTTGGTGGCTGAAGTTGCCAATATATATTATAAAATAGTATTTGTGTTAAATAAACCCACGTCTGCTCTGCTCGTGGTTATTTCATAAATCTACATGTTGCGGTCTTATAACTCAGTAGATCTAGAGGTGGACATACGCGACAACAGATTTCGGTGTGTACAAAGATATTTAATTAATACAACAGGAACATTCTAATGATACCAGAAAAGATATTTACATTACACAAGAACGACGCTCATTCAAATAAATAGGGCGTGACACTTCTGTAAAGACAAAGTTACAGAATTTGTGCCCAATGCGTTACGCTTACTGAACCATACTTATCTTGTAACATCTACGTGACTTACGCCACCCTGGCGCAACTCCTCTCCCCCTTTCCTCACTTTCTACCCGACCTCCTTATGTGTAACTTTGAAAGTTGATCCCAAGAAAAATAGGACAAGAGGGGAG
Source organism: Biomphalaria pfeifferi (assembly GCA_030265305.1). Classification (NCBI taxonomy): domain Eukaryota; kingdom Metazoa; phylum Mollusca; class Gastropoda; family Planorbidae; genus Biomphalaria; species Biomphalaria pfeifferi. The sequence goes on from JASAOG010000250.1 coordinate 608,766, forward strand.
ACAATTCACTGCTCCCCTTACATCATCGTTGTCAACCAATGGACCTCATTCACTAATAGTAAAAAAACACATTTAGCCACTTCATAATATTGATAAAACAATGGAAAATACGTATCACGTGACAGTCTTTATAGATTACATAATTTGTATACACAACGGCTGCCTGGTCGTGAGGTTTGCACGCTGGACTGTCGTTCAGATTTATCGATGGTCCAGGGATCACACCCTGCCCGCTCCCATCCCCCCGTCGTCCTGCGGGAGGTTTGGACTAGGAAGTAATTATCTTCAACTCTGAAGGAACATCCGAAACATGTAAAACATTTTACAAACAAACATTTTCATATAGAAGATATATAGAATCACGTGGCTAGATGTTGTTTGTTTACGATTGGTGAATGAGGTCAATTAGGGCATTAGGCAATCAAACGTTCAGACACCGCTAAGCCTCGACACGTTTTCTTCACCATCCCCTAGAAAAAAAATTCATTAAGACTGAGCTGGACACTGTACCAAAAGCGCCCCTTGATTTCAAAACAATTTTTTTGTTGACCATTCGTTTGTTCTTTTGTTTTCCTTCTGTTCATCTTCGCATCGTGGACGTATCCCTCATGCCTTCTTAGATGTTTTATTTCCTATTTTGACTTTTCATTTTTTCTTTATAACGAAATCATAAAATCTTTCTCCACTTGTATCAGTAATTGGGCGAAACCCCAGAAAATGTTCATGTATTTCTACACGAGGTGTACAAGAAACAGAAGCAATAACAGTAGAGATTAGTTCATTACTTGACATATCTGGTGTAGAATCCATTTTTTTGTGTGTGAAAGTATTTGGGTGCTGGAAACAATGGCTTAAAAATTTTCAAGGATTTCATATCCTATTTCACTCAATTTTTGAAATCGATTGTATTTATTGATCAAAATAATCTTTTAATTTTGGTGTTCAACTATTCGTGGATGATGGATCTTCTAAACGCGAGGCTTTGTCGATAATAATTTGTTCTACAGATTGATTGGGCTTCTTTTCAAAATAAAGCATTCTTTCAATGCGTAGTATATTTTGTTGTTTTCTTTTCAAGAGAATTTTTTTTATTTGATCTGCCTTTTATTCGTGTCTTTTCAAATTTAATATGGTCCTAATCATTTACTTCTTTTGTACCTGTAATGGTTGGTTGTGTTAACTGACATTCGCAGAGATACCTTGTTGATCGTCCAAGAGCTGAGCCGAAGGCTCTTCGAGCTCTAAGTTTGAAAAAAAAACAACTGTTTGGACGCCAAACAGTAAAAAAAAAACAAACCTGTGTGAACACACAGTTCTGTTTGAGAGAGACCCGAGTCAATGCCTATGTAAAGCATTGCTGTTTCCAATGCCTTTGGCCCCGGACTCATGCTTGGCTGAACATGGCCGAAGGCCTTGGACACCGGGAGCCTCCGCCATTTTCCTTCGTTATACCAAGCGAACCGTGACGGTCCCTTGAGGAACGGCGCATGGATTTGTGACAGGTTTGTGGGGACTCTTTTGCAACTCCGCGCCGTGCAATGGGTGGACTCTCGTCTACATGTGGGCATCCCCACGGGAGTCTTGTGCTACTACCCATTTAGCATAACCACTTCCTCTAATGGTCGTTTCCACACGAGCGTCACGATGAGGCAGAGTAGCTTTGCTAGCGCGCAGAGGTACTTACAAATTTACCCAACACACCACCATCTGAAATTGTCTAGTAGTGTTGTGCGTCGCACTTGAAACCAGCAAAAGCGAACAAAGCTCCCTTTCACCAGCCTGAAATAGACGGCGCGTTCCCCTTTCCCGCCCCCCTGTCCGATTTGGGGGGGGGGGGGGGGGTGAGACCGGGGTTAAACTTAAATTTTGTTTTGCGTTCTCTTCCAGTGGACACGGACACTCCGTGCTCGCGGACTAGAGACGCGTTCGGCCGCATCTCTGTATATTCCTATACTATACCAGGCTAACCGTGCGGTACACGCCATTTATGTAATGCCCCTTGAGGGACAGCGCCTGGACGTTGACAGATCGCCACACCACCAGGACAAAGTGAAGCAACTCAACGCTGAGTATCTTTCTTGAACTAATACAAAATAAATCATCCTAAGCAGTGTTGTTTTTTTAGTTAAAAACAAAATAGGTGCCGGCCTTCAGTGAAGGATTGGCTTACTTTTAACTACTAATAAATTAATAATAAACGTTAAAATACATGCAAAGTAATAATTTTTTTTCCACACATTGAAAAAGGTGCTGGTACGCCTTACCGGTGCGTAGCGTCACAAAAAAGCACTGATCCTAAGTACAATGATTTAAAAGAAACACAAGGCAGTTCGTCTCAAAAATTTGCGGGTGCGACCCCCCTACATGAAAAGTTTTCGTTCGAGCCCTCCTTAGAGAGACTGGGGATCTGTAGGAGTGATATAGTCTTCCACAGTAAGGTTCGTGAGTTTTTGTGTATAGAAAGAAATAAAAGAAAAGAAACTTATTCATTATAATAACACAATTTTTAGTGGGTTTTTTTTCATAGTTTTTTTTTTCGGAAATAGTGTTTCCTATATAATTTTAAAGTTTTGTAAAAAGTTCATTCTGGAGATAAAATTGAAGATGTAACAGGTTACCGCTCAATTTCCGCACGGGGTTTGATCTCGGGACGGGTCCTCGGCGCATTCTACAAAAAAAATTGTAGTGTCTGCACAGATGGTCCTTCGAGTATACTTGGATGTCGGTTTTTGATTTCCACGTCTGTTTCTGAATGAGTCACCAAAAGTCATCGAAACTCACTGTACGATTCAAGGATATGTATAGCAACGAAGACACCAGCATTACACCAATAGCGATGCAACTGAAAATTATTTATTTTCAATGTTAATTCTACAATTCTGAGTCAAGTGCTTGCTGACATGTTCCGTTCTATCTGAGATTGTTTTTCGCCTTCTTCCATTTCCATCAACATTATCCAGTTTGCTAGTTATCAAGTCTTAATTAATTCAACCTGATGCTAAAGACGACATTCGTTGTTATCTTGCAAAGTCTGTCCCTAGAATTCCTTAAGTGGTGAATCAGAAACAATCTCAACATTCGTAGTGACGTTGGCTTGTTTGCAAATACTGTTGCAACAATATTTTTCTAGCAATATAGTTAACTGTATCAACGACTGTAGGCTACCGTTTTCCATGTTTAGCCATACATTTCAAATTGTGACTTAATTATGCAACATGAGTATAATAAACATGCAATACAAAAGTAAATAAATGGAAGTCAGAACAATAATTTTTTTTAGTAATTTAAGCACAATTTTTTATACAATGATAGAAAGCTTTCATACATCATAAATTTAAAATTTTGATTATGATTTTATAACGTTAGAAAAATCACAGTTAGGGTCTACTTAGGACTAAGGCCGAAAATTTTTTTATGGTTGGGGATCGCTGTAGAGAAGCGTATTTTGGGGTCGCCGAGCTAAAAATGTTGAGAACCGCTGGTCTTGTGGGATCTTTGGCTAGGGCGTATTAATGTTCAAATCTAAAGGAACAGACGAAACATGTAGGCTAAGACGAACAAGCTATTGAGGACTTTTTTGAGAAACTGCAATGTGCAATAACTCTGGTCGTAAAAGGGAGTGTGCTATTTCCTTTTTTCTTACTTCCTTATCTTATCTTATATAGTACAGACGTTACTTCAAAAAAGAAGATGATTACGTCCTACGCGTCATGCATTTAGTCATGCATATTAACCAATGACTTAAATTCTGCCAAGTCACTGGTTTTCCTGGCTAGCTCAGGCAACCCATTCCATGCTCTAATAGCACTAGGGAAGAAGGAGTATTTGTACAAATTTGTCCTAGCATATGGGACGAGGAATGTGCCTTTATCTTTGTGTCTTTCAGAGTATTTTATTAAATTTTGTTTTTGTATTTCAAGATTATGGTTCAGTGTTTTATGTATAATTGCTACTTTACTTTTGAGTCTTCTGTCATGAAGGCTTTCTAAATTTAGTGATTTTACTAAAGGTGTTGCTCTGGTTAAGAGTGAATATTCGTTTGTTATGAATCTCACTGCTCTATTTTGTGTCTGTTCCAGTTTCTTAATGTTATCTTGAGTTGAGGAGTTCCAAACGGAGGATGCATATTCTATTATTGGCCTAACCAAGGTAAAATAACATTTTAGTTTTATGTTCTTATTTGATTTATAGAAATTTCTTTTAATAAATCCTAATGCTTTGTTGGATTTTTTTTATAGTTTCATCAATATGTGGATTCCATGACAGTTTTTCATTTATTATGACACCTAGGTATTTTGCGTTTTTAGTCTGTGTTACCGGATTGCCATGAATAAGATAAGTGGAATTTATTTCTTTTAGTTTTTTTGTTACTCTTAACAACTGACATTTTTCTGGGTGGAAAGACATGCTCCAATTTGATTCTCATTTCTGTAATTCATCTAATTCTCTTTGTAAAATATCTGTGTCTTGTGTTGTTTTTTTTGTTCTATATATTATGCAATCGTCTGCAAATAATCTGACTTTTGTTCCTGAAGTAATGCAATTTAAATCATTTATGTAAATTAAAAATAGTAGTGGACCCAAGACTGTTCCTTGAGGTACACCTGTGTTTACTGTTATCGGTGTTGATTTAGAGCCATCTATTATTACAGTTTGTTCTCTCCCTATCAGAAAATCTTTAATCCACTGATGCAGTGGACCATTAATGCCAAAATATTTTAATTTTTTAAGCAAACTATGGTGGTGAACTTTGTCAAAAGCCTTAAAAAAATCTAGTAAGATAGCATCTATTTGTTCACTATTATCTAAACCTTTAGAAAAATCATCAATTAGTCCTATTAGTTGTGTTTCACATGATCTATATTTCTTAAAGCCATGTTGGTATGGGTGTGAGGACATTATGTTTGTCTAAGTGGTTTATGATGTTGCTACATATTATGTGTTCTAGGTTTTTGCATGTGATGCTGGTAAGTGATACTTTTCTGTAGTTTCCTGGATCAGATTTTTCTCTTTTTTTAAATAGGGGGGTGACATTAGCTTCTTTCCAGTCCTTTGGTACTCTGCCCTGGTTAAGCGATGCCTGAAAGAGTATTTTGAACACTGGGGCTAGCTCATTGCTTAGTTCTTTGAGTAATCTAGCTGGAATACCATCAGGTCCAGACGCTTTATTTTGTTTGGTGTTGGATAATAGTTTTTGAATTCCATTTTCTTGAACTACTATATCTTCTATGTTGTCTACTTGGTTCAAATTAAGAAATATGTCTTTGTCTCCTTGGGCTGAGAATGCTGATGCAAAGTATTTGTTTAGGATGTTTGCTTTAGTTTCATTATCATTATGTATTATGTTATGTTCATCTTTTAATGGCGCTATGCCTGTTGTTTCCATTTTCTTAGACTTAATGTATGACCATAGGATTTTGTTGTTATCTTTAGATATTACATTGTTTATGTATTCACTCTGCAGCTGTCTGCTTACTTTTTGGGTTAGGTGTTTAATTTTTATATACTTTTTGTAAACTCTTTCTGCCTTGGTTTCTTTAATTTTTCTATACAGGTTTTCCTTCTGTTTACAAAGCTTCTTTAGTCTATTATTAAACCAGCATTTATTTATTTTGTTTGATGTGTATTTAGTTGGTATATGATTTTCTATAATGCTTTTAAGATGGTTTTTTATGAAATTCCAGAGGTCATCGACTGGTTGGTTAATGTCTTTTTCTAATAAGAATGTTTGTTGAAAGTTTAATGCAGCTTGGCGTAGTTGTGTTAGGTTATATTTATTCCAGAGTAAGATTTTCTTTTGGGTTTTGAATTGGCTACTGCTTTTATCTGACTGTGTAATTTTATGATCTCATGGTCTGATAGACCAGGGATAATATCATAATCAACTACTAATCCAGATCTGTTGGTTAAGAAGAGATCTAATGTGTTGTTTAATCTAGTTGGCTTTTTAATGATGCGATCTAAACTTAGGTTGTGTAAAGTTTCAATGAAAAGCTCATTTATGTCCTTAAGGTTTTGGTGTTTATCTATGGTTAGTGTTTTCCAATTTATATCAGGTAGGTTGAAATCACCCATAATCCAATAAACTGCATTTTTATTTGTCTCTTTAAGTGTAGTAATCTGATTACATAGTTATAAAGTAGAATTTGGTGGTCTGTAAATGCTACCTATTATTAGGGATGTTGAGGTGGTATTAATTTTTACAAAATGTTGATTCTATATTTTTTGAGTTAGGTAAAGTAATTTCTTCAGCTATAAGAGTGTTTTTTATTGCTAGAAGAACTCCTCCATAATTATCAGCCCTATCTTTTCTAAAAATTTCATAATTACTATTGAAAATTTCTGCATTATAAATTTCAGGATGTAGCCAAGTTTCTGTTACTGCAATTATGTCTGGTTTCTCACATTCTAATAAAATTTCTAAGTCTGCTGTTTTGTTCCTAATGCTTTGAAAATTTATTACTAAGGTTTTAAGGTATTTTGGTATTACTTCTTTAGTAGGTTTGTTTAGTGAGGCTGTTGTATTAATTTTAGTAGATTTAGGTTTAACAGGAGTGGATCTGGCTAGTGGTTGGTGAGTTTGGTTTGGCGTGGTGTTTAGGATATTGTATTGGCTAGAAGTGTCTGCATCAAAGGAATCAAACTGTCCTGATGTAAACTGAGGTAACCCACACGGTACAGAGTGCCATGATGCGTCTTTGTTGCCTAAGGCATAATACACAGGTGTATTCATATGGAGACATGATGCATGGTACCATTCATCGCAGGTGTCACATTGAATGGCTCTCTGTTTCATGGTGCATACTTTTTTGCAGATGTTGCATCTTTCTTTAAATCTAGGCCCAGGATTTGACTCTACATCTCCTGCTATTAATATTAACAGTGATAGGTATTTATTTCTGCTGTGTCTGATTGAGAACTTCCATTTGTGATGGGTGATCTTCTTTAATGTTCTGGATGTGTATGTTAGGTTATTTTTGAAGTTGCATTGATCTAGAGTGTGATGATTGATTATGACTGTTGTTTCCTTTTTAAGTTTAGTGTTGACTACGGTAAATCTAGTTCTATGTTCAGCTAGTGTGTATTTAGTAATTATTTGGATAAATAGCCAGAGCAATTTCATGATGACTGTTGTTGATTTTAGTTTTTAAAGGTCTAGTCTAAATCTAGTTTAAGGTTTACAATGCCTAAGTTAAGTCTAAGTCTAAAGGGAAAGCTAATTTACAATGACAATTAAATCAAATCAAATGGTTTATTAAATTCAAAATATGGACCTAGACTAGATCTAATTCTAGATCAATATATTTACGTGTATAACTAACTATATAGAATATTACTATTAGTTATTATTAGTAGTATTAGTAGATGATCGCAGTATAACTAACTATATAGAATATTACTATTAGTTATTATTAGTAGTATTAGTAGATGATTAGTAGATCTAAAGCCTTTATTAAAGTCTAAGTCTAACACTAGACTGAGTAGATCTAAAATCTAAGGATATAATAATAAATATAGACTAGATCTCAATAATATTACATATATAGATTCAAGATCTAATATAAGGCTAATAAAAAAAGGATTAGTGAGACAAAATAGTCCTAAACTAAGAGTTGTTAATTTGAATTAATTAGTGGAAAAAAAATGCTGAATTAAGTTAAATATATAATTTAAAGATATTAGTTTATTAGTTGAATAGCTTTTTTAAGGAATTTAGTTTGATTTTAATACAACAAAACGAAAATTTTAATTAACTTATCTCTGATAACAGTAAACAGGGAGCAGCCATCCTGCCAAGAGCGCGTAACTTTTTTCCCTTTGTATTGTGGTTGGAATATTACTGCCTCTTACGAAATTAACCGAACCATATAGCCTGGTGTTTGACTTAATTCTTCAGTAAGAGAGTTTTTGTTTCGTGGCGTAGTTTCAAGCCAGGTGAATGGACGAGATTCCATTAGTTCTCTGGTCTATGAAGACCAATGCTTTAATAAAACTGTACTTAGAGCCATACAAAATATTCAGCGCCATTTATCTAGGAACTATTTGTCACTATTGTTGTTTCTTAAGTTTTGATTGTCGCCCTCCATAAGTACTCTTTCTCTGTTGGTGTCTTATTAAATAGAAACGATAAAAGAGCGAGACAGAGAGAGAAAGAAAGAAAGAAAGAGAGAGGGAATGAGAGAGAGAGATTAAAAGGGAGAGAAAGAGAAAGACAGAGAGAGAGAGAGAAAGAAAGAGAGACAGAGAATGAGAGAGAGGGAGAGAGAGAGAGAAAGAGAAAGAAAGAAAGAGAAAGAAAGAGAGAGAAAGAAAGAGAGAGAGAGAAAGAGAAAGAAAGAGAGAGAGAAAAAGAAAGAGAGAGAGAAAGAGCGTAAGATAGAGAGAAAAGAGAGAGAGAAAGAGAGAGAGAGAAAGAGAAAGAAAGAGAGAGAAAAAAGAGTAAGGGAAAGAGACAAAAGAGAGAGAGAGGGGGGTAGAGAGACAGAGTGACAGTGAAAGGGGCGCAGAGTAATATCTGAAGGATTGGCTGGCGGTGAACTGAAATCTATACGACCTAATGGTATGTTCAGTCACGGGTGACGGAAATTTAAACTTCAGAATTTTTCCACTGTAAGGATCTTTGAATGTACTAAACGAGACAGAAGACAAGGAAGGGGAAATGAACATTTAATTTTTAGTTTAAGTTCAATTAATATCTGGACACCTAGCTACCAGACACCTGGAGGAAACAGTATTTTAAACAAGACGCAAAATATTAAACGCATTCATTATTTCGTTTTACAGTTGAAACACAAGCAACCTTTGTCAAAGCTTATATCAACTCAATCTGATACAAATTTTAAATACGTTATTTCTCCCACTTCGCTTACTCGAATCAAGTTCAAACTTCGCACAATTATTTATTGTCGCAAGACAATACGTGAATCAAAAAAAAAAAAATTCGAACCAAATCGTTCATTAAACAGTGGTGATTAATAATTCTGTTTGATATCGAAAAGGGGAAAAAAATTCTTTCAGTATTAAGATATGGTTGTAAATGTGGATTTATTCCTAAATAAGCTCTTTTTCTTTTAAAGTACTGAATAAATTGTGCTTGTTCTTTTCAAGTTCTATGGGAGAATTATAAGTGTCAATGAATCAGGCCAGAAAACAGATGAAATTAAATCATCACACAGCATGAACGACCAGTCAAACACATTTTTAATGAAGAATATTGCAGTTTGTTTTTACATACAGGAATGCCTGTAAATTATAATATAATCTTTGTCCGGTATTTTATGGAAACTACCCCTCCCCCCTTTTCCCAAATATTCCGAGAAACTTGCATGATTTCATGGTTTCTGTAGTTCAGGGAAAAAGGGGGGGGGGGGAGTCTAACGAAAGAGGGGTGGGGTTGTTAAAAGTGGAACATGACACAAAACATAACCATAACACACATAACAATGTGTTAAACACGAACCATAGCATAACCATAAAACATATAACAATTATATGTTATAAACATAACATAACCTTAACACATATAACAATGTGTCAAACATGAAAAATAACATAACCACAACACATATAAAAATGTATTAAACATGAAACATAACATAGCCATAGCACGCAGGCCTATAACAATATGTTTACACGCAGGCCTATAACAATATGTTTACACGCAGGCCTATAACAATATGTTTACACGCAGGCCTATAACAATATGTTTAGACATGAACCATAACATAACCATAACACATGTAGAAATGTGTGAAACATGAAACAAAACATAATAATAAGGCTTGTCTTCGAGTCCGAAGATAAGTGATGAATGCAGTATTTTCCGTGGCTGCGAAGCCCCAACTGTGACCTACATATTTTGCCACCCCCAGGGCAAGCATAACCATTGTCCGCAGGTGGTCGATGACATGAACCATAACATAACCATAACACATGGAACAATGTGTTAAACATAAAACTTAACATAACCATAACAGATATAACGATGTGTTAAACATAAAACACAACTGAACCATTACACATATAACAATGTGTTAAACATAAAACATATAACTGTGTTAAACATAAAATATAACATAGCCATAACACATATAACAACCTGTTAAACATAAAACATAACATAACCATAACACATATAACAATGTGTTGTTTTAAATAATAACGTCATTGGCGCTCTTACCTAGTGGAATCACATACTAGTCCTATACGTACTTAACTCCCTTGGACCTAGCCGAAGAGATTACATTGAAGAGCTCTCTGAGTACCACGGCTCTACCCGGGCAACGGTCCTCAGCCTCACAGTGTCCCTCTTGTGGAAACGGTCCTTAAAAAAGACGACTAAGCCAATACAGAAAGCAAAAAAAGAATCCCCGTTGGGGTGATTAGGGACCGAGTTCATTGCACTGGCTGGGATGGAAGAAGGAATATAGGTTAGTTTTGCCTTTGGCTTAGCTTCTAAGCCAAGCATCTTGGGATACAAGCTATCGGTAATAAAGATGTAAAAATCTGTTGCTTGGATCTTTCCCAGACAGAAGCTTGTTCAGATGAAGGTAAGCTTCCATACGCCTAGAATTCCAAGAGTCTTAGACTCAACTCTTTGGGAGAAGGAGTAGAGCAACACGTCTAAAGGGTCATGTCGACGGCCAAAGACCAAATTCAAAAAAATATCCTAGCTTTTACCGGGATTCGAACTCATGGCGCTGGGTTGCACTTTCCAGTTGATCACCATAATTCAATATATTGATTTGATTTCATATAACATGTTCTAGGACTGGCTTTCGCCCCCAGCTCATTGTTAGTAACGATGAAGGGAGGGCGCATGGATTTGGAATCAGTTCATGGGTGGGGGGGGAGGCAATTTTTATACATGTGCCCCATGTTCTCCCCCCTCCCACCGCAATATTCTCTCTTATTTTTTGTGTGTCTTTCTTGTATTGAGCACTTTCAATCTATCAGGGGTTGCAGTATTGAAATTTCATATTGATTACCAAATGCAAACATTGAGCCATGAAAATATTTGCATCTTTAAGTGTTGAAACACGAGAGTGTCTACAGAGTTATCTTTCCGACATTACACTGATTGCAATCTTAGAGTCTAAAAGGAGCTCCATTTGAACATAGAGTTTATCTGATGATAGATAAAGAAAAACATTTCTAATGTTTCCTGTTAATGGATTGCCAATCAATGCAGCGCAAACATAGGCATTGAATATTAGACCGATTTACATACAAACTGAGTCTCTCCTTTAAGACTTTTATACTAGTGGTGAATCGATAGAAAGAAATTAAAAAGATTGCGAAACAGGATTGTTAAGACACGGTTCTCGTTTTTATATGGCTTCTTTTCATTGGAATCCAGTGAGTCCGAAGCACATTTAAAGTTGTCTTAAATGGCGGTTCTCAAAAAAAGTTAAATTCGAGGACCATTTTTTTAAAAATATCCTTTGTCCATGTAGTGGCAACTTACCATTAGGCCAGTCTTAGGCCCACTGCAACCTATGCGGTCGCAGTGGGCCCCGCGCTTTCTTTGGCCCCGCGCTAATTCTCGACGTAATTATTAAATTGCAAAATAGGGTATGTATGAAAAATTCCTGGAAATCTCCTGAAGTCACTAAAATCCCTGAAAACTCATAGAAATCTCATGAAAAATTGACAAAATTGTCATTTGTGGGTGTCTTTCATTGCGGAAAACGACAATCCTACAAGCGATAAAAAAAAAGGCATTGTCAGCTTTCATGTAATAAAATGTAATAATCAGGCGAATTTTCACCTTAATCGGAAGTTACAATGCCTTATTTACTTTTATAGTCACTGGCATATAAATATGCCATAGGTTGCAAGGTTCGTAATCTAAAGCTAATTTGATCGCAATTTTGTACTTAGTAAACAATGCATAAAATTTAAAGTCGAATTTGTTTTCTAATACAAAATCTTAATTTTTAACTTATTATCCTTATTCCCAGCTAGACTAGGCCCCACACAATCAGTTTCGCATAGGGCCCGCAATTGTTAGGACCGGCCCTGCAATTATTTCGTGATCAGTATTTGAAAATCGGACAGAGGTTTGGCTGGAAAATGACCAGGGGTCACCAACAGCCTCGTCAATTATTAACAGAAGATTATCAACAACCATTTGTCAAATAAGCAGAGTGGAAAAAAAATGGCTTAAGCATATGGCCGACCAATTGTTTTTTTTTTTACAATCGATCAGTTCAGCACATGATTTTACGTACATAGTGATTATTTGTTTGTAAAATGTTTTACATGTTTCGGATGTTCCTTCAGAGTTGAAGATAATTACTTATTAGTCCAAACTTCCCGCAGGACGACGGGGTATCGTTAGGACCGGCCCTGCAATTATTTCGTGATCAGTATTTGAAAATCGGACAGAGGTTTGGCTGGAAAATGACCAGGGGTCACCAACAGCCTCGTCAATTATTAACAGAAGATTATCAACAACCATTTGTCAAATAAGCAGAGTGGAAAAAAAATGGCTTAAGCATATGGCCGACCAATTGTTTTTTTTTTACAATCGATCAGTTCAGCACATGATTTTACGTACATAGTGATTATTTGTTTGTAAAATGTTTTACATGTTTCGGATGTTCCTTCAGAGTTGAAGATAATTACTTATTAGTCCAAACTTCCCGCAGGACGACGGGGTATCGGAGCGGACAGGGTTTGAACCCGGACCATCGATAAGTCCGAACGACAGTCCAGCGCGCAAACCGCACGACCAGGCAGCCATTGGAATACAATAGATTAAAGCAAAGGGCAGATCATTATGGCATATAGGAAGTGTTCTGCATGGATAAGGCCCGTGAGCTCCACAGACAGCTGAGTAGACCAGACCGAAAGGATGCGTGGTGGCAACTTAATCATGCGGAACAGGCCGTCCTAGCCCAGTTCCGAGTCGGTTACTGTCCAATCGGTGCTTACTTCGGATGGTTTCGAGACAACTACCACACACAATGCCGCCACTGCCTCGAGGACATAGAAACAATAGGGCTGTCCTTGTACGGGGACCATTGGTCTCGGCTATATCGCAAACATTCGTCATAGAAGGCCTGAACACTGACCTGCAACGTCACATCCTGTGGGTAGTGAACAGCAATAGCTCGTTAAACGTTCAGTCCGAGGTAAGGCTGTAACCAATCGCGACGCACCTTGAATCCCTTTTATAAGAGAATATTGTTTTCAACCTTTTGAAAATCTTTTACCACCATTAATTCTGTGGCCTCGCCTACAAATTGGGTGCTGGACCACAGGGCAATTGCCCATTTAGCCAGTCCACCCTTGAATACTTGTCCTCAAATGTTCAAGAACCTTTGTAACACCATTAAAAGTAAGCCAAACGGACCTCATTCGCCAACCGTAAACAAACAACATTTAGCCACGTGGTGCTCTATCTCTTCTATATAATTTACGATCTCATATTTAATTCAGGATGGCGGTCACGTGACAGTTTTCCCCATTGTTTTATCAATAAGATCACGTGACTAAATGTTGTTTGTTTACGATTGGTGAATGAGGTCCATTAGATGGTGACGAATATGGCTTAAAAAAGATTCAAGCGTCACAGACGTTAGTGTTGTCTTGTTTGTTTATCGATACAGACGAAAGCGAACTGTAGTCCGATATATTTACAAACTTTCCCATTCGAGTCCCCTTCCTCTAGCAAACTTCAGCTATTGACCAGGTGTTGGGTCACTAGGCCAGCGTCCGAGGCTAGAAATTGTAACTTCCAGTTTTACTTTCTTAATCATATAGTCACCAGTGATGACAGTACTCTCAGATTTATTTTTAGCGTGTATGAAAAAAACCCATTTCATTTAGTAAAACAATTTTATTTTAATACTATTTATGCCTTTTGCAAAATCTTACTGTTTATAAACTACCAATGATTGTGTGTTATATTGATTTTTTTAAAATTATAGAATGAATTACGTAAAGTTCCTTTTTCAGACCTTGCAATCTATAGGGAAGATGATGTCAAGGCCATCTGCTTCTTTGGCCAACGGTTATCTAGCAGGGTGTCGTGTGGCCAGCACAACGACCAATCGTCTTTACTTTCTCCAAGTAATGTCAGGCACCCATTCCAGTTGGGTAGACGCAGGGGCGCTCAGAAATTCCGAAATTCAAACCCAGGACCTCAAGTTCAGAAGCCAAGCATTGTATAACTCTGCACAACGCCCCCCTGTAAAGTGAATTAGGGCATTCAAATTGTGTTTAGAAAAAATGAACGTGCTTTAATAAAAAAAAATCCTGTTACAATTTGATTTGATATTGTTTCTTGTTTTGATTGCATTAAACTGTTACGTATTTGAAAACTATACATCATAAAGACATTTCAAGAGAAAATCCATCAGGCTGTTGTTGAAGATTTCAACAGTCACCCAACAAATCATTAAAAAAAAATGCAGGTGGTTGGTTCTGGTGTTAGGTATCAGACGACAGACTTACATAAATCCTTGAAGTGGCTTTAAATCAAAGTTTCAACTGCCATAAATTGAAGAACATCGCACTGTCTATGTCTAATGTAACTGGGTCAACTTAGTCAAACTGTTGTGTTGATATATATATATAGCGCTTTTTTGGTGACGGTACTCACCGGCTCGGCGTACCGGCACCTTTTTCAATGTGGGGAAAATGATTACTTTTATGGTATATTAACGTTCATTATTTATTTATTAGCACTTAGGCAGTTAGGCAATCCATCACTGAGTAGCGGAATCTACTTTTTTTTTTTTACTAAAAAAGCACTGTATATATATATATATACATTATACATTTTGGTTTCTTATAGTTATAATGTTTTTTGCTTTGGTGTAATGCACAAATTGTAAGACAAATTTCCATACGGACAATAAAGATTATTATTATATAAATAATATAATAATAAAGCAAAATATAAAAATACTCTAAAAAAAATTATCGAAGCGAAAAAACTCCACACTTACAACCATAACTCTCAATAATGTCAAAGTTTTTTTCTTGTTCGATATCAAACAAAATAATAAATCACCTTTAAATTGTTTGACTAATTGGTTAATTTTTTTATGTTCTCTATCATACTCATAACATTGAAGTATTGTTGATTAGATGTAAGGCGTACCCCCTTCAAACTCTTCCCGTGTCCCCCGGGACACGCGTACCACACAATGGAAAAACACTGGGGTAGGCTTAGAAAATATCAGTTCGTGCGTACTGCAGTGAAATCCACAACGAGGTCAAAGACGTCACAGGACGTCACGTGGTCATCAAGAATGCTTTTTTGTTCTGTGCGTCTAGAGTTGTTGTTTTTATTGCTGACAGATTGCAGTACCTAAAAACTAGGCGATGTCTGTTTGCTAATACTTAATGTCATACCAAGAAAGGGCTTTGTTTTACGATGGGGGTATATTTGGACAGCCTTGGCATTAAATATCATAATGGGCTGGCCTCGCTACAGTGAAGGGGATAATAAGACAAGGCTGCCCTTGAAGTTTTATTTTTTTTAAAAAAGGAATGCATTATATAATATGTTGCAACAATAGACTTTTCATTGTAAACGCCTTTTGTGAACTAGATGGCACGGAATCAACACAAGGGAATAGTGCTAATTAAGAAAATAATTTATAATCTTTTTACCAAGTCTACAAAGCTCACTCTGTCTGTCTGTCTGGCTGACTGTCTCGACGGAATTTTGCACACTTTATTTCATCCACTTTCCATTGTAGGATCAAGTTGAGACTTTGAAGATGACAACATAGGAATCTAGCTAAAAAACAAACAACAGCTAATCAGTTAGCTAATTAATTAGTGATAATTAATTAATTCTGTTTATACAATTTTTTTTACACACACACAGAGAGAGAGAGAGAGAGCTGGAGGTACTCACAAAGGCAGCGGGATACACATTTGAGATCAAAAGAAAATCCGCTGCCGAGGACAGACGCAGACGGCGAAAAGAAGCTCTAAATCGACCACCGGCAGACAATGGGTATGCTTGTCCAGGATGGAGGCAAAATATGTAGATCTCAGTGGGGCTGCGTAGCCACGGAAATACTGCATTTCTCGTTAATCTTCGGAATCGACTACAAAACTTATTACTACTATAGATAGATGATAGATAGATAGATAGATAGATAGATAGATAGTGTTACGTATTTCTGAATCTTCTGGCTAAAAGTATTAGTAGGCACACAAATAAAAACACTGCAAAGAACTTGACGACTCAACTTTCAGTTTCATATAACTTTAATGACTATTAACCCTAACAATTCATCACTGTCACATGTAGCGTAGAAGACTGTACAATATCTGTCAGTTTACAGTTAGCTATACTTCGTTGCAATTCATCTCTTCATTTCGTGCATCGAGCCGTATTCCACAGAACAGACCAACGACACACTTCCCAGTGTCGCTCCAGGTCTCCCAAAGCTGAACCAAGTCGTACTTAAGTCTACCGAATCAGAGCCGCACACGTCTTACATCGACTGTATCGACTGTAACGGCTCAAGTCCACTGTAGTTCGCTGTATAGACTTAAACGACAGTAGTCCACTCCAGTTAACTCTACCCTAGTTAACTTGCATCGAGTCGTACACATTTCTCTTCCACTACAGCCGCACACGTCTTACATCGTCATGTTTCGACTGTAACGGCTCACTCACGACTGACTTTCACATTAACTCTCTGGCTTATATAGAGTCCCTAATCGCTCCTCCAAAGTTGCACAAACACTGCTAGTATCTTCTGGAACAACACGTGAGGAAACGTCACATCCTGTCTTTGTTTTTACATGTAGATTCCAGAGAACACCTGCTGCAGTGTCATCAAGCCGGGGTCACACGTACTGACCTCTATCTGTCCCTGTTCATTTGTAACAGTAGATAGATAGATAGATAGATAGATAGATAGATAGATAGATAGATAGATAGATAGATAGATAGATAGATCTACATTACATTGTATAGAAAATGTACTAAGCTAAGTAGAGATATATACCATGTCCAGAGAAATAGGTAGTTCGCTAAAAATGTTAAACTAGCAATAAAAGCTTCTATTTAATAAGACCTTGAATAGCTCAGTGGCTAGCATGTCGGCCTTATATCAGTCTTGAGACCTCGAGCTCAGACTTGATCTACTTTTTAAAAAAATTACTTTTAAAAAGGCAGCACGGAAACAGATACCCTCTCCCCATTCCCAATTGGTCCACAAAACTGACTGGCTTCACACTGGGCATTCTATAAGCATGAAAGTTACTCTAATGCCCCTAAAAAAAAAAAACAATTCATAAATATTTTTTTCCAAATTCCATCACTCTAGTGTTTTATCGTTAGTGAATGTGTTATTTGACCTACTTATGTTTACGTATGTTTATACATGACTTAACTAAAAAAAAATTAATGAGTTGTTCACTCCCTCCTTCCCCTAAATACACACCAAAAATTGTAAAACTTCTTTTACAAACATCTCATTAGTTGTTGTTGTTGTTTTTAACTTCTATTTCTTAATTTTACCCATTAACTCTTTAAACGCGTGTGGTAGATTAGTCTCTAAACACCAGAATTGTAATTCCGTTTGTATGAACTCATTGTAAAACAGATCAGCACTTTAAGAGTTAAAGCCTTCTCCCTCCCCCTTCTTTGCTTTTCCAAAGACACCATTTAGAACCGTTAACAATTTCAATTGGCTTCTTATTCATACATATTTCTAATCTATATTGTCATAACATGCAGTACTGCTCATTAATAATCGGACTGGAAGAAAAACCTCATTATTATATTTCTAGATGTCTAGTGTTAAGGCCTCTCCTGAAAGAAGCTTGTGCATTATTTCTAAACATAGAATCGATATGGGGAGAAGGAGTGTCGATTTCTCAATGCAGTATTTACTGATTGCGAAACATTTGACGCCATTAAAAAACTCTGGCGGAGACAATATCTTAGACATGGCAAGTTGGCACGGAATCGTAGTGACATATTATTATAACCCACTGAGGTTGACACTGCAGTTCAAAGGTCCGAAGCCAATCGGGAGACTTACTTATTTTATACTATGTTATTGCTTAATTGCAGGCTGCTAACACTTGAATTTTGGTGAACTTTGTTTGGGAATAGTATTATGAAATCCGTTGGGCGTTACGAATTTGCAAGAAGATTCAAATAAATCTGGTAAATAATATGTGTATTATTTAAATTGCGTGGAGACCTATCAGAAAAAAAAAATCATACAGTGGTTTGCAACATTGGTGACTTCTGCTAATATTCAACGAACCATTTTCCAGTTGTAATTCACAAGTCTGATTTTGTGGTAATTCTATTAATCCTTAAAAAATCCAGATCTTGATCAGACTAGTATAGAAGTATGGCCTATCAAACTAGTGGTCAGGCACAGAGTCAAGTAAGTGGAGGCCTCGAACAAATTCTTGCTGCAGGCCGGAAACCGCTTTTGAGACTTTAATAAAAACATACTTAATTGATATTAGTAAATATTTGCATATTGATAGATTCACTAATCCATTTATCTGTCTGTCTATCTGTCTATCTGCATGCAGTTTCTCTGTGTTCTCTCTCTCCATCTCTCTCTTTCTGTCTTGCATCTTCTCACCTTTCTCCATCTTGATAATTTCTACCTTTTTTCTTCTTCACTCACTCTCTCTCTCTCTCTGTCTCTTTCTCTCTCTTTTTCTCTAGTCTTGCGATTTCTTAGTGCTCTTTCTTTGGACTCTCTCTCTCTTTCTCTTTCTTTAGTTTTGGAATTTATTACATTTTCTTTCTTTCTCTCTCTTGTTTCTCTCTATCTCTCTCTCTCTCTCTCTGTCATGCGTGTTACATATATTACCTTCCAGCATATTTACTTTAAGTCCTGCCAAAAAGTTTCTCTTTGACACTTTACAACATCCGGTCGGTATTTTTTGCATTCTCCCCCCCCCCCCCCCATCTTTCTCTGACGTCATGACTCCTCCCTTCCCCCCCCCCCCTTCCAACCATTGGACTAATTCAAAGATTTGAACTCAACATGTGTGCTGTTCGTGACGCGCGCCGTACGATTTGTTTGGCGACTTAGACTTCAAACGTCGCATGTTTGCTGACATTGCTTTCAAATGTTGACCTCTGAACTTTGTCTTGTTCTTAGTTGTTCTGTTCGTCTTTTTCTTTCTATCGCTGTTTCTGTTTCCTTCTTTCTATCACTGTTTCTGTTTCTTTCTTTCTATAGCTGTTTCTGTTTCTTTCTTTCTATAGCTGTTTCTGTTTCTTTCTCTCTGTCGCTGTTTCTGTTTCTTTCTTTCTATCGCTGTTTCTGTTTCTTTCTTTCTATAGCTGTGTTTCTTTCTTTCTCCTGCTGTTTCTTTCTTTCTATAGCTATTTCTTTTTCTTTCATTTGCTTTTTTTTTCTTTTTATCGCTGTTTCTGTTTCTTTCTTCCGATGTTCCGTTTTTTTTAAATCGGTATGATTCTTTCATTTCTCTCTCTTTGCAAGTCTCTCACTATATTTCCTGTTTCTTTTAATCTTGCAATCTGTCCTTCTAATTGTTAATATCACTCCGTTTCTCTGACTGTCAGTCTATCTTTCTCTCTCTCTCTCTGTCAATCTATTTCCTAAAAGTTTGACAGTTTATGACATGTTTCTTCATGAGGTAGTTATTATTTAAGACAAAAATTACTGGCTAATTGTCCGCACAGGGAAAATTCTGGTTTCACCGTTATAATTTTTTTTTTTTCAAAATTTTAAAATTTCATTTACTCAGGCGATAATATGCGGCCTATCAAAACTTCTGTCTCCAAAGGTTAATGAAGCGGCCAGACGACCAGTACCAGCGGATGTTTCGTTGTTGTTATTTTGCTGTGGTGATGCGGTGTGTGGCCCGTTGAAAACGTGACGAGTCACCAGGTCAAAAAGTGTTGGGCATCACTGACCTTGGCTTCCTTCTTATTCGCCATTGTCACTGATCTGCTTATGTATTGATCACACTGGAAGGTCAGTGAATGTTTGATTTGGAAGCCATTAGGAGCTTCACACTTCGGCTGGGAACATTGTGACGTCACGACTGCACCTTTTGAATCATTGATTGTTTTTTCTTTGGCTTTTAGGGTGAGAGAGAGTGAGAGAGACAGAGAGAGAATGAGAGAGAGAGAGAATGAGAGAGAGACTGAATGAGAGAGAGAGAGTGAATGAGAGAGAGAATGAGAGAGAGAGAGAGAATGAGTGAGAGAGAGAAAGAGAGAGAGAATGAGAGAGAGAGAATGAGAGAGAGAGAATGAGAGAGAGAGAAAAAATGAGAGAGAGTGAGAGAGAATGTGAGAGAAAGAGAGTAGTGCGAGAGAGAGCAGATCGAATGAAGGAGAGAGAAAATGAGACACTGAATGAGAGAGAATAAGAGAGAGAGAGAGAGAGAGAGAATAAGAGAGAGAGAGAATAAATAAAGGGCATGGCCTTGTCAGTGCTTTCTTTTCTAATAGCATGATATTTAAAAAGAAATCGAACTTGATATTTCAATACTGCTACGTATTTCTGAATATTCTGGCTAAATGTACTAGATCCAGTAGACACACAAATAAAACCACTGTAAAGAACTTGACAACTCAACTTCCAGCTTCATATAACTTTATTGACTATAAACTCACTGTAACAAGTAGCGTGGAAGACTACAATAGCTGGTGGTTTACACTGTATATCGCTAGTATATCACTGTACTTCGCTAGTATATCACTGTACTTCGCTGGTATATCACTGTACTTCGCTAGTATATCACTGTACTTCGCTAGTATGTCACTGTACTTCGCTAGTATATCACTGTACTTCGTTGCACTTCGACCTTTCTGAACTTGCATCTAGTCGTATTCCACTCTACTCAGCTGTTACGAGTCATACTCAAGCCTACGTCATCCGACTTACACGTCTTGCTTAGTCTGTATTGACTGTAACGACTCAAGTCAACTGTAATTCGCTGTATAGACCTTCAGTGAAGTCCAGTAGGGCGTCGGCGCCGTAGCCGCCATTATCCCGTTGATGGTTAGAAAGGCTTTAATCCAACCACCAGGCCTGGACACGGGGCTCTTCACCCCTGTCCTGTCTGAGGGCTTCCAACGGTAGACGCCCATATCGGTTGACTGGGCCGGACCGGGCCGTGCCGTGTGCACAGCGCACCGTCCCTTTCCTGGGTTCCACTCACTGTAAGTGACCGAGAACAGTGCTAACTGCGGGGAGCTTGTCTCATATTCCTATACTGTAACCGCCACTATTCCGTGAAAGGACCGCCACTCCAGCTAACGGGATACTGATGACGGCCCCCATGTGGAACGGCGTGGCGGACTTTTGGACTGGGTTCCGGGCGTTCTTTCCACCCCAACCCCGAGTGAGAGAAAAAAAAAAAAGCTCACCCAGGGAAGCCCGGCCGGGCCTTGTTCGCTACTCGTACTTACATTAACTCTCTGATTGATATAGAGTCCCTAATCGCTTCTCCTATGTTGCAGAAACAGTGCTAGCACCTTCTGGAACAACACGTGAGGACACGTCACATCCGGTCTTTGTTTATGCACGTACATTCCAGAGAACACTCGCTGCTGTGTCATCTCGCTGGGGTCACCTGTCAAAGCTCATTTGTAACAATTCAAATGTCAATTTAGGTTCCATTGTTGCTCAAACAAATTAGTGTTATCGAGAGCCTCCATGTTTTATCACGGGGGCTGAACTAGTTACATATTAAGTCGTTTAGAAACAGATGTGTCCCATTGAAGGTCTATATCCTCAATAACTGTTCTTTGTTTGCTAAAACATCAGCTTTAAAAGTAACTCCTACAGTTTTAGTAAGTATTTCGATACCGTCATAAACTTACTTTTTAACGTAACGTCGGGAAAATGATTAATTAATCTAATAGATTTCACAGCAGTTATTGTGGATTTAATTCTAAACAAAAAATAGTCAGTTTTATTCTCTTAAATAAAATGTATCGAAGCTTTGTGACAAAATTGTATACTCTTTCTCTTATGTAACGCAGGGCCGGATTTAAGTAAGTGGAGGTCCCTTGGCAGGATTCTTGTTGATACCCCTACACTTCTTTGAAAGCTTTAATAAAAATCTACTTATTAATAAAAAATACTTAGGCCTCTATCTGAAAACGTGCCATATTTTAGAAGAAAGAGATATAGTAATTGTAAATTTAAATCATTTTCCTTCTGTGACGAGATGTTTAATTAGTCAATAGTTGGCTAGTTTATTTAAGTCTAGGGGAGATTTTATTAATTTTATCCCGCTCACATATAAGATTTTGTACAGGCACACCGCAACTAACAGTAAGAACAGACCAATATTCTAAGTTTATAAATAAAATAATTTAATAAATGAAAGTTTACAAAAGATAAATGATCAAATAAAATTATAATTAAGAAATGAAATGAAGGTGCTACTATCTAACATATCTGCTCATCATGGATTGGTGAGTGGTTGGAAGAGAAGAGTGTTCCTAGGTCTGGCTACTTATTTTCTTAGCTGCTAGCCCGTGGGTCGTGGGTCGTCTTCTGGCGGTCGAAGGACTGGCACTCAGAAGGGTGATTCATCCGGCTCTGTCTTATTACTTCGGCTCGGGATAGTCTCTATGGTGTAGGCAAGCTAGCTCTAGGGTGAGGCCGCTGCCTGTTTAGCAGTAGAGAGTGTTGGTGCTGCAGACTAAGTTGTAGTGGGGTGATCTATCAGCTGTGATCTCTAGCTCGTAGAGAGCCGTGCTAACTCAACACCAGTTTGTCTTCTGCAGCGAAGGTTGCTCTAATCAGTCGACATTAGGCAATAGCTATTGGGCAGTGGACAGTTTGGGCCGGGTACTGGGCAGACGATACTGGGGCAGTATAAGACACTGAGGTCACTGGGCAATATGTTAAGGCCAAGGACAGTAGGCAATGCCTTCTTGCTAACAGGTATATAATTGGGGGGGGGGGGGGGTGTATCTGGTGTGGTCTGCTCCGGTTACAGCTTTGGGTGGAGATCTGGTAGTTGTAGCAATCGGGTGTAGCAATCATGTGTAGCAACTAGGGTAGCAACTAGGGGTAGCAACCAGGCTGGGGATAAGACAGACAATTAGGAACCTCCTAAAGGCATTGAGTAAGGATTCCCATATGCCTTGCAATCAATCAGATGTAGGCATTGGTATCAATCCCAATGAGTTATTTAAGACAATCAGTGCTTTTTTAAAAAAAAAATAGGTGCCGGTACCCAGTGATTAGGTGCCAGTACTCAGTAGTTGAATGCCTAACTTTTAACTACTAAAAATTAATAATATACGTTAAAATACAAGAAAAATAATAACTTTTTCAAAAAGGTGCCGGTACGCAGTACCGGTACGTACCGTCACAAAAAAAGCCCTGAAGACAATTAAGTATAAAATCTTAAAGCATGCATATAACTCAATAACAAAAAGATACAAGTAAGATAACCACAATAAATGTGTCATCATACAATGTAGGATGATACTAGTCAAGATTCATCCATTTAATTTGATTACGCCGATAAGCAATCAGTTATAGTACAATGGGGAATGAGCATATCATATACTAAAGGATAAGATGAAAATAAAATACTAGGGATCGAGATACAGTATAAGGGTTTGATATGATTAATCCAAATGAAACTCATCTAAGGAACTATAAGTTCACAAGCGTGTGAGACATAATAATATGTATGAGAGATATAATAGAAACGTGAAATGATTGATTTCACATGGGCTCTATAAGTTTAGAGCACTGTGATCTAAGTTCTTAGACAGTACATAGATTCACGAAAGGTTAGTGTTTACATCAATCACTAAAATATAGGAATGGATGAAACATAACACATCAAATATAATAACTATGGCTTCAAACGTGGACAACCATAGCGGCATTAATAATACTATATGAAGATATAATATTGACATAGAATAGCACAATGTACATACATAATAAAGTCATAATGTAATGACGGGGAACGTGGTTGGGTACTAATGTGTACTCACACATTCCTATAAGATAAAATAAGTATAGTAAAATGTTTACACTTACCCGTTTGTCCCTAATGAAACCTCACAACTAAACTTCCTAACAGAGGAGACTGTATGAATCCTAGAGGGCCTAACTTAAAATGCTTGGGTTTCTCTCTATATATAGTTGGGGCATTTCGTTTAACGGGTGGGGAAGAAATCTAGCTGATTTTCTCACATGTATCGATGTACCGGAGATGTCAGGCGTCAGGTCAGATTTATGGCCTGTACCGTGAGAGTAGGGACTAAGGCGAATATGCATTTGTCCAGTCCGAGTGCAACGCTATTCTTTGAGCGGTGCGTATCCTGCGGGGGGGGGGGGGGGGGGGGGGGGGGGGAGGAGAAGGGGGGGATGAGTGTGAAAAGTTATTAAGCCCCTGCGTGTAGCGCTGGTGCCGCGACCATTGTGTGCTGGTCAGCTGTCCAGCGGTCAAAAATTAAAAGTTAGCCCTAGAGAAGCTAGTTAATGTTTTACGTCGAGATTCGTCCCGTGAGAAACAGTGCGAGGGGAGATAAATCCTACAAGAATTTAAATGTGGGTGGACATGAAAATAATGATAAAGTTAAAATTTAAAGTTTCTCACGGTTTGCTGGGAACAACTCAAATGAATTTTTGTATGCAAGTTTCGTATCGTCACACCTTCTTTTTTTAAAAAAAATATTTAATAAGCAAACTTTAGTATTTTTTTTAGTTTGTGGAGGGCAAAGCCCTGGGTTGACACACAGTCGTTAATCCGGAGATGGTACAAACGGACGCTTCTTAACCACACTAGAGTTGCCAACCAGAAGACTTAAACAATTTTCGGTTTAAAAAAATACAACATTCGAATATAAAAAACGTAACAGTTTCTGATCCGTCGAAAGTCGATTTTTTTTCTCTATTGTGGGGGGCCCTCCTGTTTTGAGTATAGCCCGGATCAATAGCCCCTCCAGTCCCCTCCCCACTCCCTTAAATCCGGCCCTGATGTAACGTACAACAATATTACAATATGCACATACTGTGTTAGACTCAGTGAGTTACATAACTTTACAGTCCTTTAAATGTGCAATCCTATATCTGTACAGACCCATACAGTTTCAGTCTATAATTAGTTAAGATAGATAAGATTAGAAAATTTTTTTAATTGTCCAATCCAATGGAAATTCAGTTTGACTACAATTTGACCACTTCAGCGTAATTACAATATAGATGCACATTGTGAAGTGGGCGACTGCTGTCAATCAAAACAGGAACGGAGCGGAACAAAAACTCGTTCGTACCTCACTCGGTCAGACTCTATCACCGCCACTCATTGATCAGGGAACATGAATTGCACCAAGATACCTGTGTGTAATCGCTGAATGAACTCTTTATGTTGTCTGTTGTATTTATGTGTATTTTTCTGTTGTGTTGTCTTTATCTGAGAAAAGGCCCCATGTAATCACAACAAATTTCCGTAAGGATCAATAAAGCAGTCTTAGTTTTAGTCTTAGTCTCACAATATATCAAAACAGCGCTGGAAGTACCATGATACAGCATGTGTGTAACGACCGAATACTAGATCAATAGTTCCTCGCATAATTAGTTAAATGGACAAGTTGGCAGCACTGGCTTGGTTAACGACCAATGGTTTAGCTTCTTTATTCAAAATGTTTTAGTTACCAACTTTCCCTGAAGGCTGGATGTTGGGAATTTATAAGAGACTGTATTCTCCACTCTCGAGAAGCGATAGATCAGAACTCATCGATCGGTATCGATCGATAGGCTTTGTTCTGATGCGTAAGTGCGTTGCCATCAAACCTGTTTTTTTTATAGGCCAAGTCATATAGTCTTGTAATGAATCCAATCATGCGTCACATAGGTTAATAATAGTTGCTTAAGACTAAGACCAAGACTAAGCCTGCTTTATTGATCCTTATGGAAATTTTTTTGTGATTAAGACAGTCGTCGCTGTGCAATGAAATCGAATAGTGCTTTGGTTCGGACCATGTCCTATTTAAAACCATGCTCTGGTCAGAAACATACCATGGTCAGAGTGATTATAATATTATTATTATAGCGCTACTTTCATGCTTATAGCATGCTCAGAGCGCTTTGGTCCAATCTCATTTGTGGACCGGTGGGGGGAGGGGATATCTAGGAGTTGGTTTTCCGGGCTGCCTTTAGGCGCTCAGTTAACGCAACTCTGCCCGAGTCGGGTGTAGAACCTGGAGCCCCCTACTAGGTAGCCAAGACAAGCCAAGTTCAAGCGCACTAAGCCTCTCGATCATGCTTCCCACCTATAATAGTAGTAAGTACAAGGTTCCGAGTTCGAATCCTGATGAAGACTGAGATTTTTAATTACGGGATCTTTGGGCGCCTCTGAGTCCACCTAGCTCTAATTAGTACCTGGGGAAGAAAAGTAAAGGTGGTTGGTCGTTACGCTTGCCACATGGCGGCACCCACATTAAGAGAAACAGATGACCTTTTGCATCATCTGCCCTATAGACCACAATGTCTGAATGGGGAACTTTACTTTTTTATTTCATATTTAAATTCAACATTGGTTTTAATCACAAACAAGAAAATTCTACTTTGTTCATTAGAATATTCATTCTCCGACTGCCCCCCCCCCCCTCACCCCTCACCCTTAAAAAAAATATATAAAGAATTTCAAGAATTAAAGCTCGATTCAACAGAAGTTAGCTCTTTTTTTTTTTTTTCGATTCCAGGTAAATTTAACTCTTTAAAAGCCGTGATGAATCATATGAATTCTTCATTAGTAGTCGCCCCATCTACTACTTTCCCAGAGCGCTCGTCTTCCGGCCTCTCACGATTTCAGTTTGAAAACGAACATTTATGAGGCTATATGAGGCCCAATATAGTTTTAGGACCAAGCTTTGCCTGAACTGGTCCCCTGGTGACGTCTTACCGCCGCGACTTTCTTTAACTCTCTGAATACTGTGACGTTCAAGGAATGATTTTACTGAAATGTCGCCACAACGGAAGATAACACACTTAACCTTCTCAATACCAAAGCATTAAGAAAGGAGTTGCTAGGATGTTGTATTTAATCCTTCAGAGACAGTAACTTGAGTGACTGGACTTGTTGAGATGTTGCCACAACGGTAGCTAGGGACGGCGCTATTATTTTGTACAACACATCGCCGACCCACTGGGGTGAACAGTTTGTTGACGTCACCGCTACTCTCGAAACTGCACGTGAATGTCAGGTAGTGAAATATGACCCCACACCCCCACCCACACACCCTCTCACACACACGAATGAGAACAGCAAGAGAAAATATCTTTTTAATTATAATAAAATAATGTGGGGGGGGGGGAAAGCTACAAAGGAAAAGGGGTGGGGGGGTAGGACACTAGTTCAGAAAAAGCCATCTTCGTGTTAAAAAAACAACAAATTACTTTGTATTTTGTTGGATTTAAATTGAATTTCTTTTTTTTTTGTATATAGATCGTGTAAGTTTCTGTGTGTGTGTGTGTTTATAAGTGTGTGTGTGTTTGAGGAGGGGGTGAGGGTAATTCTTTAAATCGATCTTTACATCAGTCGGACTTACTGAACAAGTCAAACAGAATTCAGATGCTTGTATTAGTTCTACAATTGGTTGACATGAAATTGGTTTGAGATCGAAGGCACTCTTATGATGGATGTGAACACCAACCTTACAGTGTATAAATCAAATCATTTTCATCTTTTATCAGTTTTGATCAATCTGAGATGCAACTTTATGGAATAGACTATAGAAGAGATTTAAATCGTGGCCAACACACGTTAACTTTTACATCCTCTTCCCCTATAGCCCACAAGGTCTGAAAGGAGAACTTTAATACACAGAGGAATGGAGAGAGATATTTATCAGATCGTGCGTGGTGCTCCAACGGTTCAACAGGCTGAGGGACAGGTGAAAATGAATAAGCCTAACTCAGTGGTTCTCATACGTTGAACAGTGGCGTCCATCCCATATCCCAAACAAATTTCGTTCGCATCCCCTTTAGCCAGCTGGGGACCTGGAGAGCATTGAAAGTCCCCCTACTACTTCCCCCCCCCCCCGGAGTAGAGTCCGAGAGAGTTTTCAGAATATAGTCAAAAAGAAAAGAAACTTAAAATACATATAATTATGAGGCATTTTTTTTAGGACAAACTCAGACGGCGAAAAGCAAATCGTAATCGACCATACGGAAACAATGGTTTTGCTTGCCCTTGTGTGGCAAAATATGTAGGTCACAGCTGGGGCTGCGTAGCCACTGGAAATGCTGTATTCCTCATTAATCTTTGGACTCGAAGACAAGCCTTATTATTATTATGTTTAGAATCCGAATTCGCGTAATGAATGTTCATTAAATTTAGTTTCTTTACTCTTTTTTTTTTCTTTCGAAAAAAGTGCCTCGTGGATACATTTTGTAAACTCGAAAAGGTTCATTTTAGAGATAGTATTGGTGATTCAGCAGGTACTTCCTCCATAGCATCCGCGTTGACCATACACAAAATTTGCAATTCTCTTTGCTACGGCACTGGTGGTCAGCTCTCTTTTCCCAGACCTCTCCAGATATGAACTGCAATAGTTTGCATGAGTATATCTACCACAAGAATATTTCTTAAGTTCAATGTAACAGCCTGGATTCACTCCCCGCCTCAAAAAGCCTCAATGTTTCTCCCCTCCCCTCCACCATGTCGGCTATTTATATTTGAGGCCTAAAATGAATGATAGCCATTGTATTTCTTTGTAAACTAATATAGTTAATACCGTATATCCACTGGTGCTGTTTTCCGGTCGCTGATTTATAGCACCAGACTGCTGGTAGATAACTAAACCGTTTTAGGTGTAATGCAATAAATAATACATTTGAAAAGCATAAATAACTTCCTTGTGAACAATCTAAATAGAAAGCAAACAAAAGCAACTTGCTAAGAAATAAAATAAATATAGTAGACTTTAGTAATAATATTTTTTTAAAAATATAACCCACTACAATAACACAACCTTTCAGTCTTTAGTCATATGTTCGAGAGTCGTCTCCCAAAACTATGACGTAGTGACGACAATTCCCCCTATGTTGCAACATTGACAACCAATCGCTAACCTCTCTGAACATTACTGTATAAACAAGCATACACAGACAAACACATACACACACACACACAGTCTCACTCACTCACTTATTCTTCATAACAACTGGCAAGGTCTGAATGGACCAAATCCATCCTTTTTTTCCGGTCAGCAGTAGTTCTTAGCAGGATATCAAGAGAGAGGCCGGTCCATTCCTTTACGCTGTCCAGCCAGCTTTTGTTAGGACGACCCTTTCTCCGTGCTTCCTACAATGTTCCTAATTAGACATTAATTCACCTTCGCCTATCACCTGGTCTGTTGGACCTTTGGGGACCAGACAAGGTCTGTTGACCATCTCCATTCCTCTCTGTCTTTTGCCTTGGATAGAATCTCTTTAAATGGCAGGCCCGTCTATTCTTTTATATCATCTTCCCATCGCTTTTTCTGTCTGCCTCTTCTTCTTTTTCCTGGAACTGTTCCCTGAAGGAATGTCTCTGCAAACCATGAGGACCTTGAGATATGGCCATAGAGTTTTAGTTTGCGGTTTTGTTTTTTTATAACAGCGAGTCATCGTGGGGTCCAATCGCTGTACTAAAGGTTTACTTTACTTTTACACTCTCATCTTACTCTCATCACCCTCCCTCCATCCAAACTTCTAGTACTGGCTCTGATGCGCTAATAAAATCAGCAATCCAGTACGTCCTTTCTGACATACAAGTGGGGCCTATAATCGATTCAGTAGGTCCA
The DNA here is from genome assembly GCA_030265305.1 of Biomphalaria pfeifferi. NCBI lineage: Eukaryota > Metazoa > Mollusca > Gastropoda > Planorbidae > Biomphalaria > Biomphalaria pfeifferi. The sequence continues at coordinate 638,536 of JASAOG010000250.1, forward strand.
CCTATCAATAACTGCAGTTCCATCTACTTAATCTGCTTAAGTTGGGGTTTTTTTAGTGGCTGTTCACGGTTGGTGACCTTCATAATATCGATTCTTCTATAAAAGCTCCGATATTCAGTGCCAGCGTAAAGAAAAAAAAAAGGTGCGCTTCCCTCTCTTTCCTGCATTGCGATGGGCGACTACGAATACAAAACAAGTAAGAGAAGATCGATTTTTTTTCAATCTTGCGATATTTAGCACCAAGCAACGATTACGTGACGAAAATGCTTTCATCTGATTGATTGAAAAGGATTCCATCTTATTGGTTGGAACACAGATTGCTAAAGTGTTTAGTTCCTATGGTTCATTCATAAGATGAAATGTAAATTAAGATTTTAAAGGAGTTTTAAAAAATGCTTAGATACCAGTAAAAGTTGCTCTAAATTTGTGATATTTATACTTGTATATGTTGTTGTTTTTTCCTCTGTAAGTTATTGAAAATAGAAAAAAAAAAAACAACACAAGACAACCTCGCTACATAAATTCCGTTAACTGGTTAAAATCCGTCATAGCGTTAAATAACCTCTATCAGCTTATAACACTGCAATAAAATCAGATCAAGATCACCTTCACCTCTCCCTTAGTCTGTTGGACCGTTGAAGCCACCACACATAATCTGTCGACCACCTCTCTCCATTCCTCTCTATTTTTTTGTGGCCAAGGTTTAGAGTCGATTTTCTGACTTTGTTCCATGCAGATAGTTTCGTTATTTTGATAGATTTCTTCAAAATGTGGGAGATCTTTATGCCCCACCCTGTATATAGATCTATAGATCATTCAGTACGAATGTGTATGTGTTTTCGTGTGTGAAGGTTGTTCGAATTTTTAATCAATATTGTTTTTGTACAGTAGTTTTCGCTGAGCTCAAAATTGGAACCAGTGAAATCTGCCCATGTGAAGTATAACCAGAGAATGCAGACCACGTCCTCCAAAACTGCACTCTCTACCAAGAGTCCCGTACAAGACATTGTCCCCAAATCACCCCAATAGAAAGGAAACTATATGGAGAGCTCCCTGATTTTGGAAACCACTGTGCAGTTCATCTCATGTATTGGTCCAGTCATCTGAACACTCCAACATAATGAGAACGAGGAAGAAGAAGACTCTGAGCTTGTCAAATGTAGTCAAACTGAATTTCCATTAGATTGGATCAATAAAAATTATCTTATCTTATCTTATCTTATAAAACAAATGAGCTGCTGGGAAAGTGGGCCACATTTTAGTTTTGTACTTGCTCTTCCCTGACCCAATGTGACCTCTAGCTCAAGCTGGTTTCCATAATCAAAATACACACACCTACGGACGAAAGTAGGTCAGTGGGTCACAATTACAGTGAAAGCGACGACTTTACCTTGATCAGCTGGATCGCGCGCCCATGAAAACATCTCCCGACTCCCCCCCCCCCCCCCCCCCAATATCATTCAGTACGAAGTACTACGAAGTCATGTCTTGTTTTCCTTGTGGCAAGGTACTGGGTTCAGATTGGGGTCTACACACACACACAAAAGTGGTTTTGGGAAGGGGGTATTCTGGACAAACTGATCGGATAAACAACACCAGAGTGAACTTTGTCAAATCCCTGGCAATGCTTCTCTGCCTTTACATTGGCGCTCGGGTTGAAACGGTCGCAAAGAAGACGATTAGGCCAATAGGGAAGCATAACAGAACCACCGACGGGGTGCCATTGCACTGAAGGGGATGGAAGAAAACCCCAGCAAACATGTCACTATCCACACACCGTTCCTCAATGGGTCCATTTTTAATGGCGGACACATGACTGGCTATGTGGTACAGAGAAGGAATATAGGAGGAGTTTCCCTAGTGTGCTCGGCCTTTGGTCTCGCTTCTACCCCTGGGATACAAACCATCGGTATAAGAATGTAGAAATTTACATTTGTTTCGATCTTTCCCAGACAGAAGTATTTTAATTTAGACAGATGGAGGCCAGCTTCCATGGTCATGGTGTTCCAAGAGTCTTAGAATCAACCCTTAAACTGCGGTCTGGGTGACTGTGCAGACCATAACTAAAGAACAGGCATTCATATCATTTCGCGACTGAAGGAGGTCATATATAGAATTAGGTCTCTGAAAAAAAAAATTCTTCGTCAACACAAAACTTTTACTGGTAATCCCCCCCCCCCTCTTTCCCATGTTATATTTAATGTTTCTGGCCTTATCACAAGCTCCTCATTGCTATCAGAGACCTTCGTTCAGGGAACAGTACCAGGAAAAAGAAGAAGAGGCAGACAAATAAAGCGATGGGAAGACAACATTAAAGACTAGACAGGCCTGTAATCGAAAGAGATTATATTCAAGATAAAAGACAGAGAGGAATGTATAGAGGCGGTAGACAGATCACAAGTGGTGCCCCAACGGTTCAATAGAGTAAGGGATAGGTGAAGGTGAATGGTTATGTTTCTGAAGCTGCATTGACTTTCTGTTCCATGTTCTATCATTCTTCATCTTTCCATTTTTATTACAAAGCTTGTATGAATTCATTTCGTCCGTCTGTCTATCACACAATTGTACACGTTTTTCTCTCACTTACTATTTACGGATCAAGTTAAAATTTTGTACACAATTATTTTCTCTGCTTACAAAACATGAATCAATAAAAAAAACAAAAAACACAACCAATGAAGTAACTAATCAGTGTTAATAAAATAATTTTTATTTTTACAGAAAAGGGAAATAAATCTTAGAGTATTGCGATAAAATGACTGTAAATTTGCAGTTGTATATAGCCTTTATAAGCACTTATATAATCTTTTTTTTTTTGGAATATTTTTTTAATTACTTGCTTGTTCTTACATTGGAAGTTAATAGAATAGAACAGAATATTTCGAAATGATAAAAGCTGCCAGGTTTGATGTAGGACAGCGGTTCTCAACCTTTTAAGCTCGGCGACCCCCCTTGTACAATCTCACTCTTCGGCGACCCCGATCCACACAGCAATAGAAGAATAGACAAAAACAATCCATATTTTCGATGGTCTTAGGCGACCCCTGGCAAATCGTCAATCGACCCCTAAGGGGGTCGTCCCACAGGCTGAGAACCCCTGATGTGGGAGGAACAATCTAACTAACGCACCTCTTCTTTTGGAGGCGTCCTTTTCTGTAATTTGTAGAGACACGTTGCTACACACCTGGTCACGTGACAAAAAGTACTACACCTGTGGGTCAATAGAAACACCAAGATGTCCCCTACTCTCAGTGGCACTCTATTTCGTGAACGAAGACATCCCTGGAGAGTTTGACACGGGCTGCTAATAATGGCTACACCGCGTGTTTCAGGTCTAACAGTGGAAACAGAGATAATGGGATGAAATTTTCCCTCGACACCGGGCAATGTATTTTCAGTACAACAACATCATGAAAATCTATTGACCTATCTCTAAAACATAAGAGGCGCTAAGGCTGAGAGGTAAAGCACTTGGCTTCCAAACTGAGATGTCCTGGGTTCGAATCCTGGTCAAGACTGGAATTTTTTTGAGATCTTTATGGCGCCTCTGAGGCTGCCCAGATATAATGGGTACCTGACATTACTTGGAGAAAGGTAAAAGCGGTTGCTTGTTGTGATGGCCACATGACACCCTCGCTAACCATGAGCCACAGATGACCTATACATTATCTGCCCCATTGATTGCTAGTTCTGAAAAGGGGAACATTGCTATCTCTAAAAAAAAAAACAAAGACTTAATACCTAATTCTAATACTAGTAAAACATTGGACTAAACTCTATCTAACTGAAGATAATAAATTCCTACTTTATAAAATTCCTAACTAGTAACAGGTTTTGTAAAGGTTATGTTTCTATGACCAAATGTTTACGATATTGACATGTGACCAGCCCAACGGCAAACCAACTACTGTCAGGTACCCATTAGAACTCAGGGGCGTCCAAAAGATCCCGAAATCAAAGATCCCAGTCTTCACCAAGCCTCACCCCTTTCTATACTTATAATTATCAAGTACTGTGCATGCTATTTTCTGCTATATTATTGACTAACTAATACCCATTAGTTATAAATGTAAACTTTTAGTAAAATTTAAAAAAATGGGCTCAATAGCAGATGATGAAATGGGAAAGTGCGACACTAAACTAATGGAATGGCAACATGGCGGCTTAATGAATGAGTCACGTGGGTGGTCCCGTGAAACCAGCAAACAACAAAATGGAGGTAGGTTAATTGGTATGTCATGAAATTATTCAGCGACACGATTCTCTGCGAGGTGGTGGGGGGGGGGGGGGGATAACGGCTTGTCAGACCAATTGTGGAGTGTTTGAATCCTTATGTTAATTTAAAAAAAAAACGTTTAGGAATATCAATGATAAGTTTTAAAGAAACTACGAAAATGTCATTAATTGAGCAAGTACTATTAATGTTTCATTGATTACACATTCAATGGATACCAGCACATATAGAACAAGAAGGAAATGAGAAGGCTGACACTTTCGCAAGGTCTGGGAGAACAAACTCACAATTGAACAATTCTCTCTATCCAGAACAAATGAAACTTATAGTGAATAGGATAAACGAGAAATAGACAGGCTCTTTTCCGAATCACAATAAAGACGAGATTTGTTATGCCGACATGATCAACGTCTAATCTTTCGCCTCAGAACCAGACACAACTGAATTAAAAACAAATGTCCATGAGCCTAATAATTGGAACTAGTGAAATCTGCTTATGTGGAGTGTCACCAGAAAATGCTGACCATGTCCTCCGAAACTGCATTCTGTATCAAGAGACCCGAAAAAGACACTGGCCCAAAACACCCCTATAGAAAGAAAACTATGTGGAGAGCTCCCTTATTTGGAAACCACTGCGCAGTTCATCTCATATATTGGTCTAGTCACCTGAACACTCCAACAGTTCATCTCATGTATTGGTCTAGTCATCTGAACACTCCAACAGTTCATTTCATGTATTGGTCTAGTCATCTGAACACTCCAACATGATAATGAGAACGAGGAAGAAGAATTGAACTCATTAGCATTTTCATTTTAGAGTTTAAAACAAAAAGTAGACATTAAATCATGCAAGAGGCTTCTACTAATTTAAACCCGGCCCTGATATGAACACTAAAACATCGTAGCCAAAACTTATAAAGATGACTTGCGTGTACACGCATATACAATAGTGTAACTACTGCACAGAGTCACGTGACATCCGTGTGAATGACTTATAGTTTCTAAACATTGTTTCCTGACTGTGATAAATTGATGTCTTCAGGTCGGCAACCTTTTCGCCCTCAAGTGACATTGGCGTCGCTCCAGGCCGACTAGTTCTTGATTTCTCCTCATTGGCGTTGCCTCAACATTCGAATCATTGAGGAAACAAATTGAAGTAAATTTAGTACCTACATACTTTTAGGATTCTTGTGCCACTAGACCACAAATGAGTTTGGCATACCTGGATTTTCCAACACATAGACCATATAAAACAAGGTAATGTTTCCCTTTCAGAGCAGATGATGTTAAGGTCATCTGTTTCTTTGGCCAACGGTTAACGAGCAGGGTGTCATGTACCTATTAGAGTTGGGTGGACTCAAAGTTCAGAAATTCAAAATCCCAGTATTCAACGAGATTCGAATCCAGGACCCCAGGTTTGGAATCCAAGCGCGTAACCACTCAGCCACCGCGCCCTCATGGCCTATTTTGTAAAATATGATGCGACTGTATAAAGAAATATATCTACCAGTTTTTCTATATATATATATATTGCTTTATGTTATTTATAGGGTCACATTTAATCAAATGGAATTACTAAAAACAACAAACAATTCAATGTTATTTAATTTTAACTGAGATAATACAAATTATCCCCCTTTCATTTTACCTTCATACTTTTTTTTTGTTTTCAAAATCTGCTAAAGGATATTTTTTATAAAAAAATAAACGCTATGCACAATTATTTTTTTAATGATTGTAATTTCATTTTTGAACACATAATATCAATGTTTCTAACTTGTACATTCAGATATATTAGTAATCTTTGCAATCGGTGAAAATGGTCACAAAATGGAGGCAATGTCTCAACATAACTTCTAATTGTAAAAAATGGGTCTTAAACAGCGAACATCTAGATATAAAATTAAACAAAGTAATTTACTTTAGCTATAGGTAATTTTCTTTCTTTGTCGCATCACTGCAAATATTTAAAGATAGCTTTTTATGATAGTCATTTGGGAGTCCACAGATCTAAAGTAGTCTGTATCTTGATCAAAGTTTTATCTATTTTTTTTTAACCAGGTGACATTTATGGTGTCAGAAGTAGGGTCCATAAATGTGATGTATATGCAGACGATGTAAAGACCTAGGCCAAACACAGACCTTCTCCCAAACATTGGTCTAATCCATATGTACATTGTACATATTTGACATACACAGATATATTTACACTTTTTATGATGTCAAACGTTTGCCTTTTTGGCATTTTATTTTGCACTATGGTCCGTTTAGTGCGTCCATAAAACTGGTCCCTTATAATCAATGAGAGAACTAAACTTACTCTGTAGTTGTGATGACCACACAATACTCTCGTCAACCGTCAGCTATGACCTTGACCTCATCTGACCCCTAGACCACGTGGTCTGAAATCCAAACTCTTTTTTTTTTAAAACTTTAAAAGAATTTTTTTTTAAACTCAAAATTATAAGGCAAAGGGTGTCCCCGTCAGACTTGGCGAGTCAAAGCTTGAAGAGCTGGACAAGTTCACGTACCTTGGCAGCATCATAACCAATGATGGAGATGCTTACCATGATGTAGAGTGCCGAATAGGAAAGGCAGGGAGCATTTTCCAAAGGCTGCAGCCTATTTGGACTAGCCAAGCCGTTGGACTCGAGACAAAAATACACCTTCTCAACACAATCGTCATTCCAACTGCTACATATGCATGTGAGACGTGGAAGTCATCTGTCAAAATTGAGAAAAGACTAAATGTAGCTCAACAGAGATTGCTGAGACGGATTTTGGGAGTCAGTTACACAGATCGGGTCTCAAACAAGGAAATCCTATGCCGAACTGGGAGTCGAGCACTTGGTGAGGTTGTGACTGAGCGTCGCATGAGATTAGCGGGACATGTTCTACGTCAAAATGAATTACGCACACCAAGAGTTGCGATAACACGGAAGCCAAAACGAGGAAAGCGCAAACAGGGACGTCCTCGTATTACTTGGCGCCACACCTTCATGGAGGACCTCAGAACAGTGGACACCAGGTGGGAGGAGGCTTCAGACATAGCCAGTAACAGATCTTTATGGAGACAGCTTGCCTCCCAATGCGCCGAAAGGCGCGGGAGGACCTAAGTCTAAGTAAGTAAAATAATATTTAGGATTTATTTAGTGTTTGGTATCAAAGACTAATTAAATCATTAAATAGAAACAATTTTATAAACTTTTTTCGTATGTAAATTATGAGTGAGTCAGGAATGAATGTACACATTTGTTCATAGTTACTAAGTTCTTTGTGCTGTAATGCACAAATTGTGAGACAAATTTCCTCACAGACACTAAAGAGTATTATTATTATTATTATTATTATTATTATTATTATTATAAATCTATAAAGAACTACCTGATCTGGAGTCAGATCAAGGTCTGCTTGACCTCTTCGATGTTATAGGGAAAAAATTCCAAAAAAAGAGTGCACTAATCTATTCCAAGAAACCAAGACACGGATTTAAATGCGTTGGTTTTTCAAGCAATCAATACAAATATGTGTAACAGTGTCATAAAGTAAAATTCCTAGAAAGAACAATAAATAGGACAATTAGTACAATCGATACAAACAAAATATATGAAACAGAGAAGCACCATAAATTATTTTTTCAAGCATGTCTCTCTATGTTCTTATACCATGCCCAGAGCGCTTTGGTCGAATCTCTTCATGCTCAATGTGCTTTGGTCCAATCTCTTCATGCCCAGAGCGCTTTGGTCCAATCTCTTCATGCCCAGAGAGCTTTGGTCCAATCTCTTCATGCCCAGAGCGCTTTGGTCCAATTCCTTCATGCTCAATGTGGTTTTGTTTAATATCTTTATACTAAATATAGTAAAGTTTCCCTTTCAGACCTTGTGGTCTATAGGGCAGATGATGTAAAGGTCATCTGATTCTGTTACCTACGGTTTACGAGGGTGTCATGTGGCCAGCACAACGACCAACCGCCTTTAATTTTTCCCAACTAATGTCAGGAACCTATTAGAGATGGGTGTACTCAGAGGCGCCCAGAGATCGCGAAATTAAAAATCCCAGTCTTCAGCAGGATTCGAACCAGGGATCCGCGGTTCGGAAGCCAAGCGCTTTACAGCTTACGCCTCCTTTTATACTGCATATGCTTCGGTCCAATTTCTTTTGGGGAAATTTGGAAGAATATATATGGTAATGGGGGTTGGCTGAGTGGTTAAGCGCTTGGTTTAACATGGGGTCCTGGGTTCAAATCTTGGTGAAGACTAATTTTTTTAGGGCACCCCTGAGTCCACACGACTATAATGGGTACCTGACTTTAGTTGGGGAAAGTAAAGGCGGTTGGTCGCTTTGTTGGCCACATGACACCCATCTCTTTAACCGTGGCAATTAACACTATCTGCCCTATAGATCGCAAGGTCTGAAATGGGAACTTTACTATCTAAATACCTGGGAGAAGGTACAACGACCAATCGTCTTTACTTTCCCCAACTAATGTCAGGTAGTCGTTAGAGCTGGGCAGAGTCAGAGGCACCCAAGGATCCCGAAATTGAAAATCCCAGTCTTCACCAGCATTCGAACCAGGGACTCCCGTTCAGAAGACAAGCGCTTTACTGCTCAGCCTCCGCGCCTCCACATTAGGATATAGATGGCCCTGATTGACTCTATGACGTCATCAACAACGTCCCTTTTATGCGAGCTGGGTTTTTTTCTATAATAGCATTTAAAAAAAGATCTTTTGGCTCTGTATTGGACTCTTCTCTCCGACTGACCGCTTGCTTTGTAGATCAAAGTCTATTTGCAAAACAACTGGTCTAGCTCTCAAAAGGAAGACTCTTAATTATACGAGAACACATTTTTTTTTTCTCTTTTTAACCAACTTTGTTATGACCTGACCTACTGACTGAAAGCCAAGTCGAGTGTGACAATGCCCTAATGAGTTAATGAGTTAAAACAATTTATGTTGATCGCTGTCAAGAGTAAAAACAAAACAAAACAAAAACATAATGGATACTTTAAAAAAAAAGAATACCTCCTTTATATATATTTTTTTTCTCTGATTAACTAAAGAATGTTAGATTAAACAGCAATGAAACATTGTTTACCCCACCTTACGAGAAAGAATCCTGGTTAAGCGAATGTATACATCTACAATACTTTATAATATTCCAATTATAGGCCTTTAGATCTAGACTTAGAAGACGATGTGCACAATTTTCCTGAACATTAATTTATTAAACTCTTGAATCAATAATTCCTTACATTTGGAAAGTCCCGAACGCGATAATCCTTTGAAGAACGCGATAGTCCTTTCATAAAACGATGTTTAATCTAGATCTAGACCTGGTTGTCGAGCCAAATTTAAATTTATTTTAATTTTTTATTATGAAATTATAACGGTCAAACAAAGTTTTATCAGTGTGCCCAAAGAGCAAGCTATTTTTTTTCTCAGAGATATACATCAATTGTTAAATTTCTAGGAAAATCTTTCAAGTCTTTTTTTTTTAGATCCGTGTCCAGGTTTTACCAAGAAGTTCAGACTTGAATAGCGCTATTTTTTTGCAAAAAAAAAAAAAAAATGAATGTCTTGTGGAACGCAATTTATTAAGTCTTAACGTGATACATTTATAAATGTTGTTTTACATGTTTCGGATGTTCCTTCAGAGTTGAAGATAATTACTTCCTAGTCCAAACCTCCCGCAGGACGACGGGGGGATGGAAGCGGGCAGGGTTTAAACCCGGGACCATCGATAAATCTGAACGACAGTCCAGCGCGCAAACTGCACGACCAGGCAGCCATCCATCTTTGGGTGGCGAGTGGGGCAACCACCCCAGGGCCCGCTCCAGAGGGGGCTCCGCAATTGCAGTTATTATTATTTAGTTTTGCTTATGCCTCTTTAATGGGCTTAGCGCTTCTTTTTGGGGGGCTTCTTGCCTCTTTTTTTGGTTATCAGACCTCAAACCGTTTTGTTTGTTTGGACGCCTACCACCAATATTAATGAAAATAATAAGTATAAAAAGTATTTTTTAAAATTTAAAGTCTTACATTTGAAGAGTATACTCTTCATCCTGGCGTGATTTACAGAGCAATTACAATACAGTGTCCTGCATAATCAAACGGCACATAGAACAGTACCTACTTAAGGTACTATTTTGTAAAAATAGTAAAGAGTATGTAATTTGAAATGAACGCCCCCCCCCCTTTTTTCGCGTTCTTAAAAAAAAAAAGGAACGACCAAGAGATTAGAGACAAAGTTACTGCAGCGATTGGACCCCCCATGATCACCTGCTAACTAGCCTGTAAAAAAAAAACGCAAGCTAAAAAATCTATGGCCATATTACAAGGTCTTCGGGGCTTGCAAAGACCTTCTTTCAGGGAACAGTAACCAGGAAAAAGAAGAAGAAGAGGCAGACAAAGCGATGGAAAGACAACATAAAAGAATTGATGGACCTGTCATTGAAAGAGGTTCTAACTAAGGCAAAAGACAGGGAGGAATAGAGAAAGACGGTCGACAAATTAGGCATGGTGCCCCAACGGTCCAACAGACTAACAGACCGGTCCAACAGACTAACATACCGGTCCAACAGACTAACAGACCGGTCCAACAGACTAGGGGATGGGTAAATGTAAAAGTAAAGGTATTAAAGCGTATACTAGTGTGATGTGGTTCGATATACGTAGTCTACGCTTGCGACTCACGGTCCTGTGTATAACACTCGCCCGGGGCCCTGCGTGTTACACTCCTACTGCTAAGGCCGCCGCCTCTTTACTTCGGTATACAGCAGAACAGCTACAGCAGCAGACGTACAGTTCATCGTTGTCCTTCTCCAAACTCTGGCGCTTCTCATAGAAATGAGATGGAAGTTTGGGCATTTGCTTTGGTCGCCCACATAGCAGTTCCCCCTCTGCACTCAACCGATGTGCCCAAAGGAAGAGAATTACCCTATTCAGTTTAGAATCAGCGACGTATCAGGTCCTGCTAGGCCAGGGTATGCTATTCTGCCTCAACGTAGCACTCGGGTGGAAACGATCACTAGAGGAAGTGATTAGGCGAAATGAATTGCAAAACAAGATTCACGTGGGAGTGTCTAAGGGAATGCGAGATCTTTCCCATTGCACAGTGCGGAGTTAAAAGAAAGCTTCCACGTCCCTGTTGATAATCCATTCCCCGTTTCTCAAGGGAACGTTACACTTATCGCGATTCCTGCACGGTTAGCTTGGTAAATTATAGGAAAATTGCGGGGGTTCCCGTTGTGCTCGACCTTCGGCCATGTGTTCTTGTCCTAGCCCGGAGTCTCAGACACATTGGAAATAGCGGTGTTTTTTTTTTTTTTTTTTTTTAGATATTGACTTAGACTAGAGAGAACGGTTTGCAGGCTTACACGTCTAGAGTTCAAAGAGCCTTCGGCTCAACTCTTTTGACAATCTCAGGGTTCTGTCAGAATGTATCACTGACTGAGTGTTCTTTCTTATAGATGCAATGATGTCTATTAGTGTCTAATTCTTCGAAGAAACATCTGTAATAAATCTTAAGATAGTAAGTTGTCAAGGGGAACTTGCTTGTAAAATTTTTAACGGGTATCGACTTTGGTATCGGATAAACAAATATTACCGATTTTAATGCAGTCTAAGAATTACGAAATTTAAATTTAAATCTTAGCTGTTTTTTTTTTCTTCTATTTCTATTGACGCTGCAAATATACGTCATCCATTCCTATATTTAACAACCGTTAATCTAATTTCCCCAATAATCGATTTTCTTTGCTACTAAAAAACAATGAGTTTATCTTAGACTAGACAAATTACTTTTTTCACTCAGTCTTGTCATAACTTCTGCTCGCGGGTCATATAAGGCACGTAACCTGACCCCTCGAAAGGTCTGCAGTGAAGAACTGACCATAGAGGCAGAGCTCCATTGAATTTTAAGGTCCTATAAGCTGAGGTGACCCTCGATACTATTGTCGGAGTTGGACTATGGTAAATCCAGCACTGAAAGTTTATTTGTCACCCAAATCGAAAAAAATAATGAGAACCCACTGTTTTTCACAAAGGCTATTTTAATTATCGTGTTTCCATTTGCAATTTTAGAAGACTTAAAATTGTTTATATCCTTTCTGAAAGATTTGACTACTTTATTTTTTTTTTAAAGTATGGTACCCTTTTTAGACCTTGTGATCTATGCAGCAGGTCTTCAGTTTCTGTGGTACATGGTGATCTGATTTGGTGATCGGATGTGGAGATCGGATGTGGTGATCAGATGTGGTGATCGGATGTTGTGATCTGATGTGGTGATCTGGTGTGGTGATCTGGTGTGGTGATCAGATGTGGTGATCTTATGTGGTGATCAGATGTGTTGATCTGATGTGGAGCTCGGATGTGGTGGTCTGATGTGGTGATCTGATGTGGTGATCTGATGTGGTGATCTGATGTGGTGATCTGATGTGGTGATCGGATGTGGTGATCGGATGTGGTGATCGGATGTGGTGATCGGATGTGGTGATCTGATGTGGTGATCTGGTGTGGTGATATGATGTGGTGATCGGGTGTGGTGATCTGGTGTGGTGATCAGATGTGGTGATCTTATGTGGTGATCGGATGTGGTCAGCCACACCGTTTTTTCTTTTCCCCAACAACCCATTAGAGTTGTGTGGACTCAGTGTGGACTCGGATGCGTCTTGAAAATCCCGAAATTAAAAATCCTAGTCTTCACCAAGATTCGGGCCCAGGACCCCAAGTTCAGAAGTCCCGCGTTTAACCACTGAGCCACTGCGCTCCTGTACATAAATTATAAAGAGGACTAATTCAGCTTATACCGCCACATCAGTCAAGTACAATTTTGTCTCTTGCTCGATACCAAACAAAATAATTTATTGCCAATAGTTAATTAAGTAATTGTTTTTTTTCCCCATTGATTCTTGTTTTGTCAGGTACAATAAATAATTGTGCAAAATTTCAACCTGATCCGAGAATGGCTGTGGGAGAAATAACGTTTTCAAACTTTTTTACCAGACAGAGTGAATGGATATAAACTTTGCAAAAAGAATCGACTAACCAACCCCGTTTTATATATCAGTAACACAGCGATGAGTCTATACAACTCCTCTTGCCAACCTCTTCCCATGTATCTACAAGAAAGACGTTCTTCTGAAAACCGCTTCTCGTAAAACATCCATTTACGAAACGATTAGTTCATCCGCCCATTGACAACACAAACCAACATATAGTTTTCCCCTGTAACTCCTTGTTTTGTTTCGTAATCTTAATATTGTTTAGATTCCAGATTAATTATATAGAATTAAAATATATCTGCATAGAAGTTCAGCCCTTTATTTGAAAGACATGAATTGTTTTCAGAGGACAAAGGAGGAGGTATTCTGGTATATATTTAATAATTTTAAAAATTAATTACCGATCGTCCTAATTATCTGTCGTCTCTCAAATCGCACCCCCTCCTATTTGTTTCTTTTGGTAGATATAATTGTTAAATAGAGGCACGCTCTGTCATTATTTGAATCAAATATTTAAACAGCTTAGTAGTGAAAGAAAAACCAACGAGCTAGCCCAAAAAAAATCCCTTTGTGTCACAACGTACCACGTATTTGTATTCTTTCTTTTCTATCTTCATTTGCCTCCCCTGCTAATTATCTTTCTCCCCAATGTGAGGTGATTGCTCCAGACGACCCCCCACCTTCCCTCACTACCCCCCCCCCCACTACAAACAAGTGTGCGTGTGTGTGTGTGTGTGTGTGTGTAAGTCGTTCAATGAATGACGCTGCAAGTTGCATTCAGCCCCGCGCACTCAATCGACGGCGTTGCTGCGTTGAGGCACATCAATAATTGATGACGTCATATTGCTCATTGAAGCCGAACTATAGTGACAAGGTCCCCCCCCCCCCCCTTTCTCTGCAATACATTCCAGTTATTTATGTACACTAGATCTATGTATAGAACTACATACAAATATATCTGGTTTACGGCGTACAAATTGTGTAACTTGAATACTATTACAAATTTGGATCATGTGTTGTTGTTTTTCTAGTCTAGTTTCTGGATTTTATTCGTTAAAGCATTTCTCATTACATAATTTTAAAAAAAAATGAAATTTTCAAAAGGCGGTCAAGGGCACGCTATCTATCACTGTTGTTAGCAGGAGACATCATGGCGGCACGTGAATTATGATAACGAACCAGCAGGTAGGCCTTGCTTTATTTACATTTGATCTTGTCAAATTATAGTGGTCAGTGCAAACATGTAAAAGAAAGGACGGATGTCAGCTATGATATTTTCTCTTGTGTGAGTGTTCTAAACTGTTGTCTTTTTTTTTTTAATGCGAATAAGTAAAACTTCCACTCGGATTATTTATCGTCAGAGGCGTCACGTGAGTACTTAAAGTGGGTACATTTTCAAAAATATGAGCAAAATTGGGAAATTATAGAATTAGCCGAGTCTCTTGAACAAAAAGTCTAAAGATATAGATTTACTTGATCTAGATCGACATCGAAATCAAGTCTCGGGGATCGTTACAAGATTTTAGACACCTTTGATCTAGTCTGTAGTCATACATCTCGTCTAGACGTATGACTCTTATGATCTTCTCTCTCTCTCTCTCTCTATCTATCTATCTATCTCTTTCTCTCTCTCCTTCAGTTTACCTAACATTGGTTTGTTTGCCATTGTCGAGAAGGGCGCATAATCTCTCCTCCAAGATATCAGGAGTTACCATTCTTTCTTTGTTTTAAACGTTTAGAAAGTTAATGTTCAAGTTATGATTAGGATTAAGGTTATGATTAAATTATGATGTAACATTTCGGTTAGAGACGCAAGCGAAAATAAGCTTGATCTCATTATTTCCATTTCAAAATAAAACTATCAAAGTCTTTAAAATCTGATCACCATAAGATAGATACAAATATTTCGGTCAGCTTGTCATATCATCTGCTCGTTTTATACTGTGCCAACGCCAGGTCAAAGGTTGTTTGATGCAAGATAGGTGCCAGTTGTCACTGTTCATCTTATCTTATCCTATATAATACAGACGTTACTTCAAAAAAAAAGAAGATGATTACGTCCTACGCGTCATGCATTTAGTCATGCATATTAACCAATGACTTAAATTCTGCCAAGTTACTGGTTTTCCTGGCTAGCTCAGGCAACCCATTCCATGCTCTAATAGCACTAGGGAAGAAGGAGCATTTGTACAAATTTATCCTAGCATATGAAACGAGGAATGTGTCTTTATCTTTGTGTCTGTCAGAGTATTTTATTAAATTTTGTTTTTGTATTTGAAGATTATGGTTCAGTGTTTTATGTATAGTTGCTACTTTACTTTTGAGTCTTCTGTCCTGAAGGCTAAATTTAGTGATTTTACTATAGGTGTTACTCTAGTCAAATGTGAATATTCATTTGTTATGAATCTCACTGCTCTTTTTTGTGGCTGTTCCAGTTTCTTAATGTTTTCATGGTTTGATTCACTCTTCTGTCTTTCTTTTAAATAGAATTTTGTTAAAAACAGAATAAGTGTGATTATAACAAAATTACTATGTTAGATTAGTCTTCTTAGCCTGCGTCGTCTCATGCTGTTAATGCACTGAGTTGCCATTGAATGCCAAAAAAAAAATAATAATAAAAAAATATTTTTAAAAAATCTGGGAAATATTGAAAGTTAATTTACAGAGTCGAAAGGCGGAACACAAATCTATCCGTTATACTCTCCCCCGCCCCTTTTCACTCCCTCCCCCTTGTACTTGCATTCTCAGTCAGCAGAAGTAATCGCCTGGGGGGGTGGGGGGGGGGGGGAACTCTCTCAATCAAATACACGAACCTTCAGTTGTGTGATTGGGCGTGGCTCATTAACAGATTGAATGGCTGGCCTTCATAAGATCTTATTTACAACCTACTGCTGCATAAAGGGAAAGGGGAAAGAGAGGGCGACTTCAAAGAAAAACGAAAACCTAGTGGGAAAAACTTTTAATCAGTTTCACTGGAACTCATTTCCTAGCTTGAAATGTATGTCTAAAGTTCTGAGTCACGTGATACAGCGGATGTAGATTTCTTTCAGTACTTTGACATTCCAATTTTTTTTTCAAATAATTGATTCGTGAAATCGTTTCCGTTCCTACTTTAGAATTTTAGTTTTCCCATTTTGGAGATTGCCAACTATAGCATATATTTATAGATATCCAGATTTGTTTTGCTGGTGTACAGATTAAGGCATTGATAAGTTATTTATTTCAAGAGGCATACGATAAAATTTTGCCATTGATAAAATTCTCATTTAAAAAAAAATCGATACTATGGAATGTAAATACTCAGAATCACACAGACGGCCTACGTTTTGGGAGATTGGCTGGAGGACAGTGTACAGTGGCAATAAAATTGAAAAGAATATTAAGGCTTTTTTTCCCCACTTTATTTTCCAAAAGACACATTGCAAAAACAAAACAAAACAACAACAACGAATTTTATGGTATCACAAAAACAAATGTAAAAACTTGTAAATTGTTCATAGTTCTTGCTTTCATTTGCTTGTCCTTTTTCCTGCCCTAGACGCGTGAAAGTTCGCATACAACCCACATGGGCTTACATCTCACACGAAATGCATGGTCTCCGAAGTTTTGAAGGACAATGTCTTTATTTACTAGCAAACTTCTGGGACACATACACACACAGAAGTTTTTATGGATGGTGTGTTGTCAGTACTCAGTCATTCTCAAACTGTGGGGGGAGGCTTGTGTATACAGGCTCTGTTATCTTGTAGTCTCAGATATAGGAGCATTAGCGAGTGGTCAAAAACAAATCAGGTTTTCATGGTCATTACAAGGTCGAAGATCCAAAATTATTCATAGTTAATAATTTTGCTGGATCGTTTACCAGCTGACAGATCAGCCTGAACTCCTATTGATCTGATGTTTTTATGCCCAACACCCAAAGCTGGGCTAATCAACAATGTTCTTGGAGATCACGTTGCGGAACTCCACAAGTGGACAGACCGGTACGATTTCCTGATGTTAACGTATCGTCAACCCAAGACTGAGGCTAAACAGTATTACAGTGAGCTCATAAGGAGTTTAGAGGACTATATATAATCTAAGATTGATTATTCTTTACAAATTGTCTGGTCTGGTGATAATTTTTTCCCCCAATAAGGTCCCGGGACAACTAATCTCCGCCAGTTGACACCGAGAGGTCCTGGAGTTCTGTTAGAATCACCACAGACTGAAAGATAATAAATAGTATATTAAGACCTTTTTTTTTTTTTTCCGGAAAATTTTGTAGTAATGGGCCATAACATCAACATCAATGGTAATTGAATTATATGCATGTTTGTCGTATTTTCTATATGGTGATTGAAGACAGGAATATGTAAAATACCAGATATTGCAAATTTTATCTCCCTTTTTTCTATAGAAAATTTAAAAATTTCCACTAATTGATTAACTAATTCGTTAATTTTAATTTAATTCGTTTCACGTGTTGTCATGGTAAAATGAATAAGTGTGTACAACTTCAGCTTGATCGGAGAATGGGAAATAGGAGAAAAACAGTGTTAAACAGACAGACAGACAACTAGACTGACCGAACAGATTGTTGGCCATGGAATAGACTTGAAAACTAACCTAAGGTTTTCTATCCATGGCTGAAAATAACACCCTAATTAACACATCTACTAATTAGTTTACCTGCTCCTCGTGTATGAATACGTGTGTATAAGTGCGAGCGTTAGGTGTGCTTGTGCACGAGTGTTGTGTATATTTGTGTGTGTGATTTTCCTAGAAAATACTCGTTTATTATCCTTTGGAACCCAACGAGATCTTTATATCCTTGATGGTAAAAAATACATTAGCATAAAACGTCTTATAAAAAATGTGTCTAGGACAATAATGTAGAAATTTGAAGCCTGAAATCATGAACAGGGTTAGCGGACACCTTCAAGCTCAAAGAGGGACACGAAAGAGAACGAATTTGAGGACCAAAGTAGGACACTAAGGTGAATCAAGGAGGACAGTGTTACAAAGGAGGATGAAAAAGAGGGACGAAAAGTAGGACAAAGCCTTACAAATAAGGACAAAATAGTCAAAGTAACGTTCGTACTCTTAATACGAAAATGAGGACAAAAGGAGGACACAAAGGTCAGAAAAGGAGGACAGTGTTACAAAAGAGGGTGAAAAAAGGAACAAAGGATGATAAGAGGGCAAAAAAGGGAGGACGAAAGGAGGACAAAAAAGAGGACAAATCTTTAAAAATGAGGACAAAATAGTCGTTTGTACTCCTTATACGAACATCTCAAGGAGGACAGTGTCAAAAAAAAAAGTCTTTCTTGCTAATGATTTCAAGTTTGCCTAGATTTACTAGTCAAATAACAAGATAACATCGTCAATATTAACAACCGATTTCTTTCTGTATATGCATGAGGTTAATTACCCGTTAAATTATTTATAAATTTTAACAGGAAGATATGAGGGACTGCATTAGATTACTGGATGTTATGGAATTGCATAAACAGCAACCATATCTGTTTAACAGAGGACGTCTGGTAACTTTGTTTATACATGTAGTTTCAGAGAGTGTTCTATATGCGTGAGTTGGACCTACTGAGAATTCGTTGGCATTACGTCAGCTAACGCCACCTAGCGTTGTTTCCACTTTATTTTGGTCATTTCGCATGAATAATTTAACTGGTCAATGAAATAGAAATAATCTCTAGTCAAGTGTGTCGCTTTTGCCTAGTATCACAACACCAGCGTGACAGCCACGCAATACTATCGTGACAAGCACACAACACCAGCGTGACAACCACGCGATACTATCGTGACAAACACACAACACCAGCGTGACAACCACGCGATACTATCGTGACAACCGCATGGCTGCCTGGTCGTGCGGTTTGCGCGCTGGACTGTCATTCAGATTTATTGATGGTCCCGGGTTCAAACCCTGCCAGCTCCCATCCCCCAGTCGTCCTGCGGGAGGTTTGGACTAGGAAGTAATTATCTTCAACTCTGAAGGAACATCCGAAACATGTAAAATATTTTACAAACAAACATTTTACACCAGCGTGACAACCACATAGCACCAGGCTGGCGACCACACCATACCAGCGTAACAACCACACAACACCTACGTGACAACCACACAATGTCAGCCTGACGACGACACAAAGCCAGTCACAAAACACAACACAAAAAACACAAAACTGCTTTTTCATGAAATTTCTTTGACCGAATGAATGATACTGATTACAATGGGGCGATGTAGTGAAGATAAACTTCGGAAACCAAAGAGTTCCAGGTATCCAAATGGTTGAATGTGAATGCACACTCGACTCACAGACGTTGTCTTTATCACAATGTACTTGTGACGGCGTAAAAGTGAAATGGAGAATTTTAAAATGAACTCGACGGAACTTGAAAGAATTCTTGTCTCAGAAGAAAGGATAAGAATTTTTTGTTTTCTGTGTTATTTTATCACTGAACGTGATTTGTATGCGGGATGTATGTATGTATTACATATGCATGTATCTCTGAACTGACAAAAAGAGCACGCCACATTAAATGGAAATATACAGTAGGGACATTCTAAAGTAACTACACCATGAGAATGTGGTGGTATTGATTAAGCCAGTAGCTCTAGAATACATTTAACATTGCTATTCAAATATATTCAGTTCTAGAGCGTACAAATTGCTCAATTCGCACACTGGAGACAAACATTACGACATAGAGTCCATCAGCAACATTTAAAGTAACTCTGCCCCAGCACCGCGCTAATGCTGCGCACCAGCGCACTGTTTAGCACCGGACATGGACTGTTTAGGTGGAGAGCTTTTTTTTCCGCCCTAAGCAGTAAGAAGGATTTTACAAAGGCTAGTTAAAAGAAAGAAATGCATACTTGGTCCTGGTGTCCTTCGTCCTGGTGTCCTACGTCCGGGTGTTCTACGTCCTGACGTCCTACGTCCTGGTGTCCTACGTCCTGGCACCTTCGTCCTGGCGTGTGAATGTTAGACAGGACAGTGGTTAGAATTACACTGTGCGTGTGGGTGGGTGTGTGTGACGATACGAAACTTGCATGCAAAAGTTCATTTGAGTTTTTCCCAGCAAATCGTGGGAAACTTTTAATTTTCAACTGAAACAATTATTTTCTTGTCCACCCATAACTAATTTCTTGTAGGATTTATCTCCCCTCGCACTGTTTCTCACCGGACGAATCTCGACGTAAAACATGAACTAGCTTCTCTAGGGCTAACTTTTAATTTTTGACCGCTGCACAGGTGACCAGCACACAATAGTCGCTGCACCAGCGCTACACGCAGCGGCCTAATAACTTTTCACACCTATTTCCCCCCCCCCTTCCCGCAGAATACGCATCGCTCTAAGAATAGCGTTGCACTCGGGCTGGACTAATGTATATTCGCCTTAGTCCCTACTCTCATGGTACAGGCCATAAATCGGACATGACGCCTGACATGTCCAGTACATAGATACATGTGAGAAAATAACCTGGCTATCTTCCCCACCCGTTAAGCAAAAATGCCCCAACTATATATAGAGAGAGACCAAAGCATTCTAAGTTAGGCCGCTAGGATTCATACAGTCTCCTCTGTTAGGAAGTTTAGTTGTGAGGTTTCATTAGGGACAAACGGGTGAGTGTAAACATTTTACTATACTTATTTTATCTTATAGGAATGTGTGAGTACCCAACCACGTTCCCCGTCATTACATTATGACTTTGTTATGTATGTACATTGTATTATTTATGTCGATGTTATATCTTCATATAGTACTATCAATGCCGCTATGGTTGTCTACGTTTGAAGCCATAGTTATTATATTTGATTTGTTATGTTTCTCCATTCCTGTATCTTAGTGATTGATGTAAACAATAACCTTTCGTGAATCTAAGTACTGTCTAAGAACTTAGATCAAAGTGCTATAAACTTACAGAGCCCATGTGAAATTAATTATTTCACATTTCTGTTATATATCCCTCATACATATTATTATGTCTCACACCCTTGTAAACTTATAGTTCCTTGGATGAATGCAATTTTGATTAACTATATCAAACCCTTATTACTGTAGCCATATCCCTAATATTTTATTTTCATCTTATCCTTTAGTATATAATATGCTCATTCCCCATTTTACTGGAACTGATTACTTATCGTCGTAATCAAATTTAATGGATGAATCTTGACTAGTATCATCCTACATTGTACGATAGCACATTTATTGTGGTTATCTTACTTATATCCTTTTTGTTATTGAGTTATATGCGTACTTTTAAGATTTTTATACATGATTGTCTTGAATGCCTTATTGGGATTAATGCCAATGCCTGCATCTGAATGATTGCAAGGCATTTGGGAATCCCTGCTCAATGCCTTTTAGGAGGTTCTTAATTGTCTGTCTTATCCCTAGCCTGGTTGCTACCCCTGGTTGCTACACACGATTGCTACACCCGATTGCTATAACTACCAGATCTCCACCTAAAGCTGTAACCGGAGCAGACCACACCAGATATCCCCCCCCCCCCCTCAACTATATACCTGTTAGCAAGAAGGCATTGCCTACTGTTCTTGGCCTTAACATATTGCCCAGTGTCCACAGTGCCTTATACTGCCTAGTATCATCTGCCCAGTACCCGGCTCAAACTGTCCACTGCCCAATAGTTATTGCAAAATGCCGACTGATTAGAGCAACCTTCGCTGCTGAAGATAAACTGGTGTTGAGTTAGCACGGCTCTCTACAAGCTAGAGATCACAGCAGAGAGATCGGCCCCCTGCAACTTAGTCTGCAGCACCAACCCTCTCTACTGCTAAATAGGCAGCGGCCTCACCCTAAAGCCAGCTTGCCTACAGCATAAAGAACATCCCGAGCAAACGTCCTAAGACAGAGCCGAATGACTCATCCTTCTGAGTGCCAGTCCTTCGACCGCCAGAAGACGACCCACGTGCTAGCAGCTAAGAAAATATGTTGCCAGAAATAGGAACATTCTTTTCTTCCAATCACTCACCAATTAGCAATCCATGATGAGCAGTTATGCTAGATATTAGTACCTTCATTTCATTTCTTAACTATAATTTTACTTGATCATTTATCTTTTGTAAACTTTCATTTAATAAATTATTTTATTTATAAACTTATAATATTGGTCTGTTCTTACTGTTAGTTGCGGTGTGCCTGTACAAAATCTTATATATGAGCGGGATAAAATTAATAAAATCTCCCCTAGACTTAACTAAACTAGCTAACTATTAACTAATTAAACATCTCGTCACAGTGTGTCAATTCAAGGCTTGACAACTACTGTCTGTGTTTGTTTTTTTAAAACCATTGTCATCTATCCCTTTACTAAGTCTAAGGGTGCTGTGACAGTTCACGTAGCCAATCCCACCACCTTTTCTCTTCGCTGCAGTTCTTAGCAGAAGATCTTGATAAGGACCGGTCAATTCTTTTGCGTTGTCCAGCCAGCTTTTCGTTTTGTATTGAATGACCTTTTGCACTGTACCTTGAAGGATAACTTATGACCGAACCAGTTTAGCTTTTGTTTCGTAGAGTATCCTCCCTAGAAGCTATTACACTATGATCTTTTATCAACAGAATCAAAATTTTAAAAAATCCTAAGGCCACTGGCGTAGCTAATGATTTAGGGGCCCGGGTGGCTTGGCCCCTTTAAGGGGCCCCTGCATTTTGATATTCGGCATCATGACATAAGATAATGGCGCAATATTTAATATAAAAATTTTCGAACACTTATTTGCCCCCCACCCCGTTTTCAAGAGAGGACCCGGGGGTATTTTCAAATTGAGACCTCTCCCTAGCTGCCTAAGGCCCCATCTTTATAACATGTTTTTTTTCACCCGCAAACTTCAAAACATGGTGATGTCTTGATAACATAATAATTCCAGCATCAAACTTCACATCCTTTTTATGCCATCGCCAGACACTATATTCCTGTTTTTAGCGTAGCTATTGTCCATATAATTTCTAGACTAAACATTTGGTTCTGTTCCTCTATTGTTCGAATTGCAAATATCATGGCATGAAAAGGGAAACAACTCTATGTTGATGGATAGCAACAACAACAAAATAAAAATTGCCCTACACTAATGGGCAGAAGAAGGAAAAAAAGCTCCCATGAGAGAAGGAAACTCTACTGCTGTGCACTGATCTACAAATATTGTCCGAATGTTTCTTTTCTAGGATATTTGTTTAGAACGACGAATCGATCATTACGTTTCGCCCACCAGTAATGCATTCTTTGACATGTGAAGCGTTTATCAACATATAGAAAAATACATATACACATATTTTTAATATTTGCCAGTCGTTTCATAAGCATGCCTGTTAATGTGACCGCAAAAAGGATGTGCTGGTCAGATGATAGATCAGAACAGAGAATAAGTAGGTAATAAAAGAAAATACGTGAAAGTGAGTTACCAATTAGTGGCCACAAAAGAGAATACGTGAAAGTGAGTTACCAATTAGTGGCCACAAAAGAGAATAAGTGAATGTGAGTTATCAATTAGTGGCCACAAAAGAGAATAAGTGAAAGTGAGTTACCAACAAGTGGCCTTAAAGGAGAATAAGTGAATGCGAGTTTCCAATTAGTGGCCACAAAAGAGAATAAGTGAATGTGAGTTACCAATTAGTAGCCACAAAATAGAATAAGTGAATGTGAGTTGCCAATTAGTGGCCACAAAAGAGAATAAGTGAATGTGATTTGCCAATTAGTGGCCACAAAGGAGAATAAGTGAATGCGAGTTACCAATTAGTGGCCGCAAAAGAGAATAAATGAAAGTGAGTTACCAACAAGTGGCCACAAAAGAGAACAAGTGAATGTGAGTTGCCAACTAGTGGATCGAATTTAGATGTTGCCCGCGGATATATGAAACTTCCAATCACCACGGCCTCTTCCTAAGCCTTTGATTTACTTTGAAAGTGAAAAGGGAATCAACTCTTTGTTGCCGAATAACTTCCTCAGTTGTCTTCCTCAGTTGTCTTCCTCAGTTGTCTTCCTCAGTTATCTTCCTCAGTTGTCTTCCTCAGTTGTCTAAAAGTTTGCTTGCAGTTAATTCTACATGATGTGTCAGATGATTTTCAAGTTTACAAAGCTCAACACGACATGGCCTTAATTGTGGCGATGTGCCATAAACCCAAACTCAAAGCTCAACTCTGTCTGGTACAATATTTGTACACGTTATTTCTCCCAAACCTATTCTCTGATGAAGTTGAAACTCTACACAATTATCTGTTGTACCTAACACAACATGGATCAATAAAAAAAAATTTAAACTAATAACTTAATTAATTATTGGTAAATTATTATTTTTCTAAGGCATTGAAAAAGTAAAATGTTGGTACTTATTGAGAGATGTGTCTGTATATGTGGAATGATTCCTTTTATTATGATTTGTGCACGTTTTTCTCCCACTTCCCATTCTCGGATCAAGTTGAAATTTTGCATAATTATTCATAGTCGATGACCAAGCATGAATCAATAAAAAAAAATTAGTTGATCGATTAGTGGTGATTAATAAATTTTGTTTTATGTAAAAAAAAATGGAGCTTATTCCTGCAGTATTGAGATTTATGACATGATTATGCGGTTCTTTCAATAGAAAGTAACCTTCTTTATAACTTCTTTCCGTGTGAGTTTGCCTTATTTTCCATGGGTCCACCTGTTCAGCCGCATTCTTCATCTCGTCTGGTCTTGAACTTCTCCTTCCCTTCCCTTTCCTTCATGACCTCACAAACACACACGCACAGACTCTACCAGAGGCGTAGCCCGGGTTCAACAATATCTTGGTAGCCCCCCCCCCCCGCCTCCAGCCAGTAAGACAATATTAGAGTGTGACAAACAATGAGTAATCTTCTTCTACTTCTAGCTAGCATTTTGATGCTGGGCTGTGAGCTCTTTCGCAGACTGTGCCAAGGAAAAATAGTGTGCTGTTTTCTTCAGCTGTTCAGTAGAGGGTGTTGGTTATGTTGGGCTGGAGTGGTTGTAGGGTCTGCCTAAAGTGGATTAGGGAGGGGCATTAAAAAAGGAGATGATTTACGGTTTCATAAAGGTGGGCGCAGTGTCTACAAAGGGGGAGTTGTGTGGGATTTATTTTATTGAGATGGTTATTGAGATGAGTAATCTAAATGTAATGGTACATTTTCCAAATGACATTCAAATGTTAAGATTGTATATTTTTTTAATACGAAATAATGTCATTACGAGTGTCTCAGTTAAGACTCTTACAATTAATAGTGTCTTACAATGCTTACAATGTTTCTACAACTTCTAAACAGAATTAAACTACTTCAAAGTGTTTCAAATGAACAAACCAATGTTCTAGCTAAGTTTTCATGTGGGCCCCAACTGGCCATGAGTAAGGGGCCCGTGCGTAAAGAACTCTTTCGCGCCATGATTGATACGCCACAGGCTGTGGGCCCCTAATGGTCGTGGGCCCGGGTTTATTGAACCCCTTCGCGCCATGAATCCTACAGATTGCGGGGCTCTATGTGAAACGGAAATCGCAGGGTCAGTCTGAGTAGGAATAAGGATAATAAGTGAAAATTAAGATTTTGTATAAGAAAATTAATTTGTCTTTGCATTTTATTCATACTTTACTAAGTACAAAATCACAGTCAAATTAACTTTACGAGCCATCTACAGTAGATAGTAGTTTTCCAACAAAAAGCCGATAAACATTCAGATCTGCTTTTTAGATTTTCTATCGACTAGCACAGGGGTGGGCAAATTACGACCCGCGGGCCACATGCGGCCCGCCGAAGTGCTTTATGCGGCCCGCCAACACCTACAGAAATCAGGTGTGCCCACAGTATATACATATAAAAATGCAAATATTAAAAATAATATCTATATAAATTATTAAAACTGTCTCTTTATAAAAAATTTAAGTAAACGAAGATTATGCTTATTGGCTATACATCAATACACACAATTCAAGACACAATCTCTGAGTGTTGGGTTGGCTTGAAACAACATGGCAAGTGTAACAACTAATGGAGCTCGATCTTTGACTGAGATAAAAAAAAATTTTAATAAAAAATATCCCAACCATAAACTCTAAACTAGAAAGTTTGCACAAAGCTGCATACAAATTTCGACATTATAGTTCCATATAGGTTGCAATAATCAAACTTAGTAAAGATAGGGGGTGTTAACCACAGGCAGTTCCGATTTATGAACAAAATAATGCAATGTATCCGCTAGCTTAGCACGGGCAAGGCAAATGAGAAGAGTATAAAATCTGAAGGAAGAAATTGTTATGTTACTTGAAGGACATAGACTGTGGCTTTGTTACCAGTATTTCTAATGAAGAGTGGAAGACAGATTTCATGTTTCTTATTAATACTATTGCGATTGGTTGTTTACATATGAAATATAAATGCATGTTAAATCTTTTCAAACAAGGCTTTCCCATTTCTACAGGCAAGCAAAAGAAAATAGTTTTTTGTCATTTTCCTTTGCTGAAAGGTGAAACCATTAGTGAAACAATTAAACGTACAAAACTTAAGATTCCTTAATTAAGAAATTTATAAAAGCAAATTTTAAGACGTCAAGAACCAGCTTTCAACACCATCAGCTCACCATTTAGCGCAGAAGCTGATTCAGCTTCAGAGGACATAACTGCAAGCAAAGAGAAGTTCCAGTCAGTACTTCCTTCCACGGGAGTCGTATGGGTGGCAGAAGCTGTATTTCCACACTTAAAAAAAAAAACTTGCTGCTGTTCACACTATTTAGGCACACATACATCAGTTCTTCTTCTTCTTCGTTCTCATTTTACTTGTTGGAGGGTTCAGATCAGTTATTCTACATCTGAGATGAACCGCGCAGTGGTTTCCGTATCAGGCAGTTCTCCGAATAGTCTTTGGAGTCTTTTTCGGGTCTCTTGATTTAGTATGCACCATTGAAGTACATAGTCAGCATTCTCTGGTGATGCTCCAAAAGGGCAAGTTTCGTCCGGACATTCAACT
Organism: Biomphalaria pfeifferi; assembly: GCA_030265305.1. Lineage (NCBI taxonomy): Eukaryota > Metazoa > Mollusca > Gastropoda > Planorbidae > Biomphalaria > Biomphalaria pfeifferi. The sequence continues at coordinate 665,750 of JASAOG010000250.1, forward strand.
TCCAGAATATATATTGTCTCATTCGGTAAGCAAACATTTATTTGTGGAAACTAAACAAGTATAATCACTGGTCAATTTTAACTGACTGTAATTTGACAGCATTCACAGGGGTAACCACTAGTAAGCTAGTTTCACAGTTCCGGAACATTATGCATGAGTGTAAAAAGTAAAATACTGCACAATAAGTACAACTGTATATTTGTGGGGATATTGTGATATAAAAAGACTACAGCAATTAAAAAAAATCGCAAAATTGTTTTCAAAAATTGCTAACTGTTGTTGTAATTTTTTAACGCGTGGAGTGTGAAAAAAAGAAAAGAAACGTGACTATAATACAGTGTAAATATGAATTAAAAGACATTCTACACACTTAGCTAGCGTATCTTTCTAAGATATATATATGCGGCCCGCCATTCCCAAACTTTTTTAAAATGCGGCCCTCGATACAAAAAGGTTGCCCACCCCTGGACTAGCAGAATATCGCTTTTTGTTTGTTTTTAAGAGGTCGAGATAGATTTAGATCTACATTGGTATGCCAGTGACTATTAAAGTAAATTAAGTATTTGAACTTCTTGTTTTGGTAAAAAATTAGCCTAATTATTACATTTTTATGAAATGAAAGCTGACGATGCGTTTTTTTATCGCGAGTAGGATTGGCATTTTCCATTTTGAATGACATCCGAAATGACAATTTTGTCTGTTGTTAAGGACATTTGCATCAATTTTCAGAAGATTTTAATAATTTCAGGAGATTTTCATGACTTTTTCGTATATTTTGCAATTTCAGAATTCCAGGAATCTTTTAATAATAAGTTAAAATGGTTTAATTTAATAATTTACACCTAGTTTTCGCGCGGGGCCTTTGAAAGTGCGGGGCCACTGCGGCCGCATAGGTTACAGTGACCTAAGACCGGTCCTGCAAGGATGCTACGCCACTGGACCCTACAAACACTCATATTTACATAACCACCATCATACACACTCTCACACATCCCCTTAACTCGCACAGACTCTCTCTCTCTCTCTCTCTCTCTCTCTCCGCGGCTGTCTCTCTTTGCACACACAAACAGTAACGCGTTGTCGAGAAAACACAAAAATAAGTCAAGGGAAGTAAGCAATATTGGCTGACTGAATGTGCTTACCTCCTCCTAGTACATCCTCCTACCCCCATAACAACCATTGTCAATATTGATTTCGGGTCAGGCGGGTCATCACGCAAACAAACAAAGTGAAGGAGCCCACGTACATATCCATCTACACTTTACACCTTGGATACGGGAGCTGACCCAGAAGGACACCTTTAAATAGACTAGTGGTCTCTCCTACGCTCAATAATAACATACGTCTGTCATTAGTTCTACATTCGATCCCACTTCCTTAATTATTGAACGCAAAGAAGAAATTTTTAAAAAACTTGCAGGGAGAAATAACTTCAAGATACTCTCATAACAAGCTAACATTAACAACTATTACAATGAGAAGAAAAATGCAAACTTAAATGCTGTGTATTCTATTTAAAATAATTTTATATATTTCTATCTCATCCATAACATTCTTCCAGTGGTATATATCTCAAATAATTAGAGTTAGACCAATAATAATACATATAAAACAATCTAACTATAAATGAAACTACTCTTCATCTGTACCACTTGTCCAGTTCCTTCCCTTGTCCGCATCAGAGTAAAATATACTGATTGAGTGTTTATTGTTTGTAAATGCAGAGAATAAGACTTCACCTCCAGAGTTTCTCAATTATAGTTGGGACGCTGCTTCTATCAGCCTTCCCCTTTGGCTCAGATATTGGATCCGGCGGAACTATTATCACATTTTAGATCCGGCGGAACTACTATCACAAACAGGAGAAAGTGCAAAGGCAAGTAGACCAGTAAGGAAAGTCGTGGGAAAGGCTTCTGGAGTCAACCCTGAGGAACAATCAGGAGCCGGTGATCCTCAGGCAGCTTTCTGTACGCAGAAGTACATCCTTGGCATCCGGGGACGCTGCCCATTCCAGAGTGTATCGTTCCTTTAGACAAGCGGTTCTCAACCTTTTATGCTCGGCGACCCCTTTTTACAATCCCCCACTCTGCCGCGACCCCCTCCCAACACATACACACTCACATACAGCAAAAGAAGAGTAGACAATTTTCGATGGTCTTAGGCGACCCCTGGCAAATCGTCATTCGCGATCCACAGGTTGAGAACCCCTGATTTAGAATTAGATCAGCTGCGTGTAAAATGGAGAACTGCCTTGTGGGCGATATCGGTCTGACCCTAGCTGATGACCAGGCATTCACCTCGTTTCTATGAAATGCTTCACAGCCGGTTCGTCCAGTAAAGTTTCTTCAGTACGATTGGCCTCCATGTGCTCCTCTGTCTTATCTTATATAAAATGTTTGTTTGTTTGTAAAATGTTTTACATGTTTCGGATGTTCCTTCAGAGTTGAAGATAGTTTACTTCCTAGTCCAAACCTCCCGCAGGACGACGGGAGATGGGAGCGGGCAGGGTTTGAACCCTCGACCGTCGATAAATCCGAACGACAGTCCAGCGCACAAACCGCACGACCAGGCAGCCATCCAGACAGACGTTACTTCAAAAAAGAAGATGATTACGTCCTAGGCGTCATGCATTCAGTCATGCATGTTAACTAATGACTTAAATTGTGCCAAGTCACTGGTTTTCCAGTCTAGCTCAGGCAATCCATTCCATGCTCTAATAGCACTAGGGAAGAATGAGTATTTGTACAAATTTGTCCTAGCATATAGGATGAGGAATGTGCCTTTATTTTTGTGTCTTTCTGAGTATTTTATTAAATTTTGTTTTTGTATTTGAAGATTATGGTTTAGTGTCTTATGTATAATTTCTACTTCACTTTTGAGTCTTCTGTCCTGAAGGCTTTCTAAATTTAGTGATTTTACCAAAGGTGTTACTCTAGTCAAATGTGAATATTCTGTTTTCCATTATGACAAACGTGATGCAGACGGTGACAATGATCTATGTAAGGCGTATTTAAAATATTTTGGAGCGTGGTGGTAAAGCGCTTGGCCATCCGAACTGAAGGGTCTGGAGAGGTCTCTGAAAACACTAGACTCCCTGAAAGAACAAAACAAAAAAGGCGGCAAAAAAAAAAAAGAATGTCAAGGACATCCGCAGTGCTGCAAGTGTTTACGTCTGTTTACCAATCATGTGATAGCCCCGAGCGTTTTTTTAAAGGCCACTTTCAATTGGTCAAAATTGTGGCAATGTCCGTTTTAAGATAGGGCTTGGCTAATGACATCAATCTTCAAGATCTGTAACTGCACTTCAGTTGATTCATTCGAGTTGCGTTTTATTTGGTTTATAAGACTTATTATTGAGTAAGTCAATGAATACAGTGATTTGACATTCGTTAATACTGCAGTCGTTACTATTAAATTATTTCATGATGTGATTAAAACTGCGCTGGATTGTTTAATATAATAACAAAAGTATAAAACATCGTTTGATTACAGCAGCATCTGGCTTTGACCCCACTATCCCGATTAGCTCGAATGTAATATAACATGTCAATACGTTACTAATAATTGTCAAGTGATATCTTGATAATAACTGGTCTAACTGAATAAATAACTTCTTGGTTAGTTTAAATTAAATTTGGCTTGAATTTCTGTCTCTCTGTCAGTCTCTCTGTCAGTCTCTCTGTCTCTCTCTAAGAAAGTAAATACATTGTGTCGATATCCAAGCACATGACCTAGGAAGTGTCTCCTCTGTCTGTGTGTTTCAGGTGTGTTTGTATAGGTGTGAGCGTTTATGTATTTGTCTTTATATTTGATAATGTGCATGTCTCATATGTGAATGTGTGTGTGTGAGTGTAATGACTCAAGTTCTAAAGATGGTATAAGGTGCATCCATTAATAACGTCATAACGAGACGGAACATGTGGAAGCTGACTAATGGAATTCATTTATTATTTAATCCAAATAATGTTCCTATTTTATTTCGTATATTTTAAAATATTTTTTTTCTTATGAAAAAAATAAATAAATTAAAAAATGATTCTTAGATGGAAAAGGACAAACTAGAATCTATTTGTGGACGTCAGAAGTGGATACTCCCCTAAGTGGTATGTAGCCACGACGTCTACCTCAATTTACCGGCAACTCGTTCCACAATAATTCCGTCCCGCGAGCCTTTACTATTATTCATTGATACGATGGTGTAGATATGAAATGGCGAAGGTCCAGTTCTTGGATAGCCCCACACACATACACACACACAAACACACACACACTTACAATTGCATGAGCTATTATATGGGGGCCCCTTGCCCCCCACCCCCGTCATCATTACTGCAAGTAGGCCCAACGTGAACGTATTGATTCGTTGCTATGGTGTCTGCTTTACATTCGCCTCTTTCCACAATTAGTCAAAGTACAGGAATGGTTATCAAAACTAAGGAACGGGTGTGGGGGGGGGGGGGGGATAATGAACTGAGTTTAAAAGACAAAAAGCTTAAACTCGACTTACATACACACGCACACACATACACACACACACACGTAGGAAATGAACAAACACACACACACACACTACTCTGAAAGAAATATTGATAGAAAGAGAGCGAGAGATGTATTTATGTCCTATGTGAGTGTTCAGGCATATGATTGCAATTCTTATTCCCCGTGACACTGGCTGCTGTGTGGCTGTTAGATCTAAGTCTCTTCGTAATTGTCTTACGAGTTAGGTGGAAGACTCTTGGTACTCTGCTTTCCTCCCTCGGCCTGTCTGAACGAGTGTTTTGTCTGGCAGGGATCCGAGCAGATGTATTTCCTTAATCACTATTGCACACTCGTATCCAAGACGCTAGGGGTTACAGTCGAGGCCGAAGGCCGAGCACACCGGGGAAAGTGCTCATATTTTTTTTACATTAAATATTAAATATTACGCCAAATGATGGCGAATTCCTAACTACGCAACTGTATTTAGGTCTCAAGAGAACTGTTGCTCTATCTCTCGCCCACATGTCCTATCAGTTAATACAATCTATCTATCTATCTATCTATCTATCTATCTATCTATCTATCTATCTATCTATCTATCTATCTATCTATCTATCTATCTATCTATCTATCTATCTATCTATCTATCTATCTATCTATCTATCTATCTATCTATCTATCTATCTATCTATCTATCTATCTATCTATCTATCTGTCTATCTGTCTGTCTGTCTGTCTGTCTGTCTGTCTGTCTGTCTGTCTGTGTTTATGAATGTATGTAAGATCATCCATACATACATCCATCAGATAGGCTGTTATGATTAGTACTAGATCCAAACTCTATATAATATACAGATGACACTCCGTTCGGGCTGATGATTGCCAGCCGGTAACTGTTGACGTGGACATGTTTATTACGAGCTATACACGTATAAATATGTATGCGTCCTTGACCTTGCATGGCCACATTTTCGGCATCTGTATTTTATGCAAAGATTTAATTGAACATGTTTCCACCTTGTCTACTCCACCCTTGTTTTTGTATGCATTGTGTTTACACTAAAGAAACAGCCATCTAAACCGAATGAGCTGTTTACCATAAAATACATAGACTAAAGAGACTCCTATAATAAAAACAACTCATAACTGAATAAGTCACTACTAGAAACACGTGAAACTGAAAGTGTGTGTGTGTTTGTATATGTTTGTGTGTGTGTGCATGTATGATGAATGAGTTTATACATTTATATATACAGGGCCGGACTTAGGCCACCGCTACCTATGCGGCCGCAGTTGGCAAGCACTTTCACAGGACACGCCGCTCCACACTAATTCTAGGTGTAAATTTTTAAATTAAACCATTATAACTTATATACAATAACAGGGTTTCCGCGGCCTCCTGATTTTCCAGAGTCTCCTGGAAATCTCATGTAATTGCAAAATATATCGAAAGTCCTGGAAATCTGAAATTATTGAAATCCCTTACAAACTCATGAAAATCTCATAAAAAATAGAAAAAAATGTCATTTTGGGGTGCCAATCATACGCGCATTTTAAAAAAAAAACGCCATTGTAAGCTTTCATTCGATAAAAATTTATTATAAAGACGATTGTTTTTCTAATAAAAAAAAATTATTTTGACGTTATCCTTATCCCTACCCAGACTTGGCCCCTCGCAATCCGTTACGCATAGAGCCCCTCAATAGCTAGAGCCGGCCCTGTTCGTATGTTAAGTTTTATTGCTTTGGTCACTTTTCTCCACAACGTCAGGGCTGTAAAACACTTGTTCACTTCTTGACTGTACCCGAGTATCTTAAACGCGATAAGAACAGTAAATACTTAAATTAGCATACGCTGGCTAGTATTAGCAGACGACTATTTCAACATAATATTCTAACCGTATCTTATAAACTACAGACTTTATCTTTTAGTCTTTTTAATTACATATTCATTTCAACATTATTTTCGTATCTTATCTTATAAATTAGAGACTTTCTTTATCTTTTTTTCTTATTGGTTACAGACGTCTGTTATATACATTTCTTATACAAAAGAAAAGAATTACGTCCTTAGCTTGATCTACGTACTGAAGCTTCTCCGGGTCGACTTTTAATGATGCCGTGCCTGGATTCGAACTCGCCTCTTTGAGATGACTGTCCGTCGCGCATATCACAAAGCCCTCTTAGTTTAAATATCGGGCTCTCACTGACTTCACCTTCACCTATCCTTTAGTCTTTTGAACCGTTGAGGCACCACACTAGATCTGTTGGCCGTCTTTCTCCATTCCTCTCTGTTTTTTGCCTTGGATAGAGGAGGCATGTCCATTCTTTTATGTTGTCTTCCCATCGTTTTCTCTGCCTCTTCCACTTTTTCTGGTACTGTTTTATGAAGGAAGGTGGTTTTCAATGACTTATGACCACTGATTGACAACAGCGTGACTTGAGACGATACAATTTAATTGACTTTTAAAAAGTGAAATTCCAATTAAGTCTTGGTGTGTATTTAATGCGTGTTGGATAGGGAACTCTATTTCAGACATGCCATTGAGATCTTTTCATAGTTCCTCGACAGTGTTTTATGTTCCGTCAATAATGTGTGTATTTGTCGCACCCTTGTATGAAACACACGGACATACTTGACATTGAAAATATTAAAAAGTATTACCAATTATTCAAAGAGCAGCCAACCACTAGCGTGATCATAAATTGCAAGATTAATCTATACGTATACAAGATCTTGGTTTTAAATTGCAAGTCTGACCCATTTAAATTTTGTTTTTTTCTTTCCTGTTCACTGCCAGGAGACACCTAGCTATCTGACCTCGTGAGACGCAGGAGATATTCCCTCGCGACTGTCTCGCGATCATTATTTGCAGCGTTCCTATTGGCTGTTTCCAAGTCAGACGGCCTTTGTCCCTCCTACTGCGCATGTCGGTCGCGGACCCGGAACAAGCCGCATCGAAACCTGTTACTAAATATTACTTCTTGAGTCACATACTGCTCTTATGTATATTTTTTTCCCTTTTATTGCTTCTTTTATCAACCGTCAAACTATCCAATGGTTTTTTCCAGCTAATGGCTTTCCGCGCGTTGACAGGAAAATGCCGACTCTCCCCCCCCCCCCTCTCTATCTCTCTTTCTTCACCACCCTACCCCACTTCATTCAGCCTCCACGCTCCCCCCTTTTCTTTTTACCGCAATTCTTAACTAAAGTGTAAATATAAAATTGGACCAAGCACAATGCAACGTATAACCACCGACGTACTTTGTACGAGAAGCTCACTTTTTTTTTTAAAGTCAGCGCCTGAACATATTATTCAATTATTGAACTTATAGTTATAAGATCAAATTCATATATAAAGAAAACTTTATAATTAATTAGATTAGGCTGACATTTAAGATTGTTATCTCTGAATACATAATTTGTAATTTAATCTAGACACGATAGGAAGGATAAAGAACCTCGACCGGCTTAATAATTAGTGATTTTATACGTAACAGGGTCTAGACTATATTGAAGTTTTGCTAATTCTTGGCTGCTAATTGACTTCTTCTGGGCTGTTTATTTTCTAAGGATTTATTCTTCATGCCACGCCATTCAGTTTATCAGTACATGGTCAAACGTGAGTATAACTTTTAAAAAATATTTCAAAGTTTCTAAACCTAGACGTAGCTATATGACTAAAAGAAATATTAGATTTACATAAAGCTTTTGTCAAGGTCCTTTATAGAAACTTTGTGTTTTGTGAAACTGTTTCACATTGAATGTAGTATATACATGTATAAATGTATACAATGGAATAATCATAATAATAAATACTAATAACAATGTACCTTTATTATTCAACATATTTTAATTATTACACAATGGACGTAGTGAACAAAACGTAACCCCGGGAAAAGAAAAAAAATTATTGCCCCCCCCCCCCCCCCAATTTTTCATGAACATCACGGTACATAGAAATATAGGCTTATAAATAAAACTTATGTAACAATAACATAATACGAATAACCTTAGATTGTATTACCTAACATAAATTATGTTTTTGAGCCTTTCTGTGTGTGGCGCCCCCCCCCTCCCCTCAGGGTGTCTCCCGGGACATCGTGCCCCCTTTGCCACCACTACGCCTCTTTATTACACTTATATAAGGCTTGACTTCGAGTCCGAAGATGAATGAGTCCAGTGTTTCACGTGGATGCACCAGCCCCAGCTGCGGAGTCATATGTTTGCTACATCCAGCGCAGACGTAGCCGTTGTCCTCCCGGTGGGCGATGTAGCTTCTCTTTACCCCGTCTACATAACAAAAGTCTCAACTGTTACAAGTGGAGTTTTACACCAGATGGTGCCTAGATGTGTAGACTGTAGACCAGTGGTTCCCAAACTTTTTTGTCTCGTAGACCCCTTGCCATGTTTTCCAGTTTTCGTAGACCCCCTGAATTTTTTTGGAAATTCATTAACTTCAAATTTGTTTTTCTTACAGATTCTAGGCCATATAAATATATATATATATGCATATATACATTGATGATATTCAAATTAAAATGAAGTAAAAAAAAAGTGATAATATGCATTACATGAAATGACTAGTCAAAAAAAAAGCCCTATTGGTTGATTAGGTAATGTTTGACTAAGTTAAATTTGGAAAATAACATTATTCATCCTGTCCAATGCATGCTACATTCATTTAATCCTCACAAGAAACACTGAGATTTTAACTTCGCTTTGACAAAATTTAGGTTATCACCTTGTCGCAGCAAATTATCCACATTAAATTTTTGAAAGAAGTCTGTTAAATAGACTATGTCAGCTTCCCGCTTATTTTTTGGTTTTAAAATTGGATCTTTAGCACCCAAGGATTCAGACAAAATATTGTCACACTATTTAAGCCTTTCGACAACTATCAAACTTCAGTGTGAGGGAGCCATTGATCAAAAAGTAGTTCTTTTTGATTTCTGGATTCATGAAAAAAAAACAACGAAACATTTGATAGTAATACCACTAAAAATTGGGCAAGTTTAACTAGTCCAGCTTTTCTAGAGTTTGATAAATTAAAATATTTTAAAATGCCCACAAACCGCTTCTCTTTTGTGATGTTTAATCAAAATTTTTTTTATACTTTGGATCTATTCTGAACTTGAAGTGATCCAAAGTATTTCAAATCTGAATCTATTTTATCATGTTGGCGTTGTCTCAAATGATGTTCCAGATTTAATGGTTTCATAGCGACATAACTTTAAACTTTATTGCATAAAATGCACAAATGTATTTGCTTGTTTCACAAGGACAAAATAAAGCCAAATTTCTAATTACCAACACTGGACTTTCCACTGTTATTTTAGACTCGGCCATGTACAATATTACTTTCATATAGACAAAATTAAGCTATTTAAAAAAAGATGTTAAAATTTCAAAATAAAATCATTCGACTAACATAGTTACAATTCAAATGATTATCTAAGGCACAAATCATAAATGGGAAATGAAATTTAAACATGCTTAAATGAGATCCAATATCGTAGACCCCCATTTACAGGTCATAGACCCCCAATTTATTTTTTCACTTCCGTAGACCCCCTGGAAGTCCTCGTAGACCCCTGGGGGTCTATATGTACCACTTTGGGAATCACTGCTGAAGACTGTCATTCGAAGCCTGGCCGCTGCCAACTCCTTGTCGTGCTGGAGGTTAGCGCTAGGATGTAATTATTTTCTAACTTTGAAGGAACATCTGAAATATTTTTGAACAAACTGGCTTTTTTTTTTTTTTTGTTATTGAAAATTTGTCACTTGTATCTTTTCTGAGATGGAATCTGTGATGGCATCTTATCTGAGATGGTATCGTCTCTCTGTTGGTATAGTATCTCTGTTGGTGTCATCTCTCTGATGGTGTCATCTCTCTGATGGTGTCATCTCTCTGATGGTGTCATCTCTCTGATGGTGTCATCTCTCTGATGGTGTCATCTCTCTGATGGTGTCATCTCTCTGATGGTATATTCTCTGAGATGGTATCTTCTCTGAGATGGTATCTTCTCTGAGATGGTATCTTCTCTGTGATATCTTTTATATGATGATATCCTTTCTTTGATGGTATTTTCTCTGTGATGGCGTATTGTATGTGATGGTATCTTTTATGGGATGGTATATTATCTCTGATATCTTCTCTCTGATAGTATATTTGCTGTAAAGGTATCTTATCTGTGATGGTATTTTCTCTCTAATGGTATCTTATCTGTGATGTTATCTTCTCTCGGATGGTATCTTCTCTCTGATGGTATCTTCTCTCTGATGGTATCTTATCTGTGATGGTATCTTCTCTCTGATGGTATCTTCTCTTTTACGGTACAATCTCAATGATGGTATCTTCTCTCTGGTGGTATCTTATCTGTGATGGTATCTTATCTGTGATGGTATCTTATCTGTGATGGTATCTTCTCTCTTATGGTACAATCTCTGTGATGGTAAATTCGCTGTGATGGTATGTTCTCTTTGATATCCTCTTAATGATGGTATCTTATCTGTGATGGTATCTTATCTGTGATCGTATCAACTCTCTTACGGTAAATTCTCTGTGATATGTTCTCTTTGATATCCTCATAGTGATGGTAACTTCTTTGTGATGGTATCTTATCTGTGATGGTATCTTATCTGTGATCGTATCATCTCTCTTACGGTAAATTCTCTGTGATATGTTCTCTTTGATATCCTCTTAGTGATGATAACTTCTTTGTGATGGTATCTTATCTGTGATGGTATCTTATCTGTAATGGTATTTTATCTTAAGCTATAAATAAGCTATACTATGTGGAGATTTGAGGTTCAAACAGAATAATGCCATCAAACATCAAGATTCTGTCGAACTGATTATTATATTATTGTTATTATTGTTATTATAGTTATTAAAAGTTATTATTACGTAAACAAAAAAAAAAAGCTTAAGTTTCCGTTTTGAGATTCAGACAGAAGTGACTAGAACGGTGGGTTTGAAGTTTTTGAACTTTTCGTTTTATGACCGGAAAAAAAAATACCGTGGTTGGTGTTATTTTTATGTGATATGATTGTTATGGGGTGTATGTTTGTGTGTTTCTATGGTGACGGTGACAGGAGGTAGGCGATTGGTTGGTGGCTATGTATTGTGAATGATGCAAGGTTACCGCACTGTCGTAAGCTATCTTGGGTACTCCAGACGACTCCAGATCGCCAGAGTAAAAAGACGTTGTTTTTTTTTTGTAGTGAGTTAGATTTTGTTCAAAATATCAATTTATGTTATTACTAAAGTCTTCTGTATTTATTTCATCTCAAGTTTAATTTGTCTATATTATAATAAAGGCTTGATTAAGTTTTGTTCACAAAGAAGTTATTCAAGCTATTTCAATTTTTATAACTTACGATATAATACGCCTACAGCGGTTTACTTGTCTATCAGCAGCGGGTGCTACAAGTCGCAACTGGCAATAGCAATAATGACTCTTTTATACAGAATGTCATTGATTTCATGTTCTCTCTTTCTTCTTATTTCTCTTCTATCTCTTCTCTCCCTCTCTCTCTCCTCTGCTTTTCGCTTCTTTTACCCGTGTCTTAACTCTTTCTCTCCGAATTAACGATACCATCGTTGATTCGATCTCATTAACTTCAATTAATTGTTGTTTTTATAAACTTTAATTTGTGTTCTATAAATAGAGCATGCATTCTCCTAAGATTCTATACCGAAAATAACGTTTTGTGATGACAATCAAAAATGTTATTGAAGTTTTATCATAACAGGGTAGAATGTACAAAAGTGAAAAATGAACATTTCTGTCAGAACGTGGGAAATAGTTACGGAGTTAAAGAGTTAAAACCCATTTTTTTTTCTTCTTGTACTTCTGTAAATCTATTGAGCAGCACCACAATATCGGGAGATGAACACAGCAACATTTTATCAACATCGCAAACGTAAAACATCAACACCAGTAAAATCATCTTGAAGCTAATTGTTACGTGCGCATCTTAGTGTAAATGTGAAATGGTGGGAATGCGTGTTGAAAGTAAAAAGAGAACCAAAATGGAGGAATATGAACAAGAAAGTGTTTTCAGTGTTAATATAGATTAAAGTATTTATAAACGGTGATTTGTCGTTTCCATGTCTAAAGAGTCTCATCTAATATGAAGACGTTACACTAATCAACTTCAAAACACCCAAAGTAAAATCATCTTGAAGCTAATCAACTTCAAAACACCCAAAGTAAAATCATCTTGAAGCTAATCAACTTCAAAACACCCCAAAGTAAAATCATCTTGAAGCTAATCAACTTAAAATACCCAAAGTAAAATCATCTTGAAGCTAATCAACTTCAAAACACCCAAAGTAAAATCATCTTGAAGCTAATCAACTTCAAAACACCCCAAAGTAAAATCATCTTGAAGCTAATCAACTTAAAACACCCAAAGTAAAATCATCTTGAAGCTAATCAACTTCAAAACACCCCAAAGTAAAATCACACAGCAATGCTTATACAAACACGTCAACAGCAATACAACGTTAAACACGACAATACCCTTACAGTATAATATTATACCAAATATACCTTTGTACTGAAAAAAAAATAGTTGTTTAGGCTTTAACAAAAACTATATCTTATCTTATCTTATACAATACAGACGTTACTTTACAAAAAGAAGATAATTGCTACTTTACTTTTAAGTCTTCTCTACTGAAGGGTTTCTAAATTTAATGATTTTTGAGGCTAAAACCAAATAATAATTCAAACTGAAACCAAATAGACATTTTGACTGAAACCAAATAGACATTTTGATAGAAACCAAATAGGCTTTTGACTGCATACAAATAGACATTCATTATCACCGCTCCTTCCATTTATACACGAACTCGTAATCTTGTCAAAACATAGAGTTATCACCCTTCTATCAGTCGTACATTTGACGCTGTGATAACATGGACCGTTGTTATTGAGATAAAGTTTTCCGTTTGGGTAATTCCTTCAACCAGGATTAATTAGGAAATAAACCCAGTTATTTCAACATAAACCCAGATATCTCCATCAATACAAACAGCACATTTTGGTCAATATTCCACTACGATTCATCAATGACAACAGAAAATTCCACTACAATATGCCAGTAATAAATGATGATTTTTCGTGTGTAAAATAACGCTTGCAGACCATGCGATCTACAGGGCAGATGGTGTAAAAGTCATCTGTCTCATTGGCCCACGGTTAACGAGGATGTCATAGGACCAACACAACGACCAGCCTCGTCACTTTTCATAAAACTAATGTCAGGTACCCAAAATATCGAGCATCAAAATCTCAGTCTCCGCTGTGCTTTGAACCCGAGATCCTTCGGTTCGGAAGCAAAGATCTTTAGTCCTCAACCACCACCCCCTCCCTTATGACCATATAGTGACGGATTTTTTGTTCACAAGCTTTTATGTCAACCCACATGCTCCAACTTTGAGAAATTGGATCTCCTTATTTCAATAATTTTCTTAATAGCATTTTGCTAAGAGGTGTCTACTATCTGGTGCCATATTTTCTGGTGCCATTTTTTTAAAAACTCGGAGCAATGCTTTTCACCACTGGTTTGGTAAAAAAAAAAATTTTTTTTTTTAGAAGGAACATAAAAGTCACACGTTTACAATGAGACGTATATAGGCCTCTTTGTTTTCGAGTCTCTCTCAAATAAACGTGAACTCGAGGTCTCAAATAGGCCAGCCTGCAGTATCGGTCTTAGATAATCGGAAGCCTTAGGCGAAGTGAAATTTGTGGCCCCAAATGAAATAAAAATAAAAAAATAAACAGCCCAAAAAAATTACGCAATTTATTTGAAACCTAATGTACTCTTACCCTAATATTGAGCACAATTTTCGATATTTCTTCTCTGAAAGAATTGTTTTGAGACCCGTTGAAGGCCCCAACCCATCGGAGGCCCTAGTTTGCCTATGCCTAATGCCGGCTGAGCCTGTCGATTTCAGGAAAATCTCCAATACACGTGAACTTTGCCGGCCTACATTTTGATAAAAGCATATCAGTAGTTTAACTATTGTTTCAATCTAGATATAAACTATATGTATCGTAGTAAGTGTTGGTAAATTTGTTTCTGCTAAGAAAAGAATTAAAACCCTAATTGCGTTCACATTGCGATACATTTAATACACTTAACGTATTGATTTCTGTATGTTTATCCCAAAATTGTGTCAGTAAGAGAGCCTTAATTGCTGGGAGCCCATTTAATGAGTGATCGAATTGACAATCTCTAATCTTAAAAGAACTGTTGACGGTCGTTGACTTGAAGCACCAAATTGCTGGCAGACAACTAAGCCGCTGTAGGGATATTATATCTTAACTTGAAATAACTTGAGTCACTTCTCAATGAACAGTATTATTTATAACTTTTATTACAATATAGACAAGTTATATTGAGATAAAATGAAATAAATGTAGAAGTCTTGAGTAATAATATAAAATGGTATTCCGAGCAAAATCTAACTCACTACAAAAACACGTCTTTTCATTCTGGCGTTCTGGAGTCGTCTGTACTACCCAAGACAGCTGACGACAATGCCTCTTTATCTTGCATCATTCAAACTACATAGCCACCAACCAATCGCTAACCTCTTCCCACCGTCACCATAGAAACAAACACACACACTCCATAACACACTTACACTAACCCTTTTTGTTTTATATCGCTCGTATACAAATAGCGAACATACTTACACATCGACAGCCATATACATACCCAAATCCACACACTAAGACACACAATTGTATTGGCCTGGATCTCCTTTCGTTCTTATCATAAAGACAACCCCTTGACAACCCCCTAGTCTGTGTATCACTATAATTTATCCAAATGTTTGCTGGATTACGTAATTTACGGTCAAATTCGTTGTAAGGATATAGATCTGTTAAGGTCTACAGTACAAATCCTGAATCGGCTAGTCAATCGACTCAAAGCCTATTAAATTGCTAATTTTGTTGACCTGAGACGACCGTCCCATTGTATGTCATGAATACATTCAACCTATAAAAAAGAAATGCAAGATATCCAACATCCGGGAAGGGAAAGGGAAGATACCCTTGTCGATTTAGATTTCTTGATTTTTAGTTTATGTTTGTAATCGAACAGTTTGGCGAGTACAAAAGTTGTTGAGCCTCGGGACTGATTCTAACACCCTGCCACCAAATATCAAACTTCAGGTAATACAACTAATACCATGGAAAGAAAACTCTTCAGATCACGGCCGTGCAGACGTGAAAACATTCCGATCTAACGATCAGACCAATTACCTTGGGCCTGGCTAGCTAATGCAAGTTTGTGACAATAAACAGTCGATAAGATGTCACACCGTAACAAATCACTGTTAATTGGAACCTGGTTACAATATTTACAACATGAGGTCAAGGAAGGTGCTACAGAAAAAGAAAATAGAAAACAACTTGGTTTAGTTTTTATTTATGCTATTTCCGAACCTGCCTTGAAACTAGCAATATAATACTGAATCACAAAGTCAGTTTAATCTTTCAGACGTCGTGACAATGCTTAATTCAAGGGGGAAAAAAAAAGTAGTTTAAAAATAATAGCCACGAGCTGGTCTATATTTAGTTCATCTTTTTTTTTTTTAAATGCTTTGTTGTAACGATGTGACATGCCGTAATTTTTGCGGACAATAGCACGAAACATGGGAAAGGGGGGGGGGGGGGGTCGTGTATTTTTTTTTGGGGGGGGGGGGGCGAATGTCTTTAACAAAACCTGAATCATTATTACATGTGCACACTGTCTTAAGTCTTGGCTGGCAAGGGGCGGGAACAGAATGGGCACTCAACAATGTCCTCTCTTGAACTACTCTCTTAACTCCTTTTCATACTTAATACTAATAGTAATACTAATTGTAATACCAATAGTAATGCTAGTACTAATAATAATACTTATACTAATCTTTTTTTATCCATAAACGAATTTGCCTTACAATTTGTGCATTACACTAAACCAACCATTATAACTAGAGAAAACAAAAATATACATCCCCACCAGACTCACCCAAACATTAAACGTGGAATGTTTGTATCAGATAATTGTATTGTATTTCATGATATGATTGCACTCGCGTTTATTGATGTGGCTTCGTCTCAACGGGAACACGACTTATTTTGCAAAGGCGGATGTAATATGTTAATTATGCGATCTGAAAGCAAGCAAACACCCTGTTAGGACCACTCAATCAACATTAGACATTTCAGCAATAAAACCGACAAGTTCTTTTTTTTTTTTTCACGTCGATATTAGGTCGAGAAATGTTTTTTTTCCAAAAGGATTATGATTTATCCATTTATCTATAGTGCCGCATTCTATTTGTTCTTGGCAGTTTTGGGTCTAGTATAAATAAAATATTTATTTAATTGTGTTTATAGCCTAGGTTTGGTAGAGATTTAGTGCTCTGATTTCCAGTTATTTAAGTTTAGAAAGTAGGACACAACGAAGTGCCATATGGTACTTCAGCCTATGGTACCCAATTATTTAAACTTTGGCCGATTTTTTACACACACTCAGAATCGTACGATGCTTGTTCGCACACATACACACTTGTCACACGATGACACACGTTGACACACGTTGAAAACGAGGCTTCCTTCCGTCCTTCAAGTGTTGCTGTAAAAGTGCAATGAGTTGGCAAGAATGCCGTAATGCACCTCGGCCAAGCAGAAGAATTACCTAGTTCTCAAATTGTTGTCCGCGGATCCCCAACAGTCCGCGAGAAGACAGTAGGGGGTCCACAGAAGAACATTTTATGCAATTATAATAAATTCTTCGCTAAAATTTAGTTTAATCCAATGGGATTATTTAAATAATAATCAACTAGTCCCTCGCTATTGTTTCATATGTTTATTACGAACTATTCTATGACTATTGTTGACGCAGCTTGGCAAATAATGATTAATAACAGTCCTGTGAATGGACCTCATTTACCAATCGTAAACAAACAACATTTAGCCACGTGGTTTTCTATCCTATACAAATTACGTAATCCATAAAGGCTGTCACGTTATACGTCTTTTTCATTGTTTTAGCAATATTATCACGTGGCTAAATGCTGTTTGCTTAAGATTGGTGAATGAGGCCCATTACATTTTGTGTATGATTAATAGATTATTTTACCACTAATCATTCGTTCCATCTATTTCTCTGCTATTTATCGCAGTTCAAAGAAGTAAACCAAACTTTGTTTTGTAAATCTCCAACCGAAGACCCCCGAGACTTCACGACACGCCGACGTCAGTCTGGTTATAAATCATGCACATGTTGATTAGTTATTATGTTATACAGTGTTAATTTGCGTTTTCTAAATTGGATCAATATTCGAAGCGTAGGTGACATCTGAAGTAGATGACATCTGAAGTAGATGACATCTGAAGTAGGCGACATCTGAAGTAGATGACATCTGAAGTAGATGACATCTGAAGTAGATGACATCTGAAGTAGGTGACATCTGAAGTAGGTGACATCTGAAGTAGGTGACATCTGAAGTAGGTGATATCTGAAGAAGCGCAAGAGTAAAATGGAAATAGTGACAATGAACTGAAACACGATGCCGGAAGAGAGGCCGCACAGCGTAAGGCTAAATTACGTAAATATGTTCCTGAATATTTATAGTTTGGATTTCTACCGTACAAAGGCAACAGCCACACAATGTGTAATATGTCTCATTGCGTTATCTTACGAAAATTTGATATGCCAGCAGCTTTGGAAATAAGCTATTTTGAGCATGTCGGGGGTCCGCTAATATCGTATGACTAATAAAGGGATACCTAGATTTGAGAACATCTGATCTATAGATTTTTAAAAAATGAAAAAGAGGCTTTGCACGCAGATTCACGGATGACTGCTTAACGTATCGGCTGCAATCACTCCCGCCACTTCGCCCCAGAGCGTTAAGCTTTGTTCGCAGATGGCCCTATTTTGGTGCAATCATTTAGTGCTGCCACACTTGAGACAATAAAAAGTGCGGGGTGGTATCACGTCTGCACGAGGAAGAGCATCGTAAGCTGTACACATTAATCAACCATCAAAGGATTTATATTTTCTTTTGAATTTGATTTAACTACATTCCCCACCTTCTGTGACTAGCTACGTAACGTCGTGCCGAAATATTTGTTTATTTTTGTACCTTGGAAAAGTGTATGGCATTGTCCTGTCATAGTAATGCCATGTCACTGACATGTCCTAGAGTTGATTTCACTTTTACCATCTTCACTCCCCATTGATCTCAGACAGACAACATGCTACACCTCTTTCAAGAGGAACATTAAGACCTAACTGTTTAAAACTTTTTTAGATTAGTTTGTCATTTTAGCTGTCGTGGTTGTGTTTGTAATGTTATCACAGCGCCTTGAGCCTACATTTTGTTTGTAAGCAGCGCTTTATAAATAAAATTATTATTATTATTATCCTGTTGACAACGATACTTGCATAGAATAGGACCTCTGTTGGCCCTCCTTCAGTCGTAGAACGACTATGGTTCATCTCGCACACTTCCTCGTGTGGTTGTGGAGCCTTATTGTGGAGCGACACTCCCGTGTCATTTAATAGTGACATAATCTTTTATCTTTGCACTCATTTCAATGAAGAGAAATATGAGAATCGTTTTCAAAAAACCTTCTCCTCTATTGTTCTTCAGTGTTCTTTAAGGTTCTTCTATGCTCTTCAATGTTCAATGTTATCACTTATTTGCTGTGGTTGGAATACAATTCCAGAGGACTTTTTTTTTTCTCTAAAAATTGCGGTTGGCTGTTGTGCTGGCCACATGACACCCTCGTCAACATTTAGCCAATGAAGCATATGAGCCTAACCCCATATGCCCCATGGATTACAAATTCTGGAAGGGAACTTGGCCACTATAACAAAGTCTATTGCCATAAAATGGTATTTCTGGTTGACCCTGCGTTAAAAGTTAAAACAACACCAATTAGGTCTAAGTTGACTGATACTTCTATTACAGTAGTTATTGTATTGTTCAAAATACTCAAGTACCGGTTGCTGTGTTGTATTTCAATTCCTCTATCCAGGTCCCACTTTCGGAAGTGGAACCTGGGCAAAGACAATGATTCTAGAAAACGGCTTTAACGACTTTCCAAGAATTTTGATAGTTGATGTATATCGTTGGGAAATTAATTACTAGCTGGTTGGCCACACTGGGAACGCTCTAGTTTTGACCATTACAATTTTTCAAAGTATAAAATAAAAAAAATTTACATTTAGCTAGAGAACTAGAAAATCTTTATCTTGAATAGACTATATCAATATACGTCTTCTGGTATTTCCATTCGAGAATTAAATAAATTAATGTTCAGAAACAATTCGCTCACCGTCTTGTTAAGTTGTATTTTGACCCAAAAACTATATTGAGAAAAATGTCACTGGCTGTTTTAAATTTTGTCTCAATTTTTGTTTATTGAAGATCAAACGAGAAACTGGAGCAGATTACTTGCAGTTTCGTTTCTTTTTACCAATCATTTTTTTAAAATCTGTTTCATTTTCTGTTAGCAGTTTCCTTAGAAGTGTTATCGCAGAATAAATTGTGTGTCTCTGGCTTAACACAAATAGAACATGAAGCAAGAAAAACTTTTTGAAAATATTCACAATGTTATAAACTATATGTGAGACTCTAATTGTTAATTGACGTCGAATAAACTATGGAACAGCCGTATTTCTGATATATATTTTTACAGTTTTATGTCTACAATAAAAGACATGAGTCAAACTAAAAAAAAAAGTGCTAAAACGTTTCTATTTTGCAATGGTAACTTTAGGAATTAAGAGGTGAACTCTGAATAAGTTCGGAATTACGTGTATTCAGAAATCCGAGATCTTGGTTCTTCTGATGAGCAGATCTCGCTTTGACTCCTCGCTTATTACTCCTACGATGCCACGATGAATTTCTAATTGTTGAAATGTTGCTAGGTTTATTGCAATGAACAAGGGAAATAATCATGAATTTTTTTTAAATTGATAACCTTGGCTGCTCAATAGTGTTAAATGTTTTAAATTAAAAAATACATAAGCGAAAAAAAAAATTGTTAATTACAAGATTAGATATTCATTTAAACTTCGAGTATTGATGAGAAAAAAAAAACTCCGATTAAAAAAAAACAAAAAAAAAAAAAACAACTACCTTAATACCCCAAAAGGCATATTTAACTCACTATATTTTATACTTTGTCATATTTCTTCACACGCAACGACATTTAGGAAAAACGCAAGGAGAAATACAACGAGTAGATATACGCACATCTTTTAGCATCTAATTGGCGCCTAAACAGCATTGATGTCCAGTTGCCCCTCCCACTTGTGTGTGTCCTCTTCCTTGTTCAGTACAGAGATAGTAATGACACTACCACATGTTTACAATAATTCAAGCTTCGCCAGGCGAAAAAAAAATTAGCTTCATTCTCCAGCGGTTTTGTCTAAATCTGTGTTGTCCAAACTACAACACGCGGGCCATATGTGGCCCGTGACGCGATGCCATTCCACCCCCCTTCTCCAAACTTCTACCCACGGCGCCTAATAAATCCGGAGACGATCAATTTTAGTGGACTCCACAATTTTTTTTTTACGTAACGCAGTTCGTGACCCGTGTGTCCAAGATGGAGATGGCGACCATATTGGAACACTGTTGGCTTTCACTAGTCTAGATTTGTTCTTTTCGATTGTATGACATTTGAAGCCAAACAAGTCATTGCAAGGTCACTTCTGTTGTTTCGTCTCTCAGAGCTCCTAGCTCCACTGTGTTCCAGAGAGTGATGGCGACCTTCGTGTTGTTGGCCTGAGACTGGGGTCTGATTATGTCTAGTTGTAAGCTTTATGCATGAGTTGGGTATGCATTTTCAAGAACTGAGGGCCGATTGGCCCTTACTACACAAGGGGATGTCACATTGTTTGCAAATAATACGATGCGTTTTCCTAATTATACAACCAACCAAATTGTGATGGTCTATTTTCTTAAATTTCTACGAACTAGGTATGCCCCGATGGTGTGTTTGTTACTAAGATGTCTCAATCATATTAAAATTATTTTTATTGTAACTTGGTGGGGGGTTTTAAAATCTTTATTCAAGAAAAATAATTTGAAAAATCCCTTGTTGTAAATAAACAAACATTAAAAATCTTTTTGATCTGTTTCCTTCTTTGTAATAATAATAATAATAATAACAACAACATTATTAAATGTTTAGAATGTAGTTGAAATCATTCTTTGTAGCTCGAGCTCTGGCTAGGTCACGTGGGTGTCAACAGATTAGATTTAAGGCCCGTCCTGTCACACACTCTCAAAAAACATGATCAGCTGTTGCCAATTGTATTGATTTCCATTTATATCAAGTTTTTATATCTACACACTATGTCTGTAAGTTGCATCTCTTAAAACTGAAAGAAATTGAGATCTAAAAGCTGGGTGTTTGAACGTATTAACTTTTCATGCTTTTGAATGTCGTCTGCTCTTATATGGAAGGGGGGGGGGGAGGGTTTCCTCGTAAATTTTCGATCCTAAATAGTGTCAAGGAAGTTGCATTAAAAGAAGTTAAAAGATCTTTCTTGTTAACTATCTAATAAAAATTAGTGTACGCTACAAGTTTATTGCTAAAATAAAAGTGCACAAAATTATCGTCTGCCTCCTAAATCACAGTTTAGCAACACTTCCTGTTTACTGTACACCGGATACACCAAACAGGGGGGTATTAATAGATATCCGCACGAGATGAAAATCTTTAATGATCAGTTTAGGTCATGACATCCGCAGAGCATCTAGTGCTCGTTTCGTATCGAAACAAACTTATCATGTCATTGTCCGCAGAAGTACAATCTCATTTGGTCATAAATAGTCTGTGCTTAAATATCTGATCAATTAACTTTCAAGTTACACATAGTACATTAAAGAAAACTACATCTCTTTTTTTTTTGTCTTTACTGTATCAACTTTACGCTTTATATTTCGTTTACACATGATTGTATCTTTACATTTCCTTACGTTGGACAAGCCACTATGTAATTCCTTTTTCTTGAATATTATATCTTTCTAATTTTTATTCTATGGCCACCTACTGCTGCGAAGCGACTATGGATCATATCGTAGAAATTGAAAGCCTGGGCATTAGCTATGATTGGAAGGATATCACCCACACAATAGCATAAATGTCTTTTTGGTATTTCGAAGCAAAAAAGAATACAAACAAGAGAAGTATACAGCATTCTTTTTAAAAAAAAGCTTATCTAATGAGAATAGCGCCACATTTACAGCCATATATCTCAATACTGAAATATTTTTTCCCCTTTTTATTTATTTATTTCCTTTTTAGATAGCAAACAAAATTAATTATTTCATTAATTGATTGGTCAATTTTTCGAGAGATTCAAGTTTTGTGAGAAAAATTGTGCAAAATTTCAACTTGATCCAAGAATGGAAATGGGGGAAAAAAGACGTGTTCAAAATTTGTATCAGACCTAGATTATCTTATCTTATTATGATAGATGATGTACCTCTCAACGTGTTTTCATTGTTCCCATTGTTTATTGTTTCAAGGAGATCCTAGAATCGGTGTTTCTGCGATAGGCTATTTATTTATTTGTGTTTAAGGCTATTTATCTATTTGTGTTTTATACCAGATCGTCTGCAGGACAGAAGGGGATAGGGGAGGGCCAGGCTCGTACTCTGGATCAAACTGAGTGCACACCACCTGACCAGACAGCCATCTAAGACACCGCCATCAGTGATAGGTCAATAACTTAACACTGTACTATGTTATAATGACCCTATCCGTGGCTGTAGTTTCTCATTGAGGTCCCAAGATAGTCAGTTCACTCACATGATCATATACCTTGCGATCTTTAGGGCAGATGATGTTATGGTCATCTAAGGCCGACGGTTTACAAGGATGCCTTGTGGCCAACACATCATCCAACCGCCTTATCTTTTCCCAACTAATGTCAGGCACTCAGGTGCGTCGTAAAAATCCCGATCTCCAAGGCCTCACCGAGATTCGAACCCGAGACTACTCAGAGTGGAAGCCAAGCGCTTTATCACTCAGACACCACGCCCAACTATATATTTAATTTATTAAATTTTTAGCCCCCCCCCCCCCCCCCAAGACTTTCATTTACTTGGAGGCCCCGTAAATCTTGTACACTACCCAGCAATAAATAAAATCGATTTTTTAAAACTTACTCTACCGGAGTGGTATTGGAGCACTTGAGTTCAAAGGCCCGCATATAATTTATTGGCCAATTAATCTGTTCACTAAGAACTTCATCCCCCCCCCCCAAAAAAAAAAAAATAAATCTAAATCTATTGTTCCCGGTGTATCCAGGGGCGGGAAATTTTTCTTTTTCCGCGTAACTCAAGACACAATATCGGGCAGAGAAATGAAACCTAGTTAAATGATGGCGGTCTCGATGAACAGGATATGACGTCATTCACATCGGGATTGGTTGAAGTAATCCTTAAGCAAAAGATGTTAAGATAAAAATTTGTTTTTTATTCAAGTGGTGGGGAAATGAAGCAAGGTGCGCGATAGAAAGAAACATGGCCAAGTGATGACAGATTGTTATCATTTGACACCAGTTTGAACTTAACATATGTCAGTGGTTTAAATTGTAAATCGTTTAAGTTGAAGACACGCGTAGGGCATTTATTTTTAGCAAAGATTACTTTTGTGTAATTATGGAAATGAAGATTTTTAGATCAAGAAAATAAGTTTTGGTTTTAACCTCCGTAATCCAGTTTTACTTTTTTCTTGTTGCTGCTGTTATGCCTTTAACTTGAATTCTTCAATTAGGCAAATGAAAGATCACGAGGATTTGTAAAGTTATAGCTTCTTCTTCTAGCCAGCTTTTTGCTGCTGAGCTGTGAGCTCTTTTGCAGACTGTGCCATGGAGAAATAGTGTGCTGTTTTCTTCAGTTGTTCAGCACTGCCGTACAGGGTGTTGGTTATGTTGGGCTGTAGTGGTAGTAGGGTCTGCCTAAGGTGGATTAGGAAGGGGCATTCAAGGAGGATATGGTTTACGGTTTCATAAGGATGGGCGCAGTGTCTACAAAGGGGGAGTTGTGTAGAATTTATTTTGTTTATTATTTATTATAATTTTTACTATCATTCAGAAATATTGATAACATTAACATTGTCATACATAACATGGTAGACAACAAAATTATGTGATGAGGATGAGGTGGTAGTCGTCCTGACTGAATGTTTAACAATATGTACTTCACTGCATTTATGCATGTAAATATTTAGAAATTTAGTCTAGAATGATAATCTAGTAAGTAAGGCAATACAAAATGACTAACTGGAAAGGTTACGCACAGTTCCTAGTTGTGTCATATTATGTCTTTAAATATTGAGTTAGAAATTGTGATATAGGAATGAGGTTACAATGTCGGACCTTGTAATTAGGTCTGTTTTTTTTTCCTTGGTCTTAAGTTATCTACCATGACAATTAATGCTGCTGTCGCTTTGAATTGGAGACTCAGCCCCAGTCTTTGCCGCCTCTTGCTGTCCATGTCTCCAACGTAGGAAGAATAATCGTTGTAAAGCCATATTATATGATATGCATCAAATACACTGAAGAAATAAATTAATTTTATTTCTTAAGAAATCATTAATATTAATATGGGTGAAATCTGTTGTGCATAAATTACACTTTGAATAAGAAACTTGAACCACAAAGTATGAAACGAGTCTCATGTCTAGGTATGTTAGAGTACATGCAATCTTGTTCAAATACGCTATTAAAAAAAACGGCTTTATGTTAAACCTGGATAGTTCTGAACATAATACAGAGCTTATGTTTAGCTATCAAATCTCTACATGCTCTGGTCTTGCCTGTACAGAATAGTTTCTGGGTAAGTGGAGCCTCAAGGTCACTTTGGACTTTAATTTATGAATGCATTTACGGACAGTTTTTTTTTTCCACTCTTATCAACATTTCTGCGTTATCTATAAAGCATGCATTCTCCCAACACAGGCATGCAATGGTTCTCAAGTTCTAAATTAAAACAAAGGCACGCAATGTTTCTCTAATTCATCTTCCAACAAAGACATGCGATGCTTCTCAAACTGTATCGTCCAACGAAGGCATGCAATGTTTCTCAAACCTATCTTTAAACAAAGACATGCGATGTTTCTCAAGTTTTATCATGCATTCATCTTACAAAAGACATGCGAAGTTTATGAAGTTTTATCAAGCATTCACACAACAAAAGACATGCGATGTTTCTCAAGTTGTATCATGTATTCACAAAACAAAAGACATGCGATGTTTCTCAAGTTCTATCATGTATTCACCCAACAAAAGATATGTGATGTTTCTCAAGTTGTATCATGTATTCACACAACAAAAGACATGCGATGTTTCTCAAGTTTTATCATGCATTCACCCAACAAAAGACATGCGATGTTTCTCCCAGTCCATATAAATATACAGATTATTGAAAGGTATATCAGTTCGCGATTTCGACACCCGAACACGTTGGCGACCTCCTATTGTTAGCCTGGTCAGCACTATTGCCCTTTCTGCTTCCCCCAATGCGCGCCACCTTCTTTTTACTGCTCTTATAAAAAATTTCACTATAAACTTTTCAACTTTTCCATCTGTCAGGTTAATGAAAACCTTTAAAAAAAACATTTTGTTTCTTCATCAATAGCTTATCTTATTATATCTTATCTTATCATATCTTATAAATTACAGACGTTACTTCAAAAGAGAAGATAACTACGTCCCACGCGTTTCTTAGAGTCAATCTTATCATGCATTTTAATTAGTGACTTTGGCCAATCAATGATTTTCCTGGCTGACTCAGGCAACCCATTTTATGCTCTAATAGCACTAGGGAAGAAGAATTAATTGTACAAATTTGTCCTAGCATATGGAATAAGAAATGTGCCTGGCATAAAAGTATCAAGCTGCCTGGCATGAAGGTATCAAAAATCTTAAAGCCCATCTACTTTGACTGTCAATAAGTTATCGCTGCATTCGATTAAGTAACCAATGTTCATACAAGTCACTAACACTTTTGAAACCATTGATCCGAATAAAATGTATATATATAATAGACTAGGATACAAGGATACTAGGCTACTAGATTCTAACATTCTAGACGATACTGGGCTACAAGATTGGGAGGCTTTATTCTAAACAGGCTATCAGACTGAGAGACTATATTTCCAAAGGTGTTTTGTTTTCAATGTTAGAAAGGGAGTCAAAGTTCTGTCTTTATTTTATAGGAAACTCTTTAGCAGTAATTCTTTTGTTTTGTTTGACATTTTTTGGGTCTCCCTTTAGAGTTGAATCTAATCTACTTCCTAGCCCAAAGCCTCCTAGGGACGCCTCTGACCAGGGTATGAACCAGGGACCATCTAGAAGACCAAACAACAGTTCAGCGCGCATACGAAAGTGACCAGTCAGCCTTTTTTTAGGAATGTTCATGTTGAATGAGGAACTTGAACGTTTTCTGAACTGTTTCGAAATGTTCATTTACTCTAGATCTTTTTTATTCCTACCGGAAGTAAACTTTTATATAAGATAAGGTCTTATTATATGTGTTTTAAGAGCTCTCGATTTACTTTTATTTACTCACTCATTGGATTGGGGACCATTTCATTTGGAGATTCTCGGGCCATCTCCTGCCACCCCTCCCCACGCACAGCAGGCTCTGCCCCCTGGACCCCTGAGCTTGTGATAGTGTATGTGACCTTTGTCTCCTCCTAACTTGCTCCAATGCAAATTTCTGTTGTCGAATATGCAAATTAAAAAAGGTTCATTTCTAGATTGGATCATGGAGTGTGTTATTTCTTGTCTCGGGTTTTAACAAGTTACTTGGCCACGCTCATCGCGCCTTAGGTGCTTTTATCAAAGACTGTTTTGTGACATCTCTCTCTCTCTCACACAAACACACACTCTTCCCATTCCGTGTCGCGATATGTGTATGCAACACCGAAAGTGAACTGAAAGAACGCACAGAGAAATAGATCAGTTTTCGTTTCTTGGAAAAGGTCACAGAACGTTTGCATTAATTGAAAGCTCGTCCAATCGATGAAGCATGTACGAAGTTTTTAGGGATCTTGACAGAGAGTAATCCTCTTAACATTCGAAATGGGGTCTCGGTGGGGTGGGGGAGGGTCGTGACCGAACACGTTTTTTTTTCTTAATGGAATTCGTATCGCAAGGCTGTAAGATCCTTAGTTAGTAAGCAAAAGTACTTTGCGATGTGCACATCTTTAAAGTTGCTTACGTATTGGGATGTGAACATCTTTAACGCTTGTATTTCTAGTCAGTCTACATTTTATTGCAGAAAGAAGGCATTTTTTTCAATTTTATTACATTTTTTTGTTGTACTTGTTTAAAGATAATATACATGGGGGCAATTTTATATAGAAACAAAAATGAATATGTTTTTGAAAGTACTGTAGTTAATAATCAACAGGGTTCAAATTACACTTGCTCATAATGAATTGTGATAGAATAAAAACGAGACGCACTTTGAATCTGTTACAGCGTCTTGTTATATACTTTTTAAATCTAATAGTGTAGTTTTTTCTTCACACACTTCATTTTACTAATGATATGTTTCTTTTTATAATGCACGTGTATACATAATTCTGAATTATCTCCCATTAAGGTTTGAAAAAAGTTGCCATTATAGTTTTGATGCATGTGAATATTTTATTTATAAAACAAAAATGCATTTAAAAAGAATGAAAAATGCAGGATTAACAAAAAAAAAGTTTCATTAAGTATCATTCTGTCTCATGAATTATCAAACAAGCCTTAAGCATATAGAAAACATCGTAAGATAAATTCTAAAGAAATGAATGCCATTAAATCAACGTATTATTTGTTTTTAATCTCTATGATTTCTAATAGATTTCCAGAGAAGACAATGAAGAGGACAATAAAAACAGTTTTCTTTTCCCGATTTAACTTATTTATGGTTGTTTAATTACCTTCTCCGCTAATGGGAAATTGAGCTCAATTTAGTTTTTTTTTTTTTTTTACTTATTATAAGCCCATTCTACCCACCCGAGAGAGTCGTGTTTAGGAGGAAGAAATAACAGAAAACTTAAAAAAAAAATCTTTATTCACAAAGTGAAAACCATGTAAAGATTAAACACAAACAGAATACAAAATGTAGGTATGACCCGTACATACAACGACCTCTAGAGAGCCAATTATGGTCTTCTTTTGTACGTAAAATTAAACACAACATTAATGTTAACTCCCTCGCTTTTTTTAGCACTATTGGAAAATCACTGCTGTTTCTCGAAATGTAAACACGTCTATAATATTCAGAAAACGTCTCTAAACTTTAACACGCTGCTTATTGTTTCTACAATTAAAATAGCTTTGTGCCTGGCTACTATTTTAACGTAACAGTCACTCAACTGTTTAAGTACTGTGTCTGGTATAATGGACATTATTTTAATAATAGGAAGTAAGTAAAGTTCCCTTTCAAACCTTGCGATATAGGGCAGATGATGTTAAGGCCATCTGTTTCTGTGGCCTACGGATTGCGAAGGTGTCATGTGGCCAGCACAATGAAAACCAACCGCCTATACTTTTCCGTAATAATATCAGGTACCCATTAGAGCTGGGTGGACTCAGAGGCGCCCAATGATCCCGAAAATAAAAATCCCTGTCTTCACCAGGATTCGAACCCGGGACCCGCCGCGCCTCCATAGTTTTATAGGATTATCACAAATATATCATGTTTTACGATTTAAATGCATAGTTTATACTATTTTATACTATTATTTGATTTGCGTTAAATTTTTAATAAATGATTGTATAGTACTATAGGGCCTACAGTAAAAAAGAATTGTTGGATGAAGATTAGTACACTGTATTAAATATACCTTTTTTTCGTTTCGTAATAAAAACGCTAAGTAATCCGTTTTTCGTTTTATTCCGTGACTTCTTAAATAAGTTATTTTGACCTCTGCATCTAAATTTAGACTCTCATTACTTTATATCTTTCCATGTCGGCAATAATACAAGAAAGAATGTAGACGTAGATTTTGTTCTGAAAGATTTATTAGAGACGTGTTAGGGTGACCATTCCCAGCGTACCTTTGTTTCTGTTTCAAAAGAATGACTTTGCAATGGGCTTGAACGTACATCTTTTGTCAGAACCCGGATGTTGCTAAAAATAGCTAATTGAGGAACTAATTCTCAGAAAATATTATTATGAAGATAAATTTTGTCAGTATTTGTGGTGTTTTGATATTATTTTTATTGTTTTATCTGTGTAGTTAGTTATTACTAATTTAAATGAATTATAATATATTTTCCCCCCAAAATAACACTAGAAACAGCGAACAACTGCGCCCGGGCCCATGACTCATTGGGGCCCTGTGTAAGAAGGCCGTTTATAAAATCCAGAAAATGTCCAAGCTTTTGGGTTTCAATTATTACTCGTTTTATGTGGTTTATACATTGCGATATCTTTTTATGAATGTACTGTTAAATCACCCTCATCTATCACTGTGTCTGTTGGGCCGTTGAGAGAAAGATAAAGACAGAGAGAGAGAGAGAGAGAGAGAAAGATAAAGACAGAGAAAGAGAGAGAGAAAGATAAAGACAGAGAAAGAGAGAGAGAAAGATAAAGACATAGAGAGAGAAAGATTTAAGACAGAGAGAGAGAAAGAGAGAGAGAAAGACACACAGAGAGAGAAAGACACAGAGAGAGAGAAAGATAAAGACAGAGAGAGAAAGACACACAGAGAGAGAAAGATAAAGACAGAGAGAGAAAGACACAGAGAGAGAGAAAGACACAGAGAGATAGAGAAAGATAAAAACAGAGAGAGAGAAAGACACAGAAAGAGAAAGATAAAGACATAGAGAGAGAAAGATAAAGACAGAGAGAGAGAAAGATAAAGACAGAGAGAGAGAAAGATAAAGACACAGAGAGAGAGAAAGATAAAGACAGAGAGAGAGAAAGATAAAGACACAGAGAGAGAGAAAGATAAAGACAGAGAGAGAGAGAAAGACAGAGAGAAAGATAAAGACAGTGAGACAGAGAGAGAGAGAGAGAGAATGTTTTGGATATCCTTCTAACCACAGTATACAATTGTTGCCAGTCTCTGCTCTGTGATTTTAAACCCGGTTTTAAGTTTAACAAAGAGACCAAAATCAACAGCTCACTGCATTAAAAAAAGACACAATTATATTTGAAAGTATTTTTAAAAGACATAAATAATAAAATTAAATTGTCAAATCTCTATCATACAGAACAATAGGCTTTATTTTGTTTGTTTTGTTATTGTTTTACTAAATACTCAGTTTAGGCTTAATAACAGATTCATTTCATCCCGTTCATCTCTGTTTACCATACTATGACAGCAACGTTGGAAACTTTAAATGGGAATTTAGTCCTTGAGTCGAAGTCGACATTTATACAAAAAAAAAATCATACGTTTTTAAAGGAACGAAACAAAATTATAGAATTAAAATACAAAAGAAGCAATAGCCAAAACAGTCAAATAATCATAGTTCTAGCTCAAGTTTTATACTTAGCTTTCATTGAAACGTTTAAAAAATCTGGCTATTTTTTTTTATCTGTTGAACCAATTTATTCAATCCATAGACTTATTTATTTATATATAAGTCTATGATTCAATAATATTTTGATGATTCCGCGGACTATTTGAATTTGAGATTACGAGTTTTCAAGATATTACGTCATACTTAAATGTGTTCATGGCACTTGCATTAAATGTGCTTCTATTTTTTTTGCCTCCTACAGAAATACAACAGAAACGTATGCTCTCTATCAGCGTCTGCTCGGGGCCAAGGTCAAGGTCAAGCATGAAAGCGGACTCAGACGGGCATGAGTCTGCTGTTCAATTCATGGGGTTCCTCCGGAAGGACGAAGACACTCTAACGGAGGTCACAAGGTCTTTGGCGAAAAAGGACAAGGCGTTCATCCAGGAGATGTTCACCACGCGGGTGGACGAGTGGACCCCCCTGCACGCCTGCACTCTCCGGGGAGCGAGGAAGCTTGTCAAGATCGCCCTCAAAGCCGGCGTTAACCCTAACTTAGAGATGGGCGTCCCTGACGGGCTCCCTGGAAGATGTTCCCCTCTGCACCTTGCGGCTTACAGGGGCGACGTCAGCATAATCCAGCTGCTGATTCAGTACGGTGCTAATCTCGAGAAGAGGGACAGTAAGAACTACACGCCCCTGCACTACGCCGTTTTAAAGAGGAACACTTTAGCTGCCAGAAAGCTCTTGAAGTTTGGCGCTGATGCCTCTGTCTTGACGCTGGAGGAGCGAATGTTCTACAAGGATGACATTGACTCCAAGAGTTCCGGCGTGCTCTGCGTCCCCGTGAAAGCCACTTCCAAAACGAACTCCAAATTCTCCGATGTGCCATCTTCAAACTCAAAGCATTCGGGCACAAGCGCTTCGTCCTCGAAATATCCGGAAGTTGGCTCTTCGAACTCAAAATACTCAAGCGTCAGCGCCACGAACTCTAAGTACCCAGGAGTAAGCTCTTCGAAGTATGCAGGAGTTGGCGCTGCGTCGTCCAAAGACAGATCCAGGTCCAAGGTGTCTTAACGGAATGTGTTGCTATAGCAACCTGATAGTGTTATGTTAATATACTTGTGAACGCCTACAGAACTCAACAAGTATTCCAGGTGTTCTGCACACTCCCCATCTGTTCCGCCCAGTGATGACAATTTTTCTGTTTTGTAAATATATATAGGCATGTGCTCGTTATCACCATATAAATTCTGAAGAGATTTATTTTCTGTTACTATGGTAACGTTGTTAAATGGAAGACAAATGGCATCAAATAGCCATAAGACAGTACAGCCTTGACCTTGTTTTCTATATCAACTATGATTTGATTTATCAATGTTACACCCCCAAATTACCCCACCCCATCCTGCCTTTTTTTTTTCCTTTTTTTTTAAACATTCCAAAAACATTATTAGCCTTATTTTTTAATATTTTTTTATTTATAAATATTCTATATACCATTTTTGTATATATATATATACACCGATGTATATTTTTGAAGTTATTTATAACATCACGTGATTCGATCAGCTGATCCATTCACTTATTGGAAACTAATTAATCTTGCTTTGGATAGTCAACAAACTTTTTTCTTATCTTATCTTATAAAATACAGACTTTTAGGATGATGACATGGCCGAGAAACTACTAAGTAGAAATGCTACAGCGCTCTAGTTAATTGACAGTTAAATAGGCCCTCACCAAACGTCAGGGTGTTCCACGGGTTCTTGCAGTAGCTGTAACACACCAAAAATAACTGGGTCAGATAGCTAAACACAAACTTTAGTGTTCCTTCATTTCATAACACGCTGTCCTGGTGCGAATGTACACACATCCGGTTATTCGATCATACATTCAAACTGACACATACAAGTGAAAATTGATTATACACTCATACACGCAGTTATCCGTGACAACACGATTTCTTTTGAAAAAAAAAGTTCTTTAAAGCATGAAATAATTATTCTCTCCATAATTTTGACATTTTCATCTTTTATCAAATGCTTGTAATGGAAATTCGCGTTCTTTTTTCTTCATTCTTACAACGCAAGGCAAAGTATATAGGTCAAAGCTGGGTCTTTGTGGCCTAGTAATAGACTGCATTCTTCTTGATAGACTTGGTTGCGTGGTCATGTGTTGTGCGCCACGATTGTCCTGAGTTCAAACACCATCTCCTTCCTCCCTCCTTTTTCCTGAGGGGGATTTGAAATGTAAGGGAGGAATGGTCGAAACTTATAAAACAGACTTTCGACTTATTAGGGAAAAATGTTTTTGTTTAAATTTAGAGAGTTAAATGAAAGAGATACGTATTCTGGTTTGTCTACTTTTACTTTCAATGTCCCACGCGACCCTACCTTCAATGTCCTACACGACTCTACCTTCAATGTCCTACACGACCCTACCTTCAATGTCCTACACGACCCTACCTTCAATGTCCTACACGACCCTACCTTCAATGTCCTACACGACTCTACCGTTAGTATCTTCCTGTCGTTTTCTTTTTCGCCATCTTCTATTTCCTGACATGTAACTTTGTCTCCAACCTGATAAGCACAATGTGATAGTCATGCCCCGACACGATACGTAAAATACCCATAGTGAAGAACACGGTTTTGTCCTGTTGCTGTATTCTTTTTTTACAATCATTTATTGTATGTATGTATGTAAGTGTATAGTAGTACATACAACGCATATTAACGCCATTGTTTTGATTGTTTATGCCGCAATATATTGTAAATTACATTTTGTATTCGATTATTGTAATTCAATGTAGATTCGCTCCTTTTCTTTTAAACTGTATTCGACTACTCGCGTATAGCAAAAATTACTGCTGCTTTCATTCTCTTATTTTATTCTTTAAATGTTAGTTACAAATTTAGTTGATATATTTTTAAATAAAACTTTTAGTTCAAATAAATGTTTGAGCTTCAGTGGGAGGCGCTACTGTGATGTTTTTGGCGTATATATGCGATGAACTAGAAATTATTAAATTATTGTGGCTACTAGATCTAACACACAAGGTGTCGCGGAATATTCAATCACGATATACACAATAAATAAATTCTAGTTTTTATATAGCGCTACTTTCATGCTTATAGCATGCTCAGAGCGCTAGGATCCAATCTCATTTGTGGACATGTGCATGTGGGGGTATTGGGTATCTGGTAGAAGGTTTTCCGTGCTGCCTTTAGGCGCTCAGTAAAACACAACTCTGCTCGAGTCCGCTGTCGAACCTCGAGCCCCCTTCAAGTTCAAGCGTACTACGCCTCTCGACCACGCTTCCTACATATACAATAATGTTTGCAGACACTAAAGTTAGATTTCTGCAATAATTCATAGACCGACAGACCCATTTTTTTTCTCTGTTGACATTGAATGATCAACACTTTTAACTGGATAAAGAGATTAAAGAGAAGACTTAATGAACTAAGAATGTGATTATTTGATCATTCTGTTTCTATGTCTTAGCCAGGGCTAGATAATAGCATTAATCGCAATTGACTTGTAAGATAAGGAGTCAACTTGATATAGCAAAAGAAAAGGCTGCCCATTGATACAAGTGGAGACTAGTGTTGCTTTAGTTCTATAAGCTCTCATCGGAGTGCAATTTGAATTAATTAATTATTTTTTAGAATTCGACATCAATTTACTTTTTTAAAAAATATTTTAAATACAATGCTACTGTGATCAGTATAGGCCTCCCTAATATTACACACATGTATAATCTAATTCTAATAAATTTAGCTGTCACCAACCTATGTACATAGCATGGTGTTAACATTTCATATCAGCGTCACTGTTACTGTGATGAACCTAATCAGTTCAAAGGTCAACATCGGGTCAACTATGCATTTTTTTTTTTGTTGGTTTACCTAGCCTTTTGTTGCAAATGATTAAACACGATTTTGTAGTTGAATAGAGGATAGCAGTTGGATGTTATTTGTTGAATTATGCTGCATAATAATGTGAATAATTGCCTAATTTATACAGTGAGTTGTTTTTTTTAAATAAATTATTGTATTACTGATGTGCTCATGTGGGAAGTGAGGAATTATGGGAATGAGTGGAGGTTTGGGGTCAGGTAGTATAACTCTTGTGTATAGTTATTTTTTCTTATTTTGAAATAGCCTTTTAAGGTTTAAAAATTATTGTGACTTTTGTAAACTAAGATATCGTTTTGTAAAAAGTTCTGAGAAGACTGAAAGGCCTTATAATAGGCCTACGTTTAAAAGCCTGGCAGGGCAGGTATCAGTGTTACAGGTTGTGATGAACGGTAGGTCAGTATTATCTCAAATTTAATACGGAACTATAGCTACCAGCTAGTCCAGTTAGGATTAAAACCATTAGCATTTTAATATTCAATTGTCCCAGAAAATTTTGACCAGCATTCATGCTGTTATGTATGCACTCTGGCCTGGAGTCTAGAAAGTCCCGAGATCGAACTCTTCATAGAGATCTGGGCTAAACGTGATAATGTCCATTTCAGAAGGAAAAAAAAACAACTCTTCGCACAAATAGGAAATAGACACGTTTTAAAAAAATGGATTATTAGGAAATAATATGAACCCGTTCCAGGCCAGGTTTGGGCAGCACTGTAACAAAATCAACACTTCACATGGAATTTTTTTTTTTTAATTTTTAATTCACGTGAGCTACCATTTTCTGTACGGACAACTCTAACACCAGGAATTAGTCTTATTTAGTAACTACTGCTTGACTGTGGAAATATTTTAATGCCATTATTTTTTTATTTTAGAGAAACATATTTATGTATTCATGTAACCTCAGACTTAAAGATTTTATGTGGCCTAGCGGTCCAGTAATGCTACTTAAACTTAAAGTGTTGTAAATTTTATGAAAAGAAAATATCCTAAAATTAGTTTGATATCAAATTTGACGTCTACTTCCTGAAAAAAATTAATGCTGTGATATGTTTTTCACATATCACTACCTCTTTATCAACATGTGATACGCTTGACATCTATGGCTATTTGGCTGACCGATTTAGGTCAAGGGAAAGACACCTAGTTGTATCCTGCTCAATAGCCTCCAATCATTCATTACACTAATTGAGCAAATAGTCTCAGATTAGATTTTTCCCCCCGACTGCTGTAAATATAGGTTCTGGCATTTCTTTCAGACATATTCCAAAAATCGATGATTAGTTTCGTATTTGATTTCTACTTGCTAAATAAAACCCGCTGTAATATTTTTTTTTCTTGCTTTCTATCCTCGCTACGTCACATAGTATCCACAGTCAGTTTGTACGTATCATAGATGTATATCTGATGACAATAAAAGCCAATAATTTATTTTGTTTACTATATCTAGGTTCGTTATTTATTTATGATTTAAACTGTTAGTCTTGTCTTGTTTTCAACACATGAACACAAAAACAAAAATCGTACGTGTTACTGTCATAGCGAGACCCGTCGTTATAGAAAAGGCCGCTACACTGAGCTGTGACGTTGCAGCCTGTGGGCAGCGGAGACCAAACACGTTGTGACGTTGTAGGTCAGTGCACAGGCCTTCTGTGACGATTGGTCTCGGTCATAGGCTGAAGCACTGGAGCTGAGTGGTAAAGCGCTTGGCTTCCGGGATCTTTAGGGCGCCTCTGAGTCCACCCAGCTCTAATGTGCAATTGACATTTGTATGTGAAAAGTAAAGGTGGTTGGCCATTACGCTGCCACATGACACCCTAATTAACTGTTGGTTACAGAAACAGATGACTTTAACATCATCCGCCCTATAGACCGCATGATCTCAAAGGAAAATTTACTGTCACAGACTGAGATGTATAAAACTTAAGGAAACAATGTTTAGACATTAGAACAGGAGAGAGAGAGAGAGAGAAGAAAGGGAAAGGAACGAGAAAGGACGAGAAGGAGGGAGAGAGTGAGAGATAAGAAAGAAAGCAGATACATCATAATACACAATACATGATAAATCACAATTCACACGTATATGAATTGGAGATTTTTACGAGAAACTAAACAATGCCAAGGACGCTAAACTGAATTTCACGGTTGCCAACTTAACACACAATAATTGAGCTTTACTGTCAACTCTAAACAATGCCTCAATCATGTACCTTTTGAAAAAAAAAAATCAACCCTTTATTCTGTACACCGGATGCACCAAAAAGCTTGCTATTTATAGTTTTTCACCCATGTATGAAAATCTCCGAAGGATACCAAAGGCTTGCATTCCAATAACAAACAGCTTCACACATGATACAGAGCTGAAATGAAAATTACACTGAGGCTTATAATGCAAACCTGTAATTTAATTACCTGCTGGTCTACATTCATATTACACGTTTCACATGTAGGCCTACCGTACAAAAATCGACTGACAGCTCTACGAACAAATACACAGAGGAAGATTTATCTCTCATGTCCGGCCTTTATCAACACGTGATAAGCTTGACCTCTATTTGGCTGGCCGATTAAGGTAAAGGGAAAGAACAATTTGTAGTGACAGCCACAATTCTGGTGCCTGCTTATATTAGAAGCTAGGGAAAGGCAGTACGTAACGAGAAGAATTTTGATGATACTGATTGTAGAAAGGCCGACTTGTTAGCCACAAAGCTATTCAAATACTTCTAAAATTAGAAGGTAATGTAAGTTTAAAAAGTTTACCGATCGATATAATTCTCTACACAAAGCTTATCTCTCCTTAAATGCGTAGAGCCGACTGTCTATATATAAACAAACAAACAAAATATAGGCCTAAAAATACTTACAAAAGAAAATATTTTAGAGAAATAACTGCACTATTACTTCCATTTTTTTCCAATACCGCAAGATTTGATTTTCTTCTTTTACTGAAAAAAATAACTACCGCTAATTAATTAGATAATTGTTGTTCTTTTTTTTTACTTATTTCATGGGGTGCCATCTACAATGAATAAGTTTGCAAAGTTCAACTTGATCCGAGAATGGGAAGTGGGAGAAATAACATGTACAAGATTACACCTAGACAGATTGAGTTGCTATAAGCTTTGTAAAATGACTACAGCGGCAATCGAATGAAACTCAATGTGCATCGTAAAAATCAGTTATTGTAATCACAACAAATTTCCATAAGGATCAGTAAAGCGGTCTTAAAAGGGCTCTCGTATTATAATGCAGGTGCAATCGAATGAAACGACACGGGCACTCGTATAAAAAGTACAGGCGCAATCGTTTGAACGTCTGGGAACATTCAGAAAACAGAGTTTGAGACTCCTCAAGGAAGTCTAGATCTAATTAACAGCCAGGAGATCTTCACTTTAGGAGGTCAGTACAGTCGGTCCCATCTAGCAAGCCTGCAGCTGTGTTTCTCTCCACAGACCACAGTGACGTAGTCGTGTCCTGCTAAAGTTTTGCCTCCAATCATTCATTACACTAATTGAGCAAATAGTGACTAGCATTGCCCAGCGGGTCCCGTTGAATGGAACCTCTTCTGAAATATGTGCAGATTGGTTTTATTGAGTTTGAGGTTTGTTATTGAGCGATGTTGGATATTTTTAATTTTTTTGCATTCATTACACGAAAGATTTCCATTTGTCTAGGTCACACCTTGCAATGCTGAACTAACCTAGGTGACATTTGAGCCAGTATAAAAAGCTTA
Source organism: Biomphalaria pfeifferi (assembly GCA_030265305.1). NCBI lineage: Eukaryota > Metazoa > Mollusca > Gastropoda > Planorbidae > Biomphalaria > Biomphalaria pfeifferi. Next base: position 704,408 of record JASAOG010000250.1, read on the forward strand.
TATCAACTCATAAAGTTTGTTTGCCAGGTAAACATTTTGTACACGTTTTTTCTCCCACACCAATTCTCGGATCAAGTTGAAACTTTGCACAATTATTTATTGGCGTAGACAATAAATGAATCAAGGGGGGAAAAAGTTAATCAATTAATTACTGGTAATTAATTATTTTATTTGATATCAAATTAAGGGAAATAACTTCTACATTAAAGAGAGATATAGTTGTAAGTACAGAGTTCTTCGCCTTAGATAACCTTTTTCTTTTTTTTTTTTTTTTTATATATTTTTAAAATATATTTTCCTTGTATATCAACTGTATTCAGATCTCTGTCAAAAGTGCTCAAAAGTGTTCGGTTTGTGTCACGTGCTTTGGTGCATGTTAAGGTGCTTGGGACAAGTGTTTGTAGCGACATCCCGCTACCACTAACTCTTAGCGACACAGAAATGTTCAAAACAAGGAGTGACACGCTGTCAATTAGAAATGTATTTGGCCAGGAATTCTGTTGGCATGACGTATCTTGCTATCTTTATATTGAATGGAAAGTGTTAATATCTTCAACAAATAAGGGTCAGTGCTTAGTAAGGATTTTTAGACAAAATAGTTTACTCTAAGCAGGGCCGGCCCTAGCAATTGCGGGGCCATATGCGGAACGGATTGCGCGGGGCCTAGTCTGGGTAGGGATAAGCATAATGTCAAAATAACGATTATTTTAGTTAGAAAATGCTTTCGTCTTTGCAATAACTTTTTAATAAATGAAAGCCTGCAATGCTGTTTTTATTTATTGGCACCCCAAAAATGACAATATTGTCCATTTTTCATGATATTTTAAAAATTTCAGGAGATTTTTAGGACTTTTTCGTAAATTTTGCCTATTTAGGAGATTTCCTGAAAATCAGGAGGCCGTGGAAACCCTGTTATTATATATAAGTTATAATGTTTTAATTTCATAATTTACACTTACAATTAGTGTGGGGCTTTTGAATGCGCGGGCCCACTGCAACCGCATAGGTTAAGGAAGAAAATTCGTAGCGAAAAAAAACAATATTTTAAAGCCAACTAAAAAAAAAAAAGAGGGTTTCAATAATAATAATTTAATTAATAGAGCGTTGTTAACAAACATGATGTTGGCTCAAGGTGCTGTGATAACATCACCACGTCAACCAACATGGACGTTATCAACAGTAGGCATTCGTCATCAACCGCCATGGGCGTTTTCAACAGTAGGCATACTCATCAACCAAAATGGACGTTTTCAACAGTAGGCGTATGTCATCAACCAACATGGACAGAGGCGATATGAATGGACCTCATTCACCAATCGTAAACAAACAACATTTAGCTACGTGTTTTTCTATCTCTTCTATACAAATTACGTAATACACTCAGGCTGTCACGTGATAGTTTTTTTTCCATTGTTTTATCAATATTATCACTAGGCTAAATGTTGTTTGTTTACGATTGGTGAATGAGGTCCATTGATCTTTGTCACTTGTGTTTATTATATCGCTAATAAACAACGACATTATTTATTAAAAGTCTTAATAATTATAATATGTTGATTTTATTTATATACTGTACTAATCAGAATTTGGACTTAAGTACACTATCTCATATCATGATGTCAAATATCAAAATGCAAGGGCCCCTAAAAAGGTCAAGCCTTCCGGGCCCTTAAATCCCTAGCTACGCCACTGCCGGCAAACATATTCATAAGTATATTTAACTTGACCACAATTTATTTCTCGGTAGACCGGGAATGGAATGAAAAAAAATGGAGCGGTTAAAAAACAACAACTGTATTACCAAAAATAAAACCAAAAAACATTTATATTAATATATCGCAGCCACCCCTTCTTTCCAGTTCAAACCTCGGGCTATGCTGCTAATGTGTCTCTTCAATTAGCTACTTCAGGCTACTAGTTGATTGGCTGTAAATTATCATTATTCATGAATACGAAAACGTCCAGACACACAACACTAGTGTCCTATAAGATTCTGCCCGAGTGACAGTATTGATTGGCTGTTAGGTGAGTAGAATGGTGACGAAAATGTGCCAGGTGAATAGAACTATTGACTGACACAGGTGTGAAAAAGTTGCTGGCGCACTGTCCGCGTCTTAGCCTTTGAAGATTGTGCATCTTAATGCCCGAACACACCAAGTGATCCACGTCATGACTAATCGATTGTATGCTGCTATGGATCACTTCACAGTTATACATAGTCATCCCGAGGAATCAACACACGGCCTTGACATTGTGTAGAGAGAAAAAAAACAACAACTTAGGTCACAACTTCCTGTGCTCGAGATACACATCTAAACAACACTTGCCTCTTAGTGCTAACGTAGAATTATATTAGTTAACCCTTAAAGTGCTGAGCTGTTTTACAATGAGTTCATACAAAATGGAATTCCGGTTCTAATGTTTGGCGGCTAAACTACCACACGCGCCTTAAGGGTTAAGTCTGAGGGCTGCGTAATTTATCCTTTTTTTTTTTTTTGGACAAAGCCAATATGAACTCACTCCGTCTGTCTGTCTATTAGATGACATAAGGCGCATAAGACGTAGAGAAAACTTAAATAGCCGTGGAACAGAGGCTTTGTCTGCATCAGATGTGGGAAAATATGTAGGTTGTAAATGGGCCTGTGTGGCCATGTGGAACACTGCACTCATCCTTAATCTTTAAAATCGGATACATTTCCGTTATTCCGACAAAGTAAAAAAAAAAATATTTAAAAATAAAATGTTGGATGATAAATCGACAATGGAAGTTACACAACAGTATAAAAGTTCCATTGTTAGGCTGCATCAGAGGAAAGAGGGGTGACAACATATACTCGTAATAGATATCTTCGGGGCCATGTATACACTAGTGCTGCTGAGGTACCATATCTTAAGAAAATTTCTAGTTGGACACTAAATTTTCTATTCGTTTAAAGCAGCGGTTCTCAACCTTTTAAGTTCGGCGGCCCATTTACAATCCCCCCACTCTGTCGCGACCCCCCCCCCCCGACACACACAAATACAGCAATAAAAAGAGTAGACAATAACAATCCATATTTTCGATTTTCTTAGGCGACCCCTGGCAAATGGTCAATCGACCCCCAAGGGGGTTGCGACCCACAGGTTGAGAACCCCTGGTTTAAAGAAACTTGATTGTCTCAGTGTCAGAGAATGATTGTAACAATAAATTTTGTATTTACATAGCTTACTTAAGTATTCTCTATTAAAGTTAGATTAAAGATTATAGGAGCAAAGAAATTTTCTTATTATTTAAAACAATTAAATTACTTGGTATGTATTAATAATAATGAGGCTTATCTGCGAAGATTAAGGAGAATTGCAGCCTTTAATGTGGTTGCCCAGTCCTACTGTATTAGTGGAGATTTTCACCCTGAACAAACAATGTCAAGGACGCTAAATCAAAGTTGACAAGTAAACTAAACTAAAGGGTTTAGAAAATATGATACTGAAGTACCAAGAAATGCAAAACAAATTATTACTTAACTTTACAAAATACAATATAGCTTATCGACACATTTTTTTTACACCGGATACACCAATAAAGCTTGCTATGGATTTGCTCCCATATATGAAAATGCCTTATACATGCCTATGCGACAGTATGTCTTACAATGCTTTTTATTCTCGTCAGTATTTTTTTAGCCTAATTTCTAAGTTTTATACACTAGGGAAATTTAACGGACTTTGGTTTAACTGCTGACCCTTTTTTTTCAATTGAAATCAGTAACCAGCAGTTGAGCAGGTCACGTGATAAGCAGACGATTAAGATCCAGGAGCGGCCTTAGCAGTGCGCGGGGCCCTGGGCGAGTGTCTTGTGCGGGGCCCTGAAGTTAAACTATACATACCGTACAACATCAGGCTAACGGGTTAATTTGTCTCCAACGCAGTAACAATAACAATTCAGTATGTCCGCCTCTAAGCTGTGGGCCTTATTTTCGTTACAAAACAGAAAATTACATAGGTACTGTTTGCTACGTTTGGCCGCTGAAGTACAGTAAATACTGTATTGTAATTGTTCTGCATAAAAAAAAATTTCTTTCAAGTTAAAAAAATACTTCCATGGCCGCACGATGTCTATGCACAGTAGCCTATTTTTCTTCTTCTTGAAACTGTCAGGTAAAGTTGAGCCTTCGGCTCTTGGAACCTCAGGCCAGCAAAAGTGAACAAGAGCTCCCTCTCACCGGCCTGAATGAGAACAGTGTACATTGTTCTGTCTGGCGGGGTGTCAGACTCGCGGCCAGAGACTGCGTGCACAGTGATCCCTGCCATTTTCCTTTTCTATACCAGGCTAACCTTGCAGGACACGCCATTTATGTAACAGCCCCTTGAGGAACGGCGCCTGGATTGTGACAAGGTTGTGGGAGCTTTTTTACAACTCCGCACAATGCAATGAGGATGCTCTCGCACCCCCTTAGGCACCCTCACGGGAGTCTTGTTTTGCTACCCTTCAGCCTAATTGTTTCCTCCTACGATCGTTTCCACCCGGGCGCCACTATGAGGCAGGGTAGCATGCCCGGGCACAGTAGCCTATAAAACACATTGGCGGAAGAAGGCAATCCAAAAAGTTTATTTTGTATTTTAACATTGAAGTCCAATCAGATGTTTATTAGGAAAATGTGATCAAGTTTGTAAAGTCTCCGATCGCGGGGCCCCCTCAGGCGCGGGGCCTGGGGCGGTTGGCCCACTTGCCACCCCCTAATGCCGCTACTGCTGGGGTTAAACTGTTACAGGTGATTGAAGTGAGTTGTTTAACCGTATAGCCCTAAAGACTGAAACACACTGACATTAACAAGATCACCTGAGCTGGTACAATTCCGTGTGTTGTGACTTCCATTATATATTTTTACAGCATTCTTTTTCGGGTCATGTGACCTAATTTCATGTCTGCTATCAACCAAGCCAAGGAAATAGAATATCACATAACTCGTAATAGAAAGGCCTATCTAGAAAACAAGTTTTGCTTAAGAGTTGGACTTTTTTTTTAATTCTTGAATTGTTACGGATTTGTCTAATTTATTTACTATCTTCTTTATACATTTTTTTCAATATAGAGTCTATATTACTAACAATATTTCATAATTATTTAGGCTAAATAAGATAACACATTTACAAAACAATCATAACTTTGTCGAAGGGAGGTAAGTACTGAATAATTTTGCGTTACAAATATCTAGGACTGTGTCCCTTCAGATATTATTATACTTTATTGTATAAAGTAGATCTATATGATCTATAAAAAGTTATGAAACCATAAGAAAGCTTGTTGAACATCTTCAACACCTCCATGTCGTATCACAAAGTAATTTTTTTAAGCAAAGTTGAAAATAAATTTATAGAATATTTCGTATTTGTCACTTTTGAAAATAGAAAATAAGGCAATGACAGTAGTGTCCCCTAACAATTTCTCCTAGCAACAGGTACAGGTCGAAAATGGCGGTAAATCAGGCAGGTAAGTAACACTGTGCAATAGGATTACATGATAATGGGTAATAGACAAATTATAACCACTTCGATCTAGATGCTTAGTTGGTATTGACAATGCGTAGGACGTAATTATGTTCTTTTTTTGAAGTAATGTATGTAATTAGTGTATTAAATAGTAGCAGAGTACCATTAACTTAAGAGACTGGGGTTAGTTAACTTTAGTCTTATTGAAGTTATTGACTTATCATGTCTTAGAGTTTTCAGTTTAGACTTTAGAGTAGACTACTTAGTATTAGACTTAGACTAGTCTTAGACCTCAAATTAGAATCTAGTTACTAAGTTAGTCTTATCGACTGAGGAAGCTAACATACACGTCACTCCCCTATTTAAAAAAGGAGAAAATGATGAAAATCTTACCCAGAAAACTACAGGCTAGTTTACGAGACTAGAAACGCTAAATCAGGTTTCTCTTATATTTTAAGAATATGCAGAAAAAAATGCAGATTACAAATATGCAATTTGATTTCCTCAGAGATAAATAGTTTTTAAAAAATATATTTTTAAGTTTTATTTCTTATTACCATATATTGTCATTGGAAATACACCATTTTAGTTTTAAGGCTTAATACTAGACTATCTCCCTTGAAATACTTGCCAACGTTTTTCTGTTGCTGTTTTGTCTTTCTTTCTAGCAGCTATTAGATCTAGATCTAATATTAAATTTCATTTAAAATGATAGCATAAGAACAAAATAAATACTCTCTTTAAAAAAATTAATTGAAAAAATAAGAAACAACAAGTTCATCAATTTATTATTAACATTTTATTTAGACCTTCATTTCAGTAAATACACTTAAAAAGTCATAAGTTGACAGCTTAAGAACAAAAAAAACTCTCTTTAAAAAAAGTTTAATATAGGTAAGGGATATAAATATGCTTAAAAACAACATGGTGGTCAGTAAAGATATCTGGGCAAACTACAGACCAGTATCAGTCATGAGTATCACTAACCAGCATCAGATGTAAAATTACTACCAAAATCCTAGAACACATAATAGAATCTATGTCCTAATCTCTAGTAAAATGTTTGTTTTGTAAAATGTTTTACATGTTTCGAATGTTCCTTCAGAGTTGAAAATAATTACTTCCTAGTCCAAACCTCCCGCAGGACGACGGGGGATGGGAGCGGGCAGGGTTTGAACCCGGGACCATCGATAAATCTGAACGACAGTCCAGCGTGCAAACCGTACGACCAGGCAGCCTAATGTAGCAACATCAATGTTAAATCAGAAATAACCCACTTAACAAACATATGTCACTACTCCATACAAACATTATACTATACACATGGCTTTAGGCTTTAGGAAATATAGATTATGTGAAACACGACTAATTAAAATTAGTTATATATAGGAGTAATTGATGATTTTTCAAAAGGTTTAGATAATTATAATAGTGAGCAAATAGATGCTATCTTATTAGATTTTTCTAAGGCTTTTTACAAAGTTCACCACCATAGTTCGTTTAAAAAAACTAAAATATTTTGTCATTAATGGTCCATTGCATCAATGGATTAGAGATTTTCTGATAGGGAGAGAAAAAACTGTAATAATAAATGGCTCTGAATCAACACCAATAACAGTAAATTCAGGTGTAGCCTACCTCAAGAACAGTCTTAGTTCCACTACTATTTTTAAATTACATAAATGATTTACCAAATTACATTAGTTCAGGAACAAAAGTCAGATTATTTGCAGATGACTGCATATTATAGAACAATAAAAACAACACAAGATACAGACATTTTGCAAAGATTATTAGATAAATTACAGAAATGGGAATCAAATTGGAGCATCTTTCCCCAAAGAAAAATGTCAGCTATTAACAAAAAAAGTAACCAAAATAATAAATAATAATAATTCCACTTATCTTTTTCTTGGTAAACCAGTAACATAGACTAAAAACGCAAAATACCTATGTGTTATATTAAATGAAAAACTATTACTATGGTTCATCTCAACTAGCACTTTTTCATGAGAATGTAGAGCCCTATTCAGGAGAGACATGTATACCCATTTTTGCTGTCCATAGCTTTCTTTGTCACTATCCACCTAGTGCAGTCTAAAACTTTGTCTTATCTTATGTAATACAGACGTTACTTAAAAAAAGATGATTACATCCTACGCGTCATGCATTTAGCAATGCATATTAACCAATGACCTAAATTCTGCCAAGTCACTGGTTTTTCTGGCTAGCTCAGGCAACCCATTCCAGTAGTCATCATCAATGTCCATAGCTTTGAGGTCCCCTTTGATTACATCAACATATCCTATATGGAGGGGAGGTCCAGAGTGATTGGCTTCATTAATTGTGTGCTGGGCTAATGGCTTTTAAACTCAATTTCATTTTAACTCTTTTCTGGTGTTTCATCTTTTTAGGCCACAGAATTGATGTGTTGGCTAAACACAGACAGCTTCATCCATTGTACAGAGAAAATAGGTAAACTTTTAAAAATATGATCCTGAACATAGAACATCCTAATACTTACCTTTATCTTTCTATATCACCTTCACCTATCTCTTAGTCCAGGGGTTCTCAACCTGTGGGTCGCGACCCCCTTGGGGGTCGATTGATGATTTGCCAGGGGTCGCCTAAGACCGTCAAAAATATGGACTGTTATTGTCTATTCTTCTATTGCTGTATGTGTGTGTGTTGGGGGGGGAGTCGCGGCAGAGTGGGGGATTGTAGAAAGGGTCGCCTTGCATAAAAGGTTGAGAACCGCTGCCTTAGTCTGTTGAACTGTTGTGGCACCACATGATCTGTTGAACCATTTTGGCACTACACATAATATAGATCTGTTGACTGTCTTTCTCCATTCTTTCTAGATCTATATCCTGATATGTAAAAAAAAATCCTATTTCATCAGACTGGAGACAGTTTGAAATGCCATAGGACCAAGATATTTACTCGTGCTTTGAGGATGCAGATCTTAGAATGAAAAAAAAAATGTATTTCTAACTTAAGTCAAAATATAAAGCTGATATACTTATATAAACATGTATGTGAAGTTTTATTTTTTTCAAAACCTTGATGTTTATGGGGCAGGTAAGCAGGTATTCTTTCAATGAGATCTTGCTTGCAGGTTAGTCTTGTGCAAGCTCAGCATTAAGGATGTCTTTGGGAATTCATCCATCTTGCATGTGGATGAGATGTCCTCGCCAACATAATCTTCTCTGTGTCAATAGAGCACAGTACACTTTCTTTTATTTATACAATTATAAATGAGTTTAATATAACATAGAAAAGAAAATTTCCATCTAAAATGCTAAAAAAAAAATGTGACCTATTCAAAATTGACAATGACTTAATATGTTGCACAACCCTCTGGACCAAGTAATGTACTCATTGATTTAAAATGTAATGTCTTTTTCATCTGCTAGACGATCTGTTTATTGGGTTGACAAAGAGCCACTAAAGCCTGGCCCAGATGGATCTACAGCAGTTGGTTAGTTACCTTTTTTTTTATGATAATTATTCCATTAGGTAGGAGCACACCAACTTAAATGAACTATATGTCATAGTAACAATATCATTTTGTTTGTGATGATTCATGTTGCATTAAAGACATTTGTTGCATTAGTTGATGTTGATCACATGAATGTCTACTAAATGTTCCAGACTTTAATTCATACTTGATTAGATTTAAAAAACAGTAAAAATAAATTTCGTTTAATTTACCTACTTAATGAATTAGTTATACTTAGGTATTAAGGGTTGTATTATTCAATTCCTCGAAAAGTATTGTTTAAAAAAAGCAGCGGTTCTCACCATAATTTTGTATGGCTCTGAGACCTGGGTGCTCAATTGAAGGCATGTAAAGCTCCTCGAATGCTTCAATCAAATTTGCCTTCACTCCCTAATGGGCATATGCTGGCAAGACTACATTACAAATAACTATGTTCTGTTGGAGACCAGTGTGGACAGTACAGTAACACCGATAACCATTCAATAGCTGGACACTTATCCCTCATGGGGGATGACCACTGGCCACCTGGCCAAAGGAAAACTTCTTTGTCAAGCTTTAAAAAGGGCGGCATAAGTGATATAAAGATCAACTCAGGTACCTAATCGCCCTCACTGGCATGGGGAAAGTAGCTGGTAGCAGATGGCCTCAGAAAGAGACAATTGGAGAGCCATCACAAAAGCCGCAGGACGCACATTTGAAATACAAAGAAAAACACTTGTTGAAGACAGGCCCAGAAGACAAAACAGAAACTTAAATAGACCCCTGCAGATAACTGCTTTGTCTGCATCAGATTTGGAAATATATGCAGGTCACAACTGGGCTTCCATAGTCATGTGAAACACTGCACTCATCCTTAATCGTCAGAATCGAAGACATTGCCATTGTCAAAGCTATCAAAGCATACATAGATTCCATCTTCTACAAATTTTTAATGTAATGTAAAACTTGTTGACCTAACTCAAATAATATTCTTACAAAACTTAAAAAAAAACAAAAAAACTTTAAATACAAATCACTTCTTTTTTAGATTGTTTATTTGTTTAAAATAATTAGCAAATTAGATGAAAACAACAATAATGATGCCAATGAATACATTAATTGGACATTTATTTTGAAAAACAGTGATTGCAGTTGATTGAAATCCCAATGCAAAGTTTTAACAAAGTTTTTTTTCTATTTAGATGCTTCACCAAGAGTCCTGGAGTTGTCTCGCCATAAGACTGCAGATGGATGGCATCCTGACAGGTAAGTCACCTGGAAATGCAAAGTTTTATTTTATGGAGAAAATTTACTATGGCCCTTTGTTTTAACTAGTAGCTGACTTTAATGAAGAATGCAACCTGTCACAATGAGGATACACATTTCATATAACTGCCTTGATGATGAAAAACATTCCCATCCCTTAAGTTAGAAATTTATTTTAGTGTGAGTGAAAATAAAATAAGCATTATGTATAGAAATATTTTTTTAAAAAGTGTTGTTTTTTTTTTTTACCTTACAATGAAATGTGTAGTTCTTTCTTGAAATTTATTTTATTTCTTTACATCATCTTCATTTACCTCTATGCACTTGTCCTAGTGATGTTGCACCTGTTCAACCCCCTGCACCCAGCCCAAATATTAAGCCTATATAGAGTCTTTCCTAATCCATATATTGCCCTTCGAGAATAGTGATTTTCATTTACTGACGATGCCTAGTGTTTGTAAATAACTATTTAATGGATTCTTTTCTATGGATACTTTTACTAAAAGAAAAGGTATTCAGCTTCTTTCTCTAAAATATTGTTTAAAAAACATGAGGGTATCATTAGATGAAAATCCCTGCCCCCCAGAGAGCAACATTTAATTTAGGAAAGACGTTATGTAGTCCTGTTGTTTGGACCAGTTGGAGCTGGTTGATGAGATGGGAGCTTTGCTAGAGGATGTGCTTATATCTAGAAGAAAATTTTATAGAGAACTTAAATCAGTATGATGTAATGAAATGTCAGTGGAATGGTCTGACTGAGTGGTAAAGTATTTGGCTTTCAAAGTGAGGGGTCTTAAGTTTGAATCCCATTGAAGATTGTGATATCTAACTGTAATGACAACCTGGCACACGTTGTTGAAGTAGAGGCAGTAGGTCACTGTGCTGGCCACATGACACTCTGTTAACAGTCAGCCTTAGAAACAGATGAACTTTACATCTTCTGTTCCCATAAATTTTAAGGTCTGAATTGAAAGATTCAGGTTTAATTGTTATGTCAGAAACTTTTCAGGCCATCCACATTTTGCACACTGTTTAGTTATTTTATGCTTTTTAAAAAAGAGGAGATTGTTAGGTCATAAAGAGCATTAATCAATGTCTGAAATAAAGGAGAAATTTCAGAAATGTTTAATGTATCATTAAGGTAAAAATAAAAAATCAATGTATAATATTTTAAAATTGTATTTAATATCTATATTTTTTTATTGAGCAAATAAAAGTAAAATATGACCATAAACCAATTTTACTTAATGTGTTTTTAAGACCTTCTGCCTCCTGGCCAGTTTCTGAGACTGCCAAATCTGCTTCGGCATCGCCAAGAATCATACAGCTGAGTGGGCACAGGAATCCACATCGTAGCTATCTGTTTGACAGGAGTCCTGAGTGGGACATTCCCAGGTCAGCTCTCTCATCCAGCTCTAGCCCGAGACTGGATAGACTGGCAACGCCAAAGAACCGGGCAGATTCTAATTCCTACTATGACCCTTACTGGGGTTACAGGTCAGTCACAGTGTACTTTTTATGTCTACTCTACAAATCAAGTGTTTTTTTCTAGTCACTGTTAATTTTAACACTAGACTACAAGTTATATGTGGTCTTTATATAACGAGGTAGTTTTAATTTTGATGGATACGTTTAATTTTTTTTCAAAGAGTAAATGTAAAACCATAAAAGTTGAGTCTTTTAGTTCTGTACAAGTGCTCCTTCCCTAGTGCTACTCCATCATGGAATGGGTTGCCTGAGTCATCCAGAAAACCAACAACTTAGCAGAGTCACTGATTAATATGCATGATTAGATGAACATTTGAAATGCATAGGACATAATTATAATTTATAAGATAAGAGCTCAAACTATTTTAACTTGGGGGTCTTGAAAATTTCTTACATCAGTATGTCATGGCCACATCACAGCCAAAAGAAATTATTGAGCTCAATAGAACAACTTCTTTATGCTAAAGAGAGAAGAGCCCCCACTGTGTGAGTACTGTCACAATCACAGTGGGACATATCCTCCTTGATTGCCCCAGGATATTAAAGGGAATTATTTTAGAGACGACAACTTCAGAACACTGTTTGATAGTGTTGACCCTGGGAAGGTACTGGGCCTTATTCAGGAGTTGGGGTTGACTACAAAGGTTTGATTTGTGATAGGCCAAGTTATTTTGAATATGCAATATTTACAACACATTTTTATTAAATTATAAATTTTACCATGTGAGCTTGTTTTCAATGACTTAACTGTATAATAACCCTTGAGGAATTATGGGCACAACATGGCCTAAATTGTGCCAATGTGCCAATAACCCAAAACATCAACAGAACAAAGCCTCTGTGGCTGCCTTATGTTCTGTGGGGCCTGATAGCACCGTGTCATAGTCTGAATGTTGCCCTCAATCTGTAGTTTAGCCTTTTTGTCTTAGTTCATTGTCAGAACAAGAAATGTCTTGATAATAAATAAGTTTCAAGTGTGTCTTGTTAAGTCTGTGACCATCATTGTTTCAAAAACATTTATTATAAAAAAATATTCATTTATGTGTAAAAGTACAGGAATAAAAAGCAAGGGCTTCATTCTTATTTTTTTTATGTGAATTTTTCTGCTCAAGTAAAGGGTGTTCACTTATTAGGTCATTGTTTGCATTTTTATTAGGTTACATAATTGTTTCAAAACTATCTTTTTTTCCTTTCTCTTTCTCTTTTGTTTCTCTTATCATCTCTCTCTATTTTTTGTATTTTTATTACTCACCAAAAAATATGAAATATTTACTCTTATTTAATCATTATAAAGAGCAGTGAATGAATTAAGAGTGAAGAAATGACTGAAACTTTATGAAACAATCAGACAGTAGAAACAAGAGTTTAATCAATCAATCACAATGAACATCATCATTTTGTTTCATAGTTGTTTTTTCTAAATTTCTTTCAAATGTAGCCTGTTTTTTTAGAAAGTGAATCACTTTAATATTTTAAATTTTTTTTTAAATTAAAAATACCATTTTAATATTTGGTGGCTGAATGATAAAACACTTGGTTTCTGAGTTGAGGGATCTCAGGTTCAAGTCTCAGTGATATAGGAATTTTTAATTTCGGGATTTTTATGAGGTCTCTGAGTCCACCCAAGTTTAAAGGGTACCTGACCTAAGTTATGGAAAGTGGTTGGTTCTTGTGATAGTTACAGTATAGGAACATGAGACAAGCTCCCCGCAGTTAGCACTGTTCTCGGCCACTTATAGCGAGTGGGTCTAGGGAACGGGAACGGTGGACTGTGTACGCGGCACGCCCAGTCTGGCCCAGTCAACCCATATGGCTGCCTACTGCTGGGAGCCCTCAGACAGGACTCAGGATGGGGAATCCCTTGTCCAGGCCTGGTTGTTGGATAAAAGCCTTTCGAACGACCAACAGGATAATGGCGCCCACGTAGTCCTACTGGACTTCACTGAAGGTGGGATGGCCACGACTTCTTCGTTAACCTTTGGACATAAAAACAGATTTCTTTTACATCATCTTCTCCTCTTTGCTTGTAGGTTTTCTTTATTACAGGGACAAAGTTAGTTTTTAACAATTATTTGAATCTGTTGGGTTTTTTGTTATATTTCTTTACACATGCACTTGTTCCTGTGTTTCATTTGTAGTCTTTTTTTCAATGTTTAAAATTGATGAAAGCCCAAACGTGTACAAACTATGTTTATTTATTTCATAGTAGGGATTGGGTGTTGAAAGGTTGACCAGGGGTTGAAACTTTGATCAAAGGGTCCATGTGAATGTGTGAAAGGATATTTGAGGTGTGTAAGATTTGTAGAGGGCTTATGACTTAGCTCTCAGAGAGAGATAGTTAGAATTGGTGACAGAGCTCTGGGAGAGTTAGTCAGAGTTGAAGACTGGAGTTTGAGAGAGTTAGTCAGAGTTGAAGACTGGAGTTTGAGAGAGTTAGTCAGAGTTGAAGACTGGAGTTTGAGAGAGTTAGTCAGAGTTGAAGACTGGAGTTTGAGAGAGTTAGTCAGAGTTGAAGACTGGAGTTTGAGAGAGTTAGTCAGAGTTGAAGACTGGAGTTTGAGAGAGTTAGTCAGAGTTGTTAGGGTGGTATGTATATAGTCTGTGTTGGACTAAGTAAGTAAAACTGTTTTTGTCTGCATTGATCTGATGATCCACCAAACATCTGTTGTAGATAATAATAATAATCTTTATTATCCATATGGATATTTGACTATAGAAAACCAAAATATACATTCACCCCAGACTCATTATTGATTTGATTGCCAGGGGAATAAAAGAGTTTTTGTGTGTTAATGTGTTTGTCTTTGCTATCTGTGTCTTGCATCTCTTTTATGATGGTAAAATCACAAAATCCTGACCCGGAGGTTGATTTTTAGCTGCCCCCGAAAGGGGAAAAGATGCTATTAGTTTTGTGTGAAATGTCTGTCCGTCCGTCCCGTTAAGATCTCGTAAACTAGAAAAGATATTGAAAATCCGACATCACAATATTTTAGACCATTCAAAGTTCTGATGCAACGGATACTTTTTTTTTTCCTGAAAGTGAAAAATCTAATTTTTAAAATCAGTTATGCAAGCAGTTTTTTAAAGAGAAAAAGCTAATTAGTATGCATTATAAGTTAGACCTAATTTAAAACAAATAGTAATGTTATAAACTTCATTTTCTTGAACTTTTTTTTTTACAGCGGAATTTGTTGTTTTTTTTTTCTTTTTTTTTGAGGGATTAGAATAAGAGGCTTTTCAAAACAATTACATTATTTATAAGAATTCAGTTAGGCCAGGAGAGGCTGGTAGCTGAGCGGTAAAGTGCTTGGCTTCCGAACCGAGAGTCCCGGGTTCGTATCCTGGTGAAGACTGGGATTTTCAACTTCGGAATCCTTGGGCGCCTCTGAGTCTACCCAGCTCTAATGGGTACCTGACATTAGTTGGGGAAAAGTAAAGGCGGTTGGTCGTTGTTCTGGCTACATGACACCCGCGTTAACCGTAGGCTACAAAAACAGATGAACCTTACATCATCAGCCCTATAGACCACAAGGTCTGAAAGGGGAACTAGTTAGGCCAGGTTCACATCTAACTTTGCATTCACTTGCACATATCCTTTGATCTGCTGCACCGTTGGGGCACTACACAAGATCTGTCAACCTTCTTTCTCCATTCTTATCTCTCATTTGTCTTTGATATAATTTCATTTGGATGTTCTTTCTGAAAATATTGAAGCCTGTCTGGGTGGACCACTTCGGGGGCCAATTTTGAGTTTGTGTTTCCACACAAACTGTCTTTGTAACCTTGTTTATTTCTAGAATCTTTATAGCTCATTTTGAATGTCTTTATCAAACAGCTGCCCAAATGGGGGTTTGTTTTTTGCCAATGACTTTACCAGTAGCATTTAGGATTCTATGAAATTTATTTTTTTTTAAGATTAGTTAAATAGTTGAATAAAGTGTTAATCTACTATACATATGAGTTGCGTCTCCTTACTGAAGATGCACAACATCACCTAGCCTGTGTTGGTGTTCTAGAAACTATTTAGGTATCAAAAACCCAAAAGAATAGTCATAACGTACTTTTAAAATACTATAACACATAGGTAAATATTTTTCAGGTCGCCAATAGAAGCCAACATCCTAAAAGCCAGTTGTTCACCCAGAGTGGAGGCTCTGAGTGCTTTTAAGGACTATCATAAAGTAAGTCATTTGTTAGAGATTTGTGAGAGATGATACACAAAACTATAGACTGCTCTAAGATTTAATCCTTTCCTTTTTAACCTGAAAGATAAATTTATCTTGGTCAAATGTAGCAGTTTGTCTGATATGTTTTATTTTAATAAATGTTAGTGTTGCTAGTTTTATGTAAACTACTCTTGGTCTCCTTTTTATGTTACCACTATGTACCACTATTTTATATGTCCAAAACTGGTAAACTGAGTGATAAGTGATTTTACTTGGTCCAAATCTGGTCAACTGAGTGATTTTACATGTCCGAATCTAGTTAACTGAGTGATTTAGCTTGTCCAAATCTAGTTAACTGAGTGATAATACTTGTCTGAATCTAGTTAACTGAGTGATTTTATATGATCTCAAGAGCTGATATTTTAGCAGTTTTCAAAGACTCTTAAATCTAATTGACTTATGTTGGACCAAAATGGCTACTTTGCCATGTGATATGTATTTTACACTGTCATCATAAAAGTTTTAGTTACTTAATCGTTTTGACTCCCATGGCTGCAGCAATACTTTGCTATTGGACTCTCTTCTAGACAATTCCCCTCAGTTGGGTCCACATCCATCCTGCCATCCTTGTTTCTTGGTCGAACAATCTCCTCCATGCTTGCTTTGGTCTCCAAGCCTTTCTCTTCCCCAGTGGGTTCCAGTCTTGCAATGTTGTTCTGCTGTTCTTTGCATCATGTGCCTAATCCAGCCCATTTCTTGTTCTATTGGTGTCCCACAGGCTGTAGTTTGAGATTTTGTTTGGTCATATGACACCAATTATATGTTGCAAGCATTTGTCATGAATACCTGAAACTTGTCTGTATTGTTACTGCTACTCTCCAAGTCTCTATTTTGAAGATGTCACTGCCAGGCTGGTGTTAAAAACATGCTTAGCCTTTTTGATACAAAAATGTACATCTACATCTGATCCTCTTCTTTTCTGTACGGTAGACAAAGTTTTAGGTTGGTATAAAATTTTTCATGGAGCTGGTGTTTCTTGGGTTTTATTTATTCTTTTCACTTCAGTTTTCTTGTTGTAGATTTTTAAAACAAGTCTTCTCTTTTTATGTTGTTTTTATCAGTGTCTGCCTTCAATGCCTCTTGGGGGGGGGGGGGGGGGATCCCATCTGCTCTGGCAGCTTTCCATTTTTTTTTTTACTTTTTTTTATTGCCTTTCATTATTTACCTTTTAATTGGAGGTGCCAGTGTTGATTTTGAATAAGTGATGGAGGAATAACCAGTGGTGAAAGTTTTATAGAACTTCTTGAAAGTGTTCTGTCTATCGTTCTCTTTGTTCTTTTTCATATAGGTGTGTTTTTACTTTTCTGACCAGATGAGACTTTAGGCCCCTCATTAAGTCTTGTTATATTTTCTTGTCTAACTGCTACCTGTGCCTCGTTTCTGTCAGTTCTCTAGCACTCTTTTTCACTTCTCTCCATACTTCCCAGTATACTTTATGGTCTAAGACCTTTTTCCGATTGGTTTTGACATTGGTTTATTTTATTTCTGTTGTTTATTTTGTTTTACTTCTGGGCTATTTGAGCACAGGTTTCTGTTACCGTATCCATTCTTTATTTTCTTTCTTTTCTATTCTAAAACTTCTGTGCTTAATAATTTCTAGACTTTGTGGATTGCAGTTCAGTGTTCTTTCAGTGTTTTTTCTATTAGTCCTGTGAGGCTGCTGTATTTGTTACTTCACAGTTAAACATTTCTTCAATTTCTTTGATAAGTAATGTGGTCTATTTGATTAGTGATGTGGTCAATTTGATAAGGGATGTGGTCTATTTGATAAGGGATGTGGTTTATTTGATTAGTGATGTGGTCTATTTGATTAGTGATGTGGTCTATTTGATAAGGGATGTGGTCTATTTGATTAGTGATGTGGTCTATTTGATTAGTGATGTGGTCTATTTGATTAGTGATGTGTTCTATTTGATTGGTGATGTGGTCTATTTGATAAGGGATGTGGTTTATTTGATTAGTGATGTTGTCTATTTGATTAGTGATGTGGTCTATTTGATAAGGGATGTGGTCTATTTGATTAGTGATGTGGTCTTTTTGATTAGTGATGTGGTCTATTTGATTAGTGATGTGGTCTATTTGATTAGTGATGTGGTCTATTTGATAAGGGATGTGGTTTATTTGATTAGTGATGTGGTCTATTTGATTAGTGATGTGGTCTATTTGATAAGGGATGTGGTCTATTTGATTAGTGATGTGGTCTATTTGATTAGTGATGTGGTCTATTTGATTAGTGATGTGGTCTATTTGATTAGTGATGTGGTCAATTTGGGCTGCACAATCTAGTAAGATTACTCTTTCTCTTTTTTTTGTTGCAACATTTTGTGGGAGCATTAAATATTGAGGGATAGTAGTTTTCCTTTTCCACGAAATCTGGCAATGTGAGACTCCCTATCAATCAATGCTGTTGTTACTTCTGAGACCATCGTTAGGGCAACTCTTTGTGTATGGCTGTGATTGAGGTCTTCATGACCACAATAGAAGCTCTGCTGGTTATGTCC
This sequence comes from Biomphalaria pfeifferi, assembly GCA_030265305.1. NCBI lineage: Eukaryota > Metazoa > Mollusca > Gastropoda > Planorbidae > Biomphalaria > Biomphalaria pfeifferi. Next base: position 722,839 of record JASAOG010000250.1, read on the forward strand.
GCTACCATTCCATTTTGTCTCTGCTAGTCCAAGCACCTGAATTTTATATCTCTTCTTTAATGAAGTTTTCAACATTCAAATCAAGTTCTAATATTTCAGGTCAATAGTCTGGTTTTCACTTAACACATCAGCAGATTTGTCAGCACACCAGATTCTTATGGTATGCGAACTACCATGACTAATGTTGTTTTTTTTTGCTTTTTGCTGTTGTAGCCTCTGTATTTTTTTAAGGGGTGAGGTTGCTAGGCTCATGCCCAACCATCCTCCTATGCCTCTAGGCGGAATTATCTCCAAGTTAAAACCTATTTATAAATCATACTATGATTATTTTAAACATCTTTGCAAGCCTAATTTCACAAATATTTTTTTCTTTCTAATCCTTAGTTATTGAGTGCCTTGTCTTTCTTTTGTTTTATTTCTAGTTTCTGTGTTATTTTTGTAATAAATTTCAAATATTTTAAGCAAATCATCATCTACTTGTTTTAAGTTGAATGTCACAGGCTTAAATTCTGACTTTGGAGGTTACAAGATTTCTGTACACTGCATAAATCTATATTTCAGAGTCCACACAATTCATTTCTTCTCTTGATGTAGGGTTCTAAAAATAACTATACTATATATCTTATTTTATGAAGGGCTTTGGCCTTCTTCAACACATCCCTCCATTAAGATCACTCCTGGGCCTTTTGTCTCCACGCCCGAACCCCAAATGTGTTGTAGATCTGCCTGCACATCATCAATCTCTCGCATTTGGGTCACCTGCCTTTTGTTTTTTACCTGTATACCAGTTTTGTTCCTCTGTTGTCTGACATTCTTTCAAGGTGACCTGCCCAACGTAGTCTGTTCTACTTTTTCATTTCTGTCACTATTGGTGGAATTTTCATGCGATTGATATATTTCATGGTTAGTGCATGTCCTCCCTGTTTCATCCTGTATAGCACCATAGATTTTCCTAAAAAAATTTCACTCCCAAGTATTTAGTAGATTTTTGCTGCATTTAATAAATTCATTTTAACTTTATTTTCTAGAATTTTACTCCAGCAAGGCCAGTTCAGTGGACTGTGTCCAGGGAGGCCTTGCAGGCCATAGCCTCTATCAGACTTCAGCAACTGTCTCGTCCACCATCTCGTGCACTGACCAAGGATGATTTCGACCCTTACAGAATTCCTTCTGGGGCTCTGAGAGCCCAGTCCACTCCACGGCTCGATGAGCTGGCATTGCCCATCCCACGCAAAGTGCGAGCCAAAAGAATAGTTTGACTTTTTAATTTGCTAAAAGTATTGAAACAAATTATTTTTATAATTGTTCAGTTATGTTCATATTCAAACAATCTTTTTGAACTTAGTGAACTAATTTTAGTGAACTAATTCTAAAAACCTTTCCTTGTAGCAAAGAAATGAAATTTTCTATGAATGTATTTACTCCCATGAATTCAAAACCTTCAGTAAATTTCTAGCCTGCTTTTCTTTGTTGCTTTTACCAATCCTTATGTTCTTATATTGCTGTGTGCTAGGTGTTCTTGAGTCTTCCTTGTCCTCACAAGACTGCTGTATTACTAGCAGGTGCCTGCAACTTCTTTTTGTTTTTCATATTTCAATGACATGTTAGAATAACTTTGCTTTTACTGGCAGTTTTTTTTGTTCTCTAAAACAACTTAACCTTAATTGACTACATTAGTTTTGTTCTAAAACGACTAACTTCCACTGACTATTCTAGTACTTCTATAATCTGATTTTATTTTAACTGACTATTGTAAGAGTATGATGCTAGTATATTAAAGATATTTTTAGTTTAACTGTTTTTGTATCACTCATATTTCATGCTATTGAATGCTCAATGTGCTATGGTCCAACCTTTTTTTGTGGACATGTGGAGTAACTGAAAGGTTCCATGCTGTTTTTAGATGCTAACGGAACTTGAGCCTAGATGATAGGTAGCCTAACAGTCAGTGCCACATTTCTACCTGTGTGTAAAACAGAATTTGATGTCATGACTGTCAGGAAAGGTATTGTTTGGCAGGAAGCTAGAAATACCAATTTGACTCTACAGAGACTAGAAAACTTTTGCTCCCTGTTGAGAGTAAACCTTCGTCGTTGTATTATCTTCTTATCTTATATAATACAGTCACTGGTTTTCCTGGCTAGCTATAGCAACCATTCCATGCTATAATAGCACTATGGAAGAAGGAGCATTTGTCCTAGCATATGGAAATCTGTTAAGACGTCCGGTCATAGCTTCGTTAAGTTGGCTAGTGCTTGTCCGGCAGGGTATTTCTGTTGGTGACCCGACACTTAATATCCGTCTTAGCCATCGCTGAAAAACCAAATTTTTTTTTTTTTATTAAAGTGGAAAAGCTTAACTTAAGATTTGTATAATTCTGCAAATAAAATGAACATTGAACGGAAGTTTATGGTGATGCAAAGTCAATGGCTTGATCATAGGCTTGATATTATGGAATGACTTGAATGTTAGCCTAAATTTGTGAATCAGTAATATTAAATATATAATAACATTCCAAAGTAAGTAGGCTGAGTTTTTTTTTTTACTAGAACCAAAGGTTTTGTTTCTAAATTTCATATTCATATGAATGAGGGATATTTTCTATAATAAGAAAAATGAGAAATCATACATACATATATAACATATGTTTAGGTTAAAAACAATATAAACAATAAAGGGAACGATTACTATATTCTAAAAGTAAACTAATTAGGATGTTAGATAAATAATGATACTTGAGCTATAATATTCCTCTTTATTCTTATTTGGTATTTCTCTATATAGTAGTCATGACATTTGATACACTTTTAAAATTAATGTTTTTAATCAAGGTAAAATATTTGGTTTCAGTTACCCAAGGTAAAATAAATATGTCAATTCTGCATTAAATGCTATGTAATCTCTTCCTTAGGCATATATTGAAATCATATCTAGTGAACGGTCCGTAATGTGAAATGAATGTCGTCATAGGTCCCGCGATTTTTCTTTTGCTTAGGCTCCAGCTCAACTCTTAAGCCCGTGAATCTTTCTGCACTGTTTCTGTCCAGGGCCACAGTAAAAGATACATCATAGATGTCTCAGAGCTAATAAAGTAACGGGCTATAAAAATATCTTATCTTATATAATACAGACGTTACTTCAAAAAAGAAGATGATTATGTCCTACACGTCATGCATATTAACCAATGACTTAAATTCTGCCAAGTCACTGGTTTTCCTGGCTAGCTCAGGCAACCCATTCCATCCTCTAATAGCACTAGGAAAGAAGGAGTATTTGTACAAATTTCTCCTAGCATATGGGACAAGGAATGTGCCGTTAGGGTTAGGGTTGTCTTGACTATACTTTAATGTTTCGTTGTCAAAAGGCTGTAGTGATATCAGATCACAAAATAATGTGTTTTCTTTCTTCACGGCTCTACTTTCACTGACTATATTAGTCGTGCTAGACCTAAATCATTTGTGTTTAAAGATGCATCTATGACTTGCTGCATGATAATTTTTGTTTTTTCCTATTTCTATGTTTACCTTAAAAGTTTACTTTATACATTTGTCTTTTCCCAAGACATTTTTTGTCGCTAATAAATAAACAATATAATGTGAGATAGCAAGGCTTTTTAAAAAAATGGAAGTTTTTATATCTAAGAAAAATTGTTTCATTTGTACATTAGAGAAATAATGTCTGTAATAAAGTATGACATGCTATTACGGCAGGTCACATACGTAGAAATCATACCAAATATCGATATTATCTCAGTTTATTTCTTTCTTATTTTTAAAATGTTGGTTTTTAGAAAAGTTATTTTTAATTTGTTTCTTGATCCACAATATTGAAGCAACAATGCACTTTTTGTTCAAACTTTTTGGCTTTTGCTATGAATTTTGTTTAATTTTTTTCGGACACATTTTTGTATATAGCTGCAATGAGCGTTCTGTTAAAATTTCTGAAGTACTATGAAGTCGTGTCCTTACAACAACAGTATTATATGTTTTTCTGTATATCATTATATGGGTTTTAAATTTGGTTGCGTCGCATTTTAAAAAACTATATCCATGTCATCAATGTTTGTAAACAAAAACGTATTTCTTTATACTGTCCTGTATTTAATAGAATTTTTTTTTTCTACAGATTAAAATTTTTTTAGAAGGCGTTCCATTCAATGAAATTGGTCGCAAAGATTTGTATGGTGCCAAATAGTGCTTATCTAACTATTTTTGAAAAGTTAATTTTTTTCTGTAAACATTTTTGACAACAAAAAAATACTTTTAAGAACTACTTACCTATATAAAATTTACTTTTAGCTTAAAAATGAATTACAATATTTTGTTAGGCTACCTTTTGTTCTCATTTAACTATCTTGTATAAAAGTGTATTGCTGTAAAGAGAATCTTTTATATATATATATTTATTTATTTATATATATATATACACACACACACACAGTCGAATCCAGTTAATTGGTCCACTGGTTAATCAGACCAACTTCTTACTGGGACCTAATCCTAAAGTACCTAAACTTAACACATAGTATCATTCAATCCAGTTAACTTGACCAGCCGGTTATCTGGACGAACGCTATTGCTTCCCAATATGGTCTTATTGACAAATATTTAACTGTACAATCTGTGACCTTAGGTTATGCACTGTAGTAATATTTATTGCCTACATGTAAGTTATTTTGGAATAATATAAATTTTACTACTTTTTTTGCTAGAGAAGGACACAACCTTTGTAACTCCAATTTAAAATCTACTTTTCACAGCCGAGCACATTGTTTCACCAAGTACAAACCTGTTGTGAATGTGGTTTTGTAAACTTTTCAAAAGTTGCATATTCTGATTTTCATTTTTTTTTTACTATTAAAAAGAAAATTGCTATTTTGTTAACCATTAACTCTAAAAGTTAACTCTATACTCAATTCTTGTTATGACTTAAACAACTATTATTAATATTCAAAGGCCATGGTTACATATCTGTATTATACTTTCAGTATTACTATTGTACTGTAAAAATTTTTTTACTCCAGACTATAGTCTGCTTATGATTTATTATCAGTATTATTTGTATTTATTATATATTTATCAATATTTAATTACTGCTTATATTTTCTTCACTAACCATAATGGGACCCAAATTGAGATTATATTTAGCAGAGGACTAACATCTCTTAGCAACATTGGGGTGATTTTGTGCTGATTTACCATCATGATTTTCTTCTATGATATATAATGAAACTGGTCCTTACGGAGGGTTGGACATTGACAAAGCTTATTTCTATTTATTAGAACCATAATGTGTGAAGAAAATGGAAAGCAAAAGTCAAATCTACTATATCTTGTGTACATAGTACAATTTTTATTAATAGTTTTAAGAAATTATCTTTATTTATGAGAATGCAATGTACTCTAGAACAAACTAAAAATTTCATAACATTAACTAATTGAATGCCTTTTCACTTCTATAATTTTGAAAATAGTTTTATGAATTCGAGATATTTTCTCAATTTCAGTAACACTTCGTAAGCTAGCATCACATTTGCTCTTCTGAATTCTATATGCTGCGATATATTGAATCCATGTCATAATTGTATAGACCTATAGCAAAATGATGATCAGTTTTGTCTTTCAAATAACAACATCAACAATTCAGAGATTTTTTTTTATTGAATCCAAATGAGAACTGATGTGAAATTAAGTGGTAACATCTGTAATTAAAATCATTGGTTTTCCTGGCTGATGCCATGCTTCTAATTCGTCGAGGGAAGAAAGAGCACTTGTATGAATTTTTCCTAGCACGTGGGATGAGAAATGTCTTTAACTTCAAGTCATTTATTGAAAGTCAGATAAAAATAGATTAAGATGTTTTCTTTACTAGAAGTGGGTGGTGATATCTGTATGCAATCTTTATTGAAGAAAATTAAATACAATTAAATGTGTTCCAATTTCAAAAAAAGGTTTAAGAAAGTTGGAATGGTCTAAATTTGGTTTATTTATTTGTCAACCTTCACAATATCTTACAAGTAAAATTATCAAACTTTCTTAAAATGGTTGAGCACATTGTTCTTAAGTTCAATGCCAAATGTTCTTTAAATGCATAGTAGCAAGACCATTCATTATAGAGGGCCTCAACACTGACTTGCAACATCACAACTTGTGGGCAGTTTAAACCAATAATTCATTGCCACGTTGTACAGTGTTAAGGCATTCTAAAATAATTGGTATCCATAATAGGGGGTTAATATTTGTGGCAAAAACAAAATCAAGCCAAATGGAAATGTTTTCCTTTAAATCTATCAATATATATATATATATATATCAAGAAGATTCCGTTTTTTGAACAGTCTATTTTTTACAGTTTGTCTGTTGTTGTTTTAATATGCTCTGCACTTTTTTTTTGCTGGATACTTTCTAGTGAACACGCTGTGTGCTGCCTTTGATCTGCTGTGCAATGATAGAATTAAAATAATTAATGTCAACCAAAGTCTGTCCCAAATGTGTCCATTTGTAATGTTTAGTTTTATGGTAAACACACTGACATTTTAATGTTGCACTAAGAGACCTTATATTAACAGACCTTGCACTAAGAGCCCTTATATTAACAGACCTTGCACTAAGAGCCCTTACATTATCAGACCTTACACTAAGAGACCTTGCATTAACAGACTTTGCACTAAGAGCACTTACATTAAGAGACCTTATATTAACAGACCTTGCACTAAGAGCCCTTACATTAACAGACCTTGCACTAAGAGCCTTATATTAACAGACCTTGTACTAAGAGACCTTATATTAACAGACTTTGCACTAAGAGCACTTACATTAAGAGACCTTATATTAACAGGCCTTGCACTAAGAGCACTTACATTAAGAGACCTTATATTAACAGACCTTGCACTATGAGCCCTTACATTAACAGACATTGCACTAAGAGCCTTATATTAACAGACCTTGTACTAAGAGACCTTATATTAACAGACTTTGCATTAACAGACCTTGCACTAAGAGCACTTACATTAACAGGCCATGCACTAAGATACCTTATATTAACAGACCTTGTACTAAGAGACCTTACATTAACAGACATTGCACTAATAGCCCTTACATTAACAGACCTTACACTAAGAGCCCTTACATTAACAGACCTTGCACTAAGAGACCTTATATTAACAGACCTTGCACTAAGAGCCCTTACATTAACAGACCTTGCACTAAGAGACCTTATATTAACAGACCTTGCACTAAGAGCACTTACATTAAGAGACCTTATATTAACAGACCTTGCACTAAGAGCACTTACATTAAGAGACCTTATATTAACAGACCTTGCACTATGAGCCCTTACATTAACAGACCTTGTACTAAGAGACCTTATATTAACAGACTTTGCATTAACAGACCTTGCACTAAGAGCACTTACATTAACAGGCCATGCACTAAGATACCTTATATTAACAGACCTTGTACTAAGAGACCTTACATTAACAGACATTGCACTAAGAGCCCTTACATTAACAGACCTTACACTAAGAGCCCTTATATTAACAGACCTTGCACTAAGAGACCTTACATTAACAGACCTTGCACTAAGAGACCTTACATTAACAGACCTTGCACTAAGAGACCTTATATTAACAGACCTTGCACTAAGAGCACTTACATTAACAGACCTTGCACTAAGAGACCTTATATTAACAGACCTTGCACTAAGAGCCCTTATATTAACAGACCTTGCACTAAGAGCCCTTACATTAACAGACCTTACACTAAGAGACCTTGCATTAACAGACTTTGCACTAAGAGCACTTACATTAAGAGACCTTATATTAACAGACCTTGCACTGAGAGCACTTACATTAACAGACCTTGCACTAAGAGACCTTACATTAACAGACATTGCACTAAGAGCCCTTACATTATCATTTAACAGACCTTACGTCTCTTCTCAAACGCATGATACGCGTCACATACAGAAACATAAAAATGTTATAATAACTTAGTCATTTCAGAGGCCAGGAGAGAGATGACATCGACGTTCTGCTACAGAAATTATTCCGAGGTCTCCATCATTCAGACAGAAAAAGTTCCGGGGGGAGGAAGTACGAATACTATTACCTATTCCTGATCACGTATTGAGGGTACTCCAATAGTCAACTGCAAGTCTACATCGAACTTCTAAAAGCAACAAGTGAAATATCTATTACAAATACGTAAAGCAGCTTCAGTAGCTTACGCGTCGCAGTCCTCTTTCAGAGTTCTGATGCAACAGCGACTTTTTTCTTCTCTATAATAGAAACATTTCGTTTTTAAAATGAACTTAGCAATAAGTTTTTTTTTTCATGCCATATAGGTGGTGGGCTGCTATTATGGGAAGCGTGGTCGAAAGGCTAAGTACACTTGGCTACCTACGAAGGGGGTTCGACACCCGACTCGGGCAGAGTTGTGTTTACTGAGAGCCTACAGGCAGCACGTTAAACTTTTTCCCAGATACCCCCTCCCCCCACTGGTCCACAAATGATCTATAAGCACGAAAGTAGGGCTGTAAGAGCTATAATTATTATTATATTCATTGCTGATTCTAGCTATAACAGGCTTCCAGAGCTAAGAAGAGATCAATAGGAAGAGAAATAATAGAATAAATCCTTAGCTTTAGAAAGTGTGAATAGATTAAAAACAAAATAATATGACTTTTTAAGGTAGTGACATTTTTAGATATTGGTCAAGCAATGTGAATGAAGTTCTGTAATAAATATATAGCATTCGTCCTTATTATATAAATGCATGTAATTTTATTCGATGGACTAATGTTGTAAACATATAAATGTAAAATAATTACCACACTTTATTTGCATAGGTTAATATATTAAAATATATACATGGACTCTGTAGGCCTATTATTAAAATATATAAAGTAAATGGTATCATATCGCATCTGATGACCAATCTCAAGTAGTTAGAGAGTTTAGGTTTTTTACATAAAATACGTTCATAGGTTGTACATTTAAAAAAATTACTTTACATAATGTAGATCTCCCCTAGACTACAATGGCGATATTTTTAATTATAATATAAAAAAAAACTTTATTGGTTCGCACAAGTGGAAATAGAGTTTGACCACAATTTTTCACCTCTCCATTACAACTATAACAATAACAATATAGTTGCAACCACGAACAGCATACACACTGAAGGCATACATGACCAGTGGTTGTGGAATTTAGGAAACATTCATATCATGTTATAAACAGTACAGTCATTGAAGTACTTAACTACCATGTATCATCAAAAAGCTGAGTAATGTCAAGCTGTTCTATTCCACATTGATGAAGTGTAACAATTACACAGAACTAAAACATGAAAAAACAACAAAAGGTACAACTAGAACCTAGCATCTATTTTAAACAGAAATGTCGAAGAGATTATGGTTGCTATGGTAGTAAATAACCAATGAGTGGTTTGCAGTATCCAAATGTCCTCCTGAACTGTTTTTCAGTCTAATTGAGTTCCATGTAGTTCTAGTATTGGTTTTCAAATGGAACTTACAAGTTCGAAAAAGAAAAAAAAGTTAGATGTCTGGTCGTGAGAGGGATGCGTTCTGAACTGTTGGACCATGTTCAACACCCCCCCCCCCTTTGCAGTCCTGCGGAAGATGATTTGAATTCATCATCATCATCATCATCATCATTGGCCTCCTTCAGTCGTAGGACGACTATGGTTCATCTCAGAGCACACTTCCTCATGTGGCTGTGGAGCCCTATTTCGGAGAGACACTCCCGTCCACAGATAGCGCAGGTTAAGGTGGCTTTTGCTTCGGTGGTAGAGGAGCTGGCCGTTTTTCGGATTGTGCGTTTTTCTTCCTGGGCTGAGACCCATGTACTTTCACTGTCCATAGCTTTCTTGGTCACTGTCTCTCTCTACCTGTTGCGTTCTAGAGCTGTATCTTCCCAATTGTCAGTATTGATGTTCATTGATTTGAGGTCACGTTTTATTACATCTATGTAACGGAGGTGGGGGCGACCAGTTTTTCTTGTGCCAGTCGCGAGTTGACCATAGAGGATGACTTTCGGGATGCGCTTGTCCTCCATCCGGTGAACATGTCCAAGCCAGCGCAAACGGCGTTGTCTGAGGGCTGTAAAGACGCTGGGAATACCTGATCGCGCAAGGATCTCAATATTGCACACTTTTTCTTTCCATGTGACATTCAATATCCTACGGAGACATCTCAAATGGAATGAGTTTAGTTTTCTCTCTTGCTTTGCGTAGGTGGTCCATGATTCATTGCCATACAGCAGTGTACTCATAACGCATGCCTTGTAGACTTCCATTTTGGTCACCGTAGTTAGCTTATGGTTTTCCCAAACTCTTGGTCTGAGTCTAGCGAATGTCGAGGCAGCCTTCCCTATGCGTTTTTTCATCTCCTCTTCTAGGGACAGGTCATCTGTAATTGTGGATCCCAGATAGCAGAATTCGTTTTTGGCGTCCAGCTTGTTGTCGTCTATGAGGATGGAGGGTGGTGCTGTAGCAGGTGGTCCCATAACATTTGTTTTCTTCGTGCTAATAGTCAAGCCATATTCTTTACAGGCCTGAGAGAAGCGGGACATTAGTGACTGAAGTTCCTCTTGTGTGTGTGCCACTACCGCTGCGTCATCCGCGAATAGCATATCTCTTACGAGGGTGGCTCTGATTTTAGTTTTGGCCCTCAGTCTGGCAATATTTAGGAGTTTGCCATCAAATCTGGAATGGAGATAGATGCCTTCAGTAAATTTGTCAAACGCGTTGTGGATTAGCAGTGAAAATAGTATTCCAAAGAGGGTTGGAGCCAGGACACATCCTTGTTTAACTCCGCTGTTTATACTGAAACTTTCAGAGCTGGCACCGTTGAATTGCACTGTGCCCATCATATTTTGGTGGAAAGATATGATTACATTTAGTAGCTTGGGTGGACAGCCTATTAACTGTAAAATTTTAAAGAGGCCATCTCTGCTAACTAGATCGAAGGCCTTTGTCAGGTCATTAAACGCAATGTACAAAGGCATCCTTTGTTCTCTGCACTTTTCCTGGAGTTGGCGGATGGAGAAAATCATGTCAATCGTGGATCCCCTGAGCGAAATCCGCACTGTGATTCTGGATAGACCCGATCAGCGAGTTTTTGTAGCCTGGGAAGTATCATTCGAGCAAAGACTTTGCCTACAATACTTAAGAGGGAGATTCCCCTGTAATTGTTGCAGTCGCTTCTGTCACCTTTGTTCTTATACAGTGTAATGATTTTATAATCCCGCAGGTCTTGTGGCACAGCACCTTCTTGCCAACATTTGCAAAGCAGTTCGTGTAGAGGTTGGATTAGAGTAGTTTTGCATTGTTTTAGAAGATCTGGGGGGATACCATCGCATCCGGGTACTTTGCGGGCAGCAATGTTGTCTATGACTTTGTTGAGCTCTGAAAGTGTGGGTGTTTCATCTAGCTCGTTCATTGTGGGTAATTGTATGATGGCCTAAAGGGCTGAGTCAGAGACTGAGCTTGTTGTGGCGTAGAGCTCAGAGTAATGTTCAACCCATCTGTGCATTTGTTGGCACTTGTCTGTGATAATTTCCCCAGTGGTTGATTTCAGAGGTGCTGTTTTGTTTTGGGAGGGTCCGAGAGCCTTGTTGATTCCTTCGTACATCCCTCTTATGTTGCCCACTTGGGCTGCGAGCTGAGTACTCTCACTGAGCTCTACCCAGTATTCATTGACACATATCCTTGCTGTCCTCTGTGCATTGGCTCTAGCTTCTTTCAGGTTTAGCAGGTTGCGTTGGGTAGGTTTTGCCTTGTAAGTAGCGAGTGCATCTCTCTTTGCTCTGATGACAGGTGCTAAAATAACTGCTTTAGAGTCGAACCAATCATTTGTTTTGTAATCCAAATGTCCTCCTGAACTGTTTTCAGTCTAATTGAGTTCCATGTAGTTCTAGTATTGGTTTTCAAATGGAACTTACAAGTTCGAAAAAGAAAAAAGCTGGATGTCTGGTCGTGAGAGGGATGCGTTCTGAACTGTTGGACCATGTTCGAACCCCCCCCCCCCTCCTTTGCAGTCCTGCGGAAGATGATTTGAATTAGGATGCAATAATCTTCAACTCTGAAGGAATATCCGAAATGTGTAAATTAACTATTTTGAAATATACTAGATCTAATAGATCAAATAGTTCTTCTAGATCCACATTAAGATTCTAGTCAGTAGTAGATTCCGTCGACCTAAAGAAGGCTAGAATCTTTTCTTCTTATCTTATAAAATACAGACGTTATTTATATTTTCAAAAAAGAAGATGATTACGTCCTACGCGTGTTCCTATGTCAATCTATTCAATTCTGCCAAGTCATTGATTTTCCTGGCTAGCTTATTTGTACAAATTTGTAATAGCACCTGGAACATGCAATCTAATACATCCAATGTATTGATAAAGCAAACTAATACAGGGCTGTCCAACCTTTTTTTTTTAGCCAGGGGGCTACACACATTTTCGACAAATGTGACAAGGGCAGTATTGCCGTCGAAAAATAGTCTATTTCAATGGAAACATATCTTATGGGGTTGTTTATTATGCATAGCGGGTAGAAATTTCGATTAGCCAGATAACAACGAGTCATGAACCGGATCGTATGTAGTCCGCGTGTCGTACCTTGGGAATCACTGAGCTAATAGTTGATATCACGTGATCTCGACCAACGATTATGGATTACTTTTTCTTCCTTCATTTCTAAAGTGTTCCTTCGTATTTTAATCTAATTTGGTTTGATTAGGAACAAAAAAATGGTCAATTAAGATATTTGTCTTTTAAAAGTTCGTGCCAAGTTGGTTCAATAAAAGGATTATAATTTGAAGGAATACCATTACAAAGCGTGAAATGGGCTATATAAAGTAGGCTCCTACAATAATCTGTACCCAGAATACATTTCAACAGCATTCCTGAGTCTGCTTTAGTTTCGAATAAAGTAGCTTCAAACGTTTTGAAGATGTGCCTCATAGCCTCGCGATGAACTTGCTTTAGCTTCGAATAAAGTAGCTTCAAACGTTTAATGAAGCTCTAACTTCGCCATGTACCGGATGCTATTCTTAATGCTGCAAATTGTCATTGTTTTATCACGCGATTCACTCCAAACATCTAAATATAGGAAATCTCAAGTTTGCTTTGCTCAGCAAAGAATTTTAAAAGGCTGCATGCTTCTCGCTGGCAACAAACCTATTTCCGGAATGCAATGCGCCATGGCGTGCTCAGCCAAAGTCGAATGTGAGGGTTACAGTCTAGAATTGGAGACATCGAAATGTTACATAAGAACAAACTGTGCGGGGCTTGCTTCTGTCTGTGCTCAGCAGGACGATGGCTTTCAGCACTTCAAACGCCTTCCTACTCCTGAGAGTTGTACCAATGGAGGATTCTGGGATACGAGTCTTCATGCGTGCATTTGCGTCCATTCGTTCGCAGGAAAACGATGCGAAAGAAAAGCCGAGAGCTGCGAAGAAGTGTTAGAGTTCGGACCGGAAGCGGAAATGGTGGAGTCAACTATCGTTCTTTACCCATGCCTTGCTGAGATTTTTACGTATTGTTCTGTGCGTTCTGGAGACGTCATCACCCACGTGGCCTCGTACACCGGAAGCGGAAATTTCAATCGTGGATGGGCCGATTACGTCACAGGTTTCGTCAACAACTCCACCGGTAAAAATGAGTTTTGGATGGGGCTTGGAAACATTCGATGTCTCACTGCAAGTGCGTTTCCCCAGGATCTCATCATCAATCTGACGCTGTCACCTCCTTTGGGGAGTTCGTCCAGTTTCATTATCGAATATATGCAGTTCACCGTGGGAAACGCCTCTACATTTTTTCGCTACAATTTCGCTACGTTTTTCTCCAGCAAAACAGGGCCTTTGAGCCCCAACTACAATATTAACAACTGTCTGGGCCCACCCACGGGGCAAGGTTTTTCCACCCCTGATGCCGACCACGACAATGACCCGACGCCCAACACCAACGCCGCCTTCATCGCACGTTCCGGTTGGTGGTTCTGCTTACCGCAGGTCGGGGTCCCACCTCCCTGCAACTCTTTCGGACTTATGTTTTCGCGTCCTGGGGAGCATATATCCCCTGAGCATATGAAATTTGACACCATCAACCTGCCAGGTTTGTACAATTACAAAGTGCTAGTAGAGATGTATCTGAGGAGAAAAACAGCGGCATGATTAGAAAGAAAATACAAATAAAAGCAGGATACTTTGATGCCACCACTATCGGAACGTAAGCAAGAAATACATGAGACTACAATCTAGTTGACTTAATGTGAACAAGTACTTTGCGTTTGTGAATAAAAATCATCAAGATGGTCTGCTAAACCAGTGCAGAAACTTGTAGCTTATACTATTTCTAGGTCTTCGCAGAATACCATCGATGAAAGTTTTGATGGAACTATTCGAGATAACCTTGAAACATAATGTTTTTATTGTGTTCTGAAATCGGCCCAAGGAGTTGTAAAGTATTTCTCTGTTGTGGGGATGCGTCTGACTCTTGTTAAATCTATTCAATTATTTAAGAGTGTCTTGTACGGGTATATGCTTTCTAGAGCGAGACCCAAGCGAAACACAAGACAAGCAGACGTGAAGAGTTACACGAAAAGAGCAGACGATGGACGAACTATATATATATATTCACACACACACACATATATGTATATATACATATATATATATATATGTATGTATGTATGTGTGTGTGTGTTTATCTCTTTTTCCTTATGTCTCTTTCTATTTTCTTTCTCTATTACCCCTCATCTTTTTATCTCTCCATCTCGCTCTCTCTTTCTCTCCTCGACTGTTATGCTTTGGTGCTAGTATCCTCCTTTGGTTTCTACAAAACTTTATATAGATAAAAATTAAAGATTGCAGTATTACAAGAATAAATAAACAATTTAATTGACTATTTTTATTTGTTTTTCCACACGGCACAAGTGCTACAATGTCAGCCAGGGTGACAAATAATAACAATATACACATAATCAAGAAAAGAAAAAAAAAGAAAAGTAATAATAATGACATTGGTAATTTAAATTAAACTTACAACAATAATAATGGACAATATCGCAACTATCAGATCACGAATTTCACAAACAGTGCAATGGATCTAGCACATAATTCCAAACCAAGCCATCAACATAGCAACACACAATATGAGAATAATGACTTATGTAATTAAATAAAAGAAGCGTGGTGGCTGAGTTGTAAAGTGCTTGGCTTCCGATGTGTTCCGAACAGGGGTCCCAGGTTCAAATCCTAGTGAAGAATTGGATTTTTACTTTCGGAACCTTTAGGGCGCTATAATGGGTACCTGACATTAGTTGGGGAAAAGAAAAGGCGGTTGATCGTTGTGCTGGCCATGTGACACCCTCGTTAACCGTGAGCCACAGAAACAGATGCCCTCAACATCCTCTGACCCAAAGATCACAAGGTCTAAAGGTCTAATAAGGTTATATATTAATATATATATATAATTCTCTTTACAGCTCATCAGTTTGGACACCAAGAAGTAATGGAAAGGTCACTCTTTATGGCTCATCAGTTTGGACACCAAGAAGTAATGGAAAGATCACTCTTTCTGCAAGTCGGACTAGAGTTAACCCACGCATTTTTAGAGGAGAAAAAAAAGAGGAGGGGGGAGAACACGAAATGTACTCTGTATTCATCCGTCACTAAATAGCAGGGCCGGACTTAACCGTGTGGGACCCTACAGAATTACTTTTTTTAGAGGCGAAGAAAAAGAGGAGGGGGGAGAACACGAAATCTACTCTGTATTCTCCCGTCACTAAATAGCAGGGCCGGACTTAACCGTGTGGGACCCTACAGAATTACTTTACGAGCCTTGCGTGTAGCAAAGTCATACAGTATATCACAGAAATTCTATTTCCTACATAGGTCTAGATCACGCTCAATAGCAAGAATTACCAAATGTGTCCATCTATCTACGAGAATTGTTGACCTCAAGTAATTCTTCATTAGTTTGAAGCGCAAGAAACTTCTTTCACCAGATTCCACAATTACGGGTATTGCATAATACGTTTGTTTTTTATCGTGCGTAGGATTGTCGTTTTCCATATTGAATGACACCCCAAAATGACAATTTTTGTCGATATATTTAAGAAGATTTTATGATTTTTTAAAAGATTTTAATAATTTCCGGAGATTTCCAGTACTTTTTTGGTATAATTTGCAATTTCAGATTTCCAGGAGCTCTTGGTAAATCAGGAGGCTGCGGAATATCTGTTATAAGTTATAAAATGGTTTAATTTAATAATTAACACCTAGAATTAGCGCGGGTCCTATGAAAAAGCGGGGTCCACAGCGATCGCATAAGCTGCAGTGGCCTAAGGCCGGCCCTACAAAATATAGCGGCGTATGCTCCGCCGTGGGTTGACTAGTAATATAAAACACTAAAGTTGGGTATAGCTTCTGAAAAAAAAAAGGCATAATTAACTTTATGAATACACTAAGTTATTTATTTTAGTATTTTTACAGATGTAGAATTTAACAGTTTAGCTAATTTTCCAACATTGGGCCTGGTTTGTTTTTTTCTAATCGTATTCTGTATAACTTAAAATGCTCACACACCAGCGGATAATGAAAGGCATCACCTATTTCATGAATAAACAAGGTTACAAAGACAGTTTGTGTGGAAACACAAACTCAGAATCGGCCCCCGAAATCGTCCACCCAGGCAGGTAAAAAAGGCAGGTATTAATATTTTCAGAAAGGACATCAGAATTAAATTCGTTCAAAGACAAATGACAGAGAAGAATGGAGAAAGAAGGTTGACTAAAAATAGTCACGTGATCTTATTGATAAAACAATGTAAAAAAAACTGTCACATGACAACCATCATGAATTAAACATGAGATCGTAAATTGTATAGAAGAGATAGCGCACCACGTGGCTAAATGTTGTTTGTTTACGATTTGTGAATGAGGTCCATTCTTGCTATGGCGACGGCCTAGTTGGACTTTAAGTATCCGATTATTAGTTTTACTACTTAAAATATTTAAAATAAGTATAGTATCTTTCAATAGTTTCAATGGTAATTTATTTCAAAAGGTTGGGCAGTCTCCAGAGACGGCCTTATCATTGGATTAGGCCCTGAGAGTCATTAGGGGCACGAATATTTGTACGATGACGAAAGATTCTCTTTGTGGCGGGGGCTCCAATCTCTCACTCTTTATCTCTTTCCCCCTCTCTCTCTCTCTTTATCTCTATCTTTCTCTGTTTCTATCTCTACTTTTCTATCTCCCTCTGTAGTTAGCTTAAAATAATGATACACATATAATGGTTAATATACCGCTAAAGAACACTACACGCTGAATACATCAGACTCTTTCATAACACACTCTCTATAACACAGGTTACACACGACACAGTATGAACTATCTTGCCAGGGAGAATAACTCTACATACAAACACATACACATAAATACAATGTCAACATGATTCAACATCTTAATCTTTCTCTCTCTCTCTCTCTCTCTCTCTTTTCGTTGGGTAAGCTTTGATTCTAGTACCCTCCCTTGGTTTCTACAAAAATGTATTTAAAAAAAAATAAATTTAAAGAGTGTATTACAACTTCAACTAATAATCTGACTTTTCAGAGTCGGCCTCAGCATTGGGCGGGGCCCTGGGTGAGTGTCATTCGGGACATGAATATTTGTAGGATGGGCTGAATTTAACAAAAAAATTCTCTTTGTGGCGGGGCTCCAATCTCTCTCTTTCTCTTTTTCCCTCTAAGTCTTAATTTCTCTCTTATTCTCTCTCTCTCTCTCTCTCTCCTTGGCTCTATCTCTTTCTCTCTCCCTTTTCCTCTCTCTATCCAGTCTCTCTATCTACCCCTCTCTTTCTATCTGCCTCTCTCTTTCTCCCTCTTTTTGTCTCTCTCTCTCTCTCTCTCTCTCTGTATATGTATATCTTTCTGTCTCTTTCTCCATCTCTCTCTCTCTCGTCGTAGTCATGACCTGGTAGGTATCTGGAAATTTAGGCACCGGATATTTAGGCACCGGATATTTAGGCACCCGGAAATTTAGGCCCCGGATAATTAAGCACTTTTTGACAAGGCGGAATATTAGGCACCGGATAATTAGGCACTCTTTAATTAGCGACCTTAATTTTGAAAGTAGTTTTAAAGTGTTAACGTATATGTTATCCTTAGGCTATGGGCTATTGGTAACGTTATCAAAAAAATAGCAACTAAAACGATTCTTACTGAATTTTCATGATATAAAAGGAAAGCTGACAAAAACGAGGAAAAAAATGACGATCGTGAGAATGTGTGGAAAAAATGACTGCAGATTAATAGTCATTATAAAATATAGATCTCACAGGATTCAGGGAAAGGGAGGTAGAGTTGATTCTCCTCTCATTGCTTCCTGTCCTTAGCCCTTCCTCCTCTACGCACTCCCACTAAAAGGAGAGGATTTGTCGCTGGTAGATGTTGAACTAGGGCGTGAAAATGACGTAATGAGTCTCAAGGCTACACACTGGAGTACAGTGCAGGGTACAGCATTGTACATAACTGCTAAAATGGAAGTCTGGAGAAAATTCTTATAGTGGGAATGGGAATGAGCAGGAGGGAATTGCGCGCGTTACTTATAGGAATTAAATATGTTGATAAACTAAAGCAGCATACATATTTTATAATAGCATTAATATCTATTACCAACAATCCTTCTTTTATATTGTTAATGGGTAACCTCTTCAGGAAGATCTATTGTGTGAGTGTATAGGTGTGTTACTCCTTCAAATGTGGTAATTAACTTTTATTGAATATATATGTAAATTTATGTAATATAATATTTATATAAATAATAATATAAATTATATAATATTTATATAAATTGCAACGGAAATCGCAAAACGGCTAGAAATTACGATAAAATATAATGCTTGGAAAAGCAAAAAAAAAAAGTTTATGGAAAAGACAGATGAGTTAAAAATTTAAATATCATTTTTTTTGGAATATTAATCTTTTATTAATACTTATTCTGCTTATAGAAGATTGTTGATGTTCCAATTTAACCCCGCCTTCTTTATCCTAAACCAAACATATTTTCTACAATTTTCGAGAAGGTATAATTCTCCCATTCCTTTTGTGTTTACTACCATATACAATTTTTTTTTTCTTCAGAATGAACAAAAAGCGACAAAAAAGGTTTCATAAACACATTATTAAACACACACACACATATATATATATGATTAAAAAAACAACAAAAAACACTCGTTTCCCTTTCAACACTGCCTTATGAAATTTAACTATCTGCATTTCCCTTATAGATTATTATTATTTTTATTACTGTAATTATTATTATGATGGTTTTAACAGAAATGTGTCTACCCAAGTTTTTGGAAGGCCTCTAAATTATAATCCCCAGACTTCCATTGTAACACCTTTGTGTTTCCATACCCTTTAGTCCAGTGTGTAGCCTTTAGATTCACTACGTAACTTTACGACCTAGTTTACATCTACCTGCGAGAAATTCTCTCATTTAAGTGAGAGTGTGTGCGCCCCACCCCGCCCATCCCATTTTAAAAGTACGACTCCTCCCTTTCCCACAAGCAGAGGGCGATTGCGATTATATTTATCGCCAACACTCCCCGACATAATAAAAATATTTTATAATACTTTTTAATTCTAAGTATTTACATTAGTAACTAAATATTTACACAATTTGCATAATCATCAATTTAAAAAACTCACCAGTCAACCTTGGGGTTGGTGATGGACGGAAGCAATGAGCGGAGAATCATCTCTACCTCCCCTCCCCTGAATCCTGTGATGTCTATATTATATAATGACTCTTTTTTTTCACACATTCTCATGATTTTCATTTTTTTTCCCCATTTTGTCAGCTTTTCTTTAGTTAGAATCGTTATAGTTGCTATTTATTATAACGTCACCGATAGCCCATATCCTAAGGATAAAATATACGTTAACATTTTTTTTTCAAAACAAAGATCGCTTATTAAAGAGTGCATAATTTTCCGGTGCCTAATTATCCGGTGCCTAAATTTCCGGGTGCCTAAATATCTGGGTGTCTAAATTTCCGGGTGCCTAAATATCCGGTGCTTAAATATTCGTAAATACGCGGTGCCTAAATATCCGGTGCCTAAATTCCAGTAAAAAGAGAAAAGGCAGACAGAGATAGCGATTAGAAAACAACATTAAAGAATGGACTTGCCTGTTCTATTCAAAGCAAAGGACAGAGAGGGATGGAGGAAGACGGTTGACCGATCATGAGTGATCCCCCCCCCCCCCCAACGGGCTAACAGACCAAGGGATAGGTGGAGGTCAATAAAGGCGTCACGACAAATGGTGCACACCTATTATCCCTTGGTCTGTTAGCCCGTTGGGGCTGCTCGATGGGTCAACCGAACTGGACACTGTGTTGCATATAGGAAAATTTGGCCCTGGTGTAATACTAAGTTTAATTTAATGTAGGCCCCCAACCTAAGACAAAGGTAACGGTAGTCGTGAGATTGTAGGCCTACTTTAAATCCTAATTATTTCCAATAAAAATTTCTCCAGGGCTACTAACTCTGATCACACGTCAGTTTTGTATTGTTTATCTTATGGATGACGAGTTTGGCGACCACTGGTTAGTAGAGTGTGTGTATGTGTATTGAGGGTCACAGGTCAGAGCAATTTACGTGTCTCAGATAAACTGGCCAATCACGTCGTCTTTTAGATCTAATCTAGATCAAGTTTTGACACAGTAGCCTCTTGGGTCACTGGTGGCCAAAGTGAACAAAACTCGCTGTGTAAGGTGTTGCTAGCATTCATACAAGGCGCTCCTGTTATCTAGATTTCGTTATGTCCCTTGCTCGTCATCAAGTCTAGCGCCATATATGATCTTAGGGTGCAGGTCTGTTTGCAATTGTAGTGTCTTCCAGCTAGATTTAGATCTCATACCATCTTATTATCTAGTCAATATCTATTAGCTTTGGCAACTAACTCTTTTTATGGTCATTCTGTCAAAGATTCAATAACTTTTATAACGTCATCTTCATGATAGATCTAATCAATCTAGTAGTAGTTTTTCGTCTTCTTCGTTCTCATTGTTATGTTGGAGAGTTTAGATGAGTAGACCAATACATGATATGAAATGCGCAGTGGTTTCCAGATCAGGGAGCTCTCCATATAGTTTCCTTTCTAGTGGGGTGATTTGGGGCCAATGTCTTATACGGGCCTCTTGGTATCTTGCATCGGTTAGTAAGGCAATCTGACTGTGTGTGGAATTTGGATGATTTGCTAGGATGGTAGCAGCTAGTGCTTCCCTTTCTGTGACTGTCAGAGAGCTCTCCAGTTGCAATAGATTTTTCTAGTTTTCCTCCATCTGGCCATTCGATAAGTATTCCAGCTCCTCCATTTGTGGTGGCTTTATGGGTTGTAGATGTAGTAATAATCTAGGCCTTTTAGATAAGGTGATTTGCTTCTTGTAACCAGCTCATTTGCAGATTCATATCTAGATTCTAGTGGTCTATAAAATTATTAAAATAAGTATATATGTCTATATATTACTATAGTCTATACTCAAGTCCATAGTCTCATCTCATTTTTATTCTTGTAAAATCAATGTTTAATAAATTAATGTATAGATAATATTAGATATATCTAAAGACTACTCTTACTTTACGACAGGCTAGATCTATAATATAAGATCTAGTCTAGATTCTATTTCTAACTTTCGAATTATGACGACCCTAGCTGTCAGCACAAATTAACAACTTATCAAAAATGTAATCGTTTGAAGGCTTTGATACTCAGTGATGGGAATTTTCCGAAAATTTCTTCTGATCCGATTTTCTAGCAAAAAAAATCCGAAATTTTCCCGATATTAAAAAAAGAAAAAAAATTAAAAAATTACAAATTTATGAAAAAACTAAACAAAACGATTTTATTATTTTTTTGCATTTTCGAAAAATGAAAAATGCGAAATATTTTTGATTTTTTTACGAACATACGCACATCCGGTCTGTGTCAAGTTGGGAGTTCCATTTTTATAAAAAAATTCTCGTGTTACCTTTTCACTATTGTCTTATAAGTCTAGATCTCGGTGTAGACTAGAGTGACTGAAGTGGTTTGAATCAGTCTAGATAGGTATATTCTAGATAAGATATCTAGTTTCTTTAAATTGAATACGTTTGATTTTGATCTAGAGAATAAGCTTAGCTTGCCATCTTCATGATGATCATTCATGATGATGATCTTGATCTTTTGAAAAGTTCAGAAAAGTATCAATCATCAATGAATATTTAACATTTTTCATATACTATGATATACAATATATAGTCGACATAGACTCTAATCATGATCAAAGTATTTGAAAGTATCATGATAATGATATGATCATACGATGGCCCCTAGATTTTTCTAATTCAGTGAGTGCTTGCCGACTTCCATGTACATGAGTTCTTATCTTATATAATACAGACGTTACTTTAAAAAAAGAAGATCATTGCGTCCTACGTGTCATGCATTTAGTCATGCATATTAACCAATGACTTAAATTCTGCCAAGTCACTGGTTTTTCTGGCTAGCTCAGGCAACCCATTCCATGCTCTAATATTAATAGGGAAGAAGGAGTATTTGTACAAATTTGTCCTAGCATATGGGACGAGGAATGTGTCTTTATTTTTGTGTCTCTCAGAGTATTTTATTAAATTTTGTCTTTGTATTTAAAGATTATGGTTCAGTGTTTTATGTATAATTGCTACTTTACTTTTGAGTCTTCTGTCCTGAAGGCTTTCTAAATTTAGTGATTTTACTAATGGTGTTTTTTCTCTAGTCAAATGTGAATATTCGTTTATGAATCTCACTGCTCTATTTTGTGTTTGTTCCAGTTTCTTTGTTTTCTTGAGTTGAGGGGTCCCAAACAGTGGATGCATATTCTATTTTTGGCCTAACCAAGGTTAAATAACATTTTAGTTTTATGTTCTTATTTGATTTATAGAAATTTCTTTTAATAAATCCTAATGCTTTGTTTGATTTTTTTATAGTTTCATCAATATGTGGATTCCATGACAGTTTTTCATTTATTATAAAACCTAGGTATTTTGCGTTTTTAGTCTGTGTTACTGGTTTGCCATGAATAAGATAAGTGGAATTAATTTGTTTTAGTTTTTTTGTTACTCTTAACAACTGACATTTTTCTGGGTGGAAAGACATGCTCCAATTTGATTCCCATTTCTGTAATTCATCTAATTCTCTTTGTAAAATATCTGTGTCTTGTGTTGTTTTTATTGTTCTATATATTATGCAATCGTCTGCAAATAATCTGACTTTTGTTCCTGAAGTAATGCAATTTGGTAAATCATTTATGTAAATTAAAAATAGTAGTGGACCCAAGACTGTTTCTTGAGGTACACCTGAGTTTACTGTTATTGGTGTTGATTTAGAGCCATTTATTATTACAGTTTGTTCTCTCCCTATCAGAAAATCTTTAATCCAATGATGCAGTGGACCATTAATGTTGAAATATTTTAATTTTTTAAGCAAACTATGGTGGTGAACTTTGTCAAAAGCCTTGGAAAAATCTAGTAAGATAGCATCTATTTGTTCACTATTATCTAAACCTTTTGAAAAATCATCAATTAGTCCTATTAGTTGTGTTTCACATGATCTATATTTCCTAAAGCCATGTTGGTATGGGGTGAGGATATTATGTTTGTCTAAGTGGTTTATGATGTTGCTACATATTATGTGTTCTAGGATTTTACATGTGATGCTGGTAAGTGATACTGGTCTGTAGTTTCCTGGATCAGATTTTTCTCCTTTTTTAAATAGGGGGGTGACATTAGCTTCTTTCCAGTCCTTTGGTACTCTGCCCTGGTTAAGCGATGCCTGAAAGAGTATTTTGAACACTGGGGCTAGCTCATTGCTTAGTTCTTTGAGTAATCTAGCTGGAATACCATCAGGTCCAGACGCTTTATTTGGTTTGGTGTTGGATAATAGTTTTTGAATTTCACTTTCTTGTACTACTAAAACTTCTATGTTGTCTACTTGGTTCAAATTAAGAAATATGTCTTTGTCTCCTGGGGCTGAGAATGCTGATGCAAAGTATTTGTTTAGGATGTTTGCTTTAGTTTCATTATCATTATGTATTATGTTACGTTCGTCTTTTAATGGCGCCATGCCTGTTGTTTCCATTTTCTTAGACTTAATGTATGACCATAGGTTTTTGTTGTTATCTTTAGATATTACATTGTTTATGTATTCCTTCTGCAGCTGTCTGCTTACTTTTTGGGTTAGGTGTTTAATTTTTATATACCTTTTGTAAACTCTTTCTGCCTTGGTTTCTTTAAATTTTCTATATACGTTTTCCTTCTGTTTACAAAGCTTCTTTAGTCTATTATTAAACCAGCATTTATTTATTTTGTTTGATGGGATTCAAATGGGATTAGAATGATTAGAATCAGACTTAAACTTAAAAAATGGTCTTAGTTAAACATCTATGATTCATGATCGAGATCTAGAAATGAATCTAGATCTAATTTATCTATTATATTATATATTTTTATTATAAGAATTATACTATCTAGAGACTAGATCTACTCACCTCCCTGCCATAAAGATGGGTATGCCTACTTTACTTTACTAGATCTAGTAAGTTACTGAGTATTAGTCTGATAGAATATAGATCTAATACTCAGTGTAACAAACAGAAGTATAGCTCATCATACTTTTAAAGTATTTCCAAAAACTCAAGCATGTTTTGATTTTCAAACACATTTATTTCTTTATAGTTGTTTGAGAGAGAAGTTGTTACAATACCAGTAAAGCAGTTATCTATTATAGAATGCTCAGACTGCCTGGACCCAGATATAAAGCATATTCAAAAAGCTTTCTCCTCTCATCTATATGTGCCTTTCAAGCATTTTGTGTGCATGTGTGCAGTAAAGCTTATGCAGCTTATGTGTAATTATTATGTAATATAAAATTAAGTAAAGAAAATGTTATGTAAAATGATTCTACATAATTTTAAACAATTCAGCAACATCTTTTTTTAGTCACAGTGACTGTGACAGGCCAGTTCAAAACCTGGGGAGGTGTGTGTGTGCAAAATTTCCTAAAATTTTTGTAATGTCTGTTCCCGTCACTGGTACTATTTGAATAATCAGCTGTTATGCTTAAACCAGTTCAGTGATTATGCAAAATTTGGAAATTATTATTCCCTGTTAGGCTTGTTGACTTAACTATTTTGATTTTAATGTCATTATGTCATAAAATTTTCTTAATAAGCAATGACAAGCTATGAAACCACTGATCTAGCAAAGCAACAAGTAATAATTTTCATTCTTTTTTTTTGTGTGTGTGTCGCTTTTGCATTATTGCTTGCAAATTGAGCATGTTTTTAATTAAAATTATTTTAAGAATGATTATGTTAAATAATTACTCATTTTGCTTCATATAGTTTTTATAGATCTAGTTAAAAAAAAATGGTTTCAATAGTTCAGTTGAAATTTTATCTTCAAAGAGACTTATACTCAACAACTCTGAATTCATAGACAAATTTTTTATATTATATATTCATTATCATATTTAAATTTGGAACATTTTCAGATCAATGTCTAGTTATCAGATGATTAGAACCATCACTTGTGAGGAACTGGTCAGAAGTTGAAACATGTGTAAAGTGCTAAGCCACAAAGTTTTATTTAAGGCAAGTAATCCACTCAATGTGATTTAGGCATTTTACATTTAATTTCATTGTTTCATTTGATGTATGCTAATAAAGAACAGGAAAGCTGTGGAACTACTGATCTAGCAAGACATGTATTTTTTTTTTAATGTTTCAGCTTTCTCATTTGAGAATATATTTTCAACGTTTATATAACATTTAAAGAATAATTTTCTGATTTTATAGAACATTTTGAAATTAAAAATATAGGCATAACAATGGTTGACTTTCATCATGCTTGATGTGTTAGATAGATTTAGGAGTATTATAATATAAAGTTTAACAGCATCTCGAAATAATAAATTCAAACTTTTTTGTTAGCAGCCAAAGCTTTAACACAAGCTTCATATCACATTAAAAATGTTCAGAACGAGATTGTGTACAGCCTTGTGAGTGAAGTGAAGGACAGTCAACAGATTGTGTGTGGTGCCCCAACAGTTTAATATAGGAAACAGGTGAGGGTGTTGTGATGGAAAGTAGTGAAGATTAGATGACCTGTTTTTTTTTTTTTGTTTTGTTTTGTTTTTTCAAACACTCTGATTTTTATAATTTAGACTTTTTTCTTTTGAGGCTTGCTTAGAAAAGAATAGGCAGGCAATTGGTAGATATAGAGCAGAACAGCAAGTAAGCTTTCAATAGTATAGTTGTTTTTTTACTTTGTATTGTTACTGCATGCTAATTAAACCTGTTTTTAATATTAACATAACACTTGGTATACTTTTGTTATCTGTTTTTAGAAACTAGTTTTAAATATATGCATACTAGAAAAGCCTCATTATGATTGATGAGATAGGTAAACTCTGGTTTTGCCTTACCAATTGGGTAATAAAGTCAATGTCTTCAAAATAAACTTTCTCTTTGCAGCCATAACATTCTATTCATATTCTCATATTCTATAACATTTTTAGTTCCAAATGCAGTATTCAGCCGAGCGATCTAGAAATGGAGCACGAATACAGATTACGAGAATTATGACTAAGAGACATCTGAGAAATAAAAAGCACATATAATCAGAATTGTAGCAAGCTTGTACCAAATTTTTCTTAAAAAGGCAAGTGGTCCTTTCCAATGTTACATTTAACTACTTTAAATTTAATATGTTTCTTTTCATGTATGTTAAATAAAAACCAGTTTCTTACTACAGATCTATCAAAGCGAGTATATTTTTTTCTATGTATTTGTATATTTTAATTGCATTTTTTCTTTTTTTTATTGCATGCTATTTGAAAATGTTTGAACATTTTTCCTAACAATTTAAGAATACATGCTATCTGTTATCTCTTATCCTTATGGTAATTAGTTTCAAATGTATACATAACGATAACAATTATTTTCTTCACTTAAACATTTAGAGAGCTAGATCCAATTGGGGATTATCCCATTATGAAGTTTAGTCTAAATCCCAGAATATTCACTAAGACTTGTATTTGATTTATCAGCCTGTACACATTTTATTACAACTTTCAGGTTAAGATGCGGAGAACAGCTTAGTTCCCCTCAGATGTATGTAAAAAGAACAAGTTATGGGGAACAGGAAAAATCAGTGTAGCAAGTTTATCCAAAAGTTTTTTTTAGTCAAGCCTATTCCATTCCTGTGGTTCTCTAGCCATCAAGAATTCTGGATCTGTTTCAACATACTTTTCCATTCATCTGTTTATTGAGCTAATAAGGCAAGTAGTTCATTTAAATGTTAAGTGAAGTAAAATGCAAATTATGAATATTCTAATTTTTAATTGTTTCATTTGAATTTTATCTTTTGTATTAGTGCTTGCATTGGTGAATATCAATGTTAACATAATTTATTATTTATTTATGACATTTATGCTTTTCACTAAGCTTTTTCATTATGGATATCCTTGGGCTCAACATTAGATAACAATTTGAATATTCTTTGTCCTGTTGGCCTTTGGTAATTGCTTTGAAATTTTTTACATATAAAAAAAAAATCAAATAAAAATATTTTCACATTTTTCAGATTAAGATGTTAAATAGATCTTATTCAAGAAATGGAGTGCCATACAGATTTGTAAACCATCTCTGAGTATTAAATGTGAAGAGCAGAAATAGTAGACTTAAAACAAGGCAACACATGTTGGTAGAATCCTGTTTTTTTTTCTTTTTTTATTCTACTATCTTGTATATTTTTTTCAATATATATATATATAAAAATTTTTTACTTTTTTTCCCGTTTTTTTTTTTCCGAAGTCAAGGCAAGTTTATTCTCAATAGAACATCCTACTTGAAGCACAAATATTTCAAAACTATGAAACAACAGGTCTTAAAAGTATAGTGGTTACTTTTAAGCAATTTTTTTTAGATGTGATTTATTTTTTAAATGCCTAGCTACTTGATATCTGGTTGAATTCAAATCATAATAATTGCCTCTTAATGTATAATTATAAAATTTTTTATTTGGCTTGTTTTTTTTTAATCAGTTCAAGATGTAGAGTATTGATTACCAACTACTAGCCTGGGAGTTAACTCTCTCTCCTAATTGACGATACCATCGTTGATTTTATCTCATTAAATTAAATTAATGTTCGATTTTTAGAAACTTTACTTTGTGAAATAGTAATGAGCAAAATGAAAAAGTCCATCAGAATGTGGGAAAATAATTACGGAGAGAAAGAGTTAAAAAATGCCAAAGCTGTAAACAGAAAGGCCATGTAAATATGAATGAAGAAACTGAAACTGGTGGTAAACATCATGGGAAGTCTAATTGTAGGGCAAGTATTTTTCCTTCATATCTTATTTAACATAGACAAACTATGTAATACTTATAGGCTTAACTATTGTTTTGATAGAACAATGTTATTTGAAATATCATGAGATAGTGTATTTAAGAGATAATCTAGTTCAAGTTTCCATATTTCATCAGCTTAACAAGTGCACATTCTCTGCTGCCAACAGTACCAATTTGTCATCCAAGCAACAAATATTCCTTGGAAATCTATCAGATGACAGTTTTCTCTTTGGCATTTTTATGAATTAAAGCTTTCAAGGCCAAAGTAAGACTTAATTAGTTTTTCTCTAACTGCTAATTCTAAAAAAAATTATTGCATTTTAAAAATAACTTTTATTCAATATTCTCAACCATTTTTCTGTATTTTGGTCAAGCCTTAGATTTGGTTAGCATAACCCTGAACTGCATATCAACAAATGTTTGATGATCTGTTTGGTTCATCTCTCTTACTGTGAAGATGGCTACAGAGTGAGTACAAAGTTTTAATTTCATTCACCACACAAAGTTTACAACAAAAAAAAAAAATAAAAGCTTTAGGTATTTAGATTGTTACACTATCGTCTAAGTACAGTGATCATCAAGTTTATATGATGCATTACTAAGCCTTGGACAATGCATCCTCATAACTAAAATATTGTTAAAAGGAATTTATTAGTTTAAAATTTAGGTGAATCAAATAAGATTAGGTGATTCCAAACTGTTTTCAGGGTATCAGCTATCAGCAGTGCACCTATGTGATATACAAGTCTTCATTGCCAAACAGTGACCCACTTTACTTGTAATTCAATGTCAGGAGTCTGGATATGTCAGCCCTAGGAGATCACGTTTATGTCCAAGGTTACTTAGGTAATTCTCTAAGAACAATAGGTGAGTTGAATTCTAGTGTACCAGTCAAATATCTTGTAGCAAAGTGAAAAACAATCTGGTTATTTTAAAAGCATAACAAATCTGATATAATAACATAAAAATGTTAACTTTTTAAAAGGTGGTGTAGTTGCAATCACACAAGAGCTGCTTCACATTTACTGTAAGAATGTTTGAATAGTGCATGCATTTTCATAACTTGCTCTCCAATTTTTAAGGTTGACATTTTATATACACATACACATACTACATATGGGCAAGGGCAATTACTCGTTTCCTTTTTATTCTTCAGATTATTGACATTTTTCTTTCAATTTGTAAATTTGCTTCAACATTTCAGGTTAGCAGCTCAATCATTGTGCACTGATATTTCCACTGATGCTTTGGTTCTCCATTGTCGCCTTGGTTCTCCATTGTCGCCTAGGTTCTCCACTGTCGCCTTAATTACCATACATTTATCTACTGATCTACATATCAAGGTAATAAATATTTTTTAACTCTATAAACCAAGAGCTTCTACTTTAGGATGCATTGTTTTTACACCTAATTCTGTTGTATGTTTTAGGATCCTAGCAATAGTTTCTTAAAGTTTCAGACAATAAGAGCTAGTTTAGAATGAAAACCAAAGCTAGACATATAGCCTTTTTTTTTTTAAAAATGTTTTTTAACAAAAAGTTCAGATACGGTAGCTTATAAGGACTACTTGGGAAAAAAGGTATTTTGAAACTAAAGATATTTAAAGTATTTTTTAACTAGCTATATTTTTCAATTTAAGTTATTTATTTATTTGTATTCGATTTACTTTTTTTTTTTTTACTGATTATTTTTTTAAAAATTGAGTTACCTCCTTTTGTTTTATAGGATAGCCTTTTAAGACCTAAAAATTGGACCTGTTTGGTTAAAAACAAATTAATGAACTCACAATAGGCTGCATTACATCATAGAAATTTAAAGTAAGTAAGCAATTTGCTCCATTGTTCGTGGCACATTTATATAAATAGACAAATGAAAAGTTGAAAGTCATTATCTTATTTTAAAAAATGCCCTTCAATCCCTAGCAAAGAGAGTTGCTCTTTCAGACCTTGCGATCTATAGGGCAGATGATGTTAAGGTCATCTTTTTGTGACCCACAGTTAGCAAGTGTCATGTGGCCAGCACAACGACCAACCGCCTTTACTTTCCCCAACTAATGTCAGTTACCCATTAGAGATGATTAGACTAAGAAGAGTCCAAAGGTTCCAAAATTTAAAATACTAGTATTTGAACCTGGGACTTCCACTTCAGAAGCTAAGTGCTTTACTGCTCAGCCACTCTATACCTCCTAACAGATACATTAAAAAAATTGACTTTAAAATACCATGAAGTCTCATAAACCTATTTTTCCATCACACAGTGAGACAGTATCACTATTATTTGAAAACAAAATGACCATCACTAAAAACACATTCTGATTAAACATTTAAGCCTGAGACAGGAAAAGCTCTTCTTAATGAAACGTTTAGAAACTGCCACACATTAAAATGTTAAAACATTAACTATTTTATCAATACAGCATTACCTGGTAATGCATTTAAATGTGGTATATATTTGTTAAACTGCGTTTTTCTTAACTCACTTATAGACTAAATGGTCAATTAAACACGAGATCAAGGAAAAAGGATGAACATTTCAAGGCTACAGAAGGAACATTAAACGTCTCTCTCACTGTGAAATGATTCTACTGATCTACAACTGGTCAACATGTTTAATCTTAAAGTTCATCTGCCATTTCTTCAAATGGAGCCATAGTCAGAATAAGGTAAGAAATAGTGTTACTCTTCACAGCATTTATTTCTTTGTAAAGCCATGATCCTGCATTAGTTGTATGTTTTATGTGCATGTTACTTTAAATATCCTGCATTAGTTGTATGTGCATGTTACTTTAAATATCCTGCATTAGTTGTATGTTGTATGTGCATGATGCTTTAAATATCCTGCATTAGTTGTATGTTGTATGTGCATGTTACTTTAAATATCCTGCATTAGTTTGTATGTGCATTGTTGCTGTATTTGTTTTGTATATAATGATATCAGTAATTACTTCACAAACACATAACTTCACACACAACTTGTAAGTTCACCTGTCTAATTAAAGAAATTTGTATTGTATTTGTTTTAGTAGTGTCTAGTTATGAAAGTAAACTGAATTTTCATTTGTTAAACTTAGTGATATATCATTTTAATTTCAGTTAAAATATGTATATGTTCCTATTAATTTTTGCAGAAAAATTGGATTGCTCTGAAATAATTCTAACTGTACAAATGTAAATATATTTCAACAAATAATGGAAGTGGATTCTTTGTCATTTGGATTAATTCAATAGTAATGTATTCTAAATATGCAATTCAAACACAAAAATGAAAAGTTGTGCATCACCATCAACTTTCACTTTGCCACTTGGAGATTGGGATGATTCAAGTTACTGGAGATTGGGATGATTCAAGTTACTATTGTAGCTAAACATTATTTTGTTGTACAATTGCTATTTACAAATGCAACTATGTGTTAATGTGCATGGTCTTTACACCCCAGTACTTAATTGGACAAAAAAAAAGGATCTACAATTTACATTGATGTGATGTACTATTGCATAGACAAGTTGACTTGACTTCATATAGTGGGAAGCGTGGTCGAGAGGCTAAGTGCGCTTGAACTTGGCTTGTCTTGGCTACCTAGAAGAGTGCTCGAGGCTCGACACCCGACTCGGGCAGAGTTGGGTTTACTGAGCACCTAAAGGCAGCACGGAAAATAACTCCTAGATACCCCCTCCCCCCCACTGGTAACAAATGAGATTGGACCAAAGCGCTCTGAGCATGCTATAAGCATGAAAGTAGCGCTATACAAAAGCTATAATAATAATCTTCAACTAAATAAACTGTTTCAATTCTTCAGTGTGTGATAGTGTGACAAAAAAACATTCATGGTTTCTCTTGAGTATGTGCAATATAATAACATATTAAATTGACTTGAATACTCTTAAACTGTTTCATTTCTAAGGTGTGTAAAATATGCATTATATTTTCATGTTGGAAGTTAATGTGAAAAAAACTACTATTCCATGTGATGTGATATACAATTGCATGCAAAAAATCCTAACTCTAACAAATTCAAAGAACAATCAGTATAAACCTTTCCACCAAAGGATATGTTGCTACTCATGATGCATCTATTTATTGGCTCCAGATATTCAACTGATGCACATTCACAAAACAAATGTAAAAAAAAAGGATTTAATCCATTACATATACATATACATATAATTGTGCAGGAACATTTGTCATTGTCATTTGTATCACACTTAATGTGGTGTTAAAAATGTATTTTCAATTCCCAGTGAAATCATTCTTTGAGTGCTTAAAAAAGAAATTCATACGGATGTATAACTGTGATAGCGTCTTCATTTATATTCTGATGGAAGGTTTGTAACAATAATTAAGTCACACTCAAGGAACATATGAGCCTGTCCATCAAAGGAAATATCGCCGCTCGTGATGCAACGCACACTTAATCAACATTTGCCCTTGCAGACCAACTAAATAGTTTCGGAGAAAACACATTTAATTGATGACTTTACTATGTCTAGCTTAGAACTTTTCAAAAGCGAAGACCGGATTCTTTAGCCATCTTCGTGTTTATAGGAATGATTAATGGAGGAATTTTAAAAGCGAAGACCGGACTCTTTAGCCATCTTCGTGTTTATAGGAATGATTAATGGAGGAATTTTAAAAGCGAAGACTGGACTCCTTAGCCATCTTCGTGTTTATAGGAATGATAAACGGAGGAATTTTAAAAGCGAAGACTGGACTCCTTAGCCATCTTCGTGTTCATAGGTATGATTAATGTAGGAATTTTAAAAGTGAAGACTGGGCTCTTTAGCCTTCTTCATGTTAAAAGGATGTAGTTAAGGACATTTTCAAAGAAGATCGGTCTCGGTGGCCATCTTTGTACTTATTGGAAAGGATTTTGTATTGATTTTTGAAAAATTGAGGATTTTTAGCTGAGGACTAGATGTAGTAATATAGTCATCAATTGAATTGTTCATCCAAGACGAAATTGTTGGTTATGTCTGTGCATTTGTAGACAACCCAACAGTGCACATCCTTTTTCTTGTTTTGGTTTTTTTCACGTGCTACAATGCCTTGGACAAAGCATCATCATAACTTGGAATGTTAAGAGGCATTCAAAAAAAATCATAGAAGAATGAGTTTGAAAAATAACCGGCTAGTTCAGTTGAATAATAGTTGGGACATAATTAGTTGAGTGCAAGCTTTGACGCTGATTCAACCCACTCAACATTAGTTGAGTGCGAAGTTTGTGAGGCTGATTCAGCCCTCAAACCGGATGCTTGTAGACCACCTTCCAGAGATCTAACACGACGCCATCGTAAAAATTCGTTGCAGTCAGTTTATCACGATGAAGCTGTAGGTCAACAAGCTCAAAACAGGAGTCAGTGAAAAAAGCAAGCCTGAAACTTTTTATTGGGCTCCAACTATTCAACTGATGCACGTTTGCAAAACAAGAGTTGAAAAAAAGGATGAAAATATAAGCCATCAGATATATGAGGATTGTCGTTTGTATCACGCACATCTCTCATCCACTGAGACATTGTGAAGCGATGTAACCAGTGATGTTTTGAAACATCTTTATTTAATTGTAATGAGGATATCTACAAACGTTTGTGCACAAATGTGTGATGATTCGCAGGTTTTTCATCTCTGCACTTAATGTGGTGATCAAAATGTATTTGCGATTCCCAGTGAAATCATTCTTTGAGTGCTTAAAAAAGAAATTCATACGGATGTATAACTGTGATAGCGTCTTCATTTATATTCTGATGGAAGGTTTGTAACAATAATTAAGTCACACTCAAGGAACATATGAGCCTGTCCATCAAAGGAAATATCGCCGCTCGTGATGCAACGCACACTTAATCAACATTTGCCCTTGCAGACCAACTAAATAGTTGCAGAGAAAACACATTTAATTGATGACTTTACTATGTCTAGCTTAGAACTTTTCAAAAGCGAAGACCGGACTCTTTAGCCATCTTCGTGTTTATAGGAATGATTAATGGAGGAATTTTAAAAGCGAAGACCGGACTCTTTAGCCATCTTCGTGTTTATAGGAATGATTAATGGAGGAATTTTAAAAGCGAAGACTGGACTCCTTAGCCATCTTCGTGTTCATAGGTATGATTAATGTAGGAATTTTAAAAGTGAAGACTGGGCTCTTTAGCCTTCTTCATGTTAAAAGGATGTAGTTGAGGACATTTTCAAAGAAGATCGGTCTCGGTGGCCATCTTTGTACTTATTGGAAAGGATTTTGTATTAATTTTTGAAAAATTGAGGATTTTTAGCTGAGGACTAGACGTAGTAATATAGTCATCAATTGAATTGTTCATCCAAGACGAAATTGTTGGTTATGTCTGTGCATTTGTAGACAACCCAACAGTGCACATCCTTTTTCTTGTTTTGGTTTTTTTCACGTGCTACAATGCCTTGGACAAAGCATCATCATAACTTGGAATGTTAAGAGGCATTCAAAAAAAATCATAGAAGAATGAGTTTGAAAAATAACCGGCTAGTTCAGTTGAATAATAGTTGGGACATAATTAGTTGAGTGCAAGCTTTGACGCTGATTCAACCCACTCAACATTAGTTGAGTGCGAAGTTTGTGAGGCTGATTCAGCCCTCAAACCGGATGCTTGTAGACCACCTTCCAGAGATCTAACACGACGCCATCGTAAAAATTCGTTGCAGTCAGTTTATCACGATGAAGCTGTAGGTCAACAAGCTCAAAACAGGAGTCAGTGAAAAAAGCAAGCCTGAAACTTTTTATTGGGCTCCAACTATTCAACTGATGCACGTTTGCAAAACAAGAGTTGAAAAAAAGGATGAAAATATAAGCCATCAGATATATGAGGATTGTCGTTTGTATCACGCACATCTCTCATCCACTGAGACATTGTGAAGCGATGTAACCAGTGATGTTTTGAAACATCTTTATTTAATTGTAATGAGGATATCTACAAACGTTTGTGCACAAATGTGTGATGATTCGCAGGTTTTTCATCTCTGCACTTAATGTGGTGATCAAAATGTATTTGCAATTCCTAGTGAAATCATTCTTTGAGTGCTTAAAAAAGAAATTCATACGGATGTATAACTGTGATAGCGTCTTCATTTATATTCTGATGGAAGGTTTGTAACAATAATTAAGTCACACTCAAGGAACATATGAGCCTGTCCATCAAAGGAAATATCGCCGCTCGTGATGCAACGCACACTTAATCAACATTTGCCCTTGCAGACCAACTAAATAGTTGCGGAGAAAACACATTTAATTGATGACTTTACTATGTCTAGCTTAGAACTTTTCAAAAGCGAAGACCGGATTCTTTAGCCATCTTCGTGTTTATAGGAATGATTAATGGAGGAATTTTAAAAGCGAAGACCGGACTCTTTAGCCATCTTCGTGTTTATAGGAATGATTAATGGAGGAATTTTAAAAGCGAAGACTGGACTCCTTAGCCATCTTCGTGTTTATAGGAATGATAAACGGAGGAATTTTAAAAGCGAAGACTGGACTCCTTAGCCATCTTCGTGTTCATAGGTATGATTAATGTAGGAATTTTAAAAGTGAAGACTGGGCTCTTTAGCCTTCTTCATGTTAAAAGGATGTAGTTAAGGACATTTTCAAAGAAGATCGGTCTCGGTGGCCATCTTTGTACTTATTGGAAAGGATTTTGTATTGATTTTTGAAAAATTGAGGATTTTTAGCTGAGGACTAGATGTAGTAATATAGTCATCAATTGAATTGTTCATCCAAGACGAAATTGTTGGTTATGTCTGTGCATTTGTAGACAACCCAACAGTGCACATCCTTTTTCTTGTTTTGCTTTTTTTCACGTGCTACAATGCCTTGGACAAAGCATCATCATAACTTGGAATGTTAAGAGGCATTCAAAAAAAATCATAGAAGAATGAGTTTGAAAAATAACCGGCTAGTTCAGTTGAATAATAGTTGGGACATAATTAGTTGAGTGCAAGCTTTGACGCTGATTCAACCCACTCAACATTAGTTGAGTGCGAAGTTTGTGAGGCTGATTCAGCCCTCAAACCGGATGCTTGTAGACCACCTTCCAGAGATCTAACACGACGCCATCGTAAAAATTCGTTGCAGTCAGTTTATCACGATGAAGCTGTAGGTCAACAAGCTCAAAACAGGAGTCAGCCGAAAATGCAAGCCTGAAACTTTTTATTGGGCTCCAGCTATTCAACTGATGCACGTTTGCAAAACAAATGTTGAAAAAAAAAAAAGGATGAAAATATAAGCCATCAGATGTATATGATTGTACAGGAACAGTTGGGATTTGTGTCGTTTGTATCACGCTCATCTCTCATCCACTGAGACATTGTGAAGCGATGTAACCAGTGATGTTTCGAAACATCTTTATTTAATTGTAATGAGGATATCTACAAACGTTTGTGTAAAAATGTGTGATACTTCGCAGGTTTTTCATCTCTGCACTTAATGTGGTGATCAAAATGTATTTGCGATTCCCAGTGAAATCATTCTTTGAGTGCTTAAAAAAGAAATTCATAAGGATGTATAACTGTGTTAGACGTCTTCATTTATATTCCGATGGATGGTTTGTAACAATAATTAAGTCACACTCAAGGAACATATAAACCTGTCCATCAAAGGAAATATCGCCGCTCGTGATGCAACGCACACTAGTCAACATTTGCACTTGCAGACCAACTAAATAGTTGCGGAGAAAACACATTTAATTGATGACTTTACTATGTTTAGCTTGGGACTTCATAAAAGCGAAGACTGGACTCCTTAGCCATCTTCGTGTTTATAGGAATGATTAATGGAGGAATTTTAAAAGCGAAGACCGGACTCTTTAGCCATCTTCGTGTTTATAGGAATGATTAATGGAGGAATTTTAAAAGCGAAGACTGGACTCCTTAGCCATCTTCGTGTTTATAGGAATGATAAACGGAGGAATTTTAAAAGCGAAGACTGGACTCCTTAGCCATCTTCGTGTTCATAGGTATGATTAATGTAGGAATTTTAAAAGTGAAGACTGGGCTCTTTAGCCTTCTTCATGTTAAAAGGATGTAGTTGAGGACATTTTCAAAGAAGATCGGTCTCGGTGGCCATCTTTGTACTTATTGGAAAGGATTTTGTATTAATTTTTGAAAAATTGAGGATTTTTAGCTGAGGACTAGATGTAGTAATATAGTCATCAATTGAATTGTTCATCCAAGACGAAATTGTTGGTTATGTCTGTGCATTTGTAGACAACCCAACAGTGCACATCCTTTTTCTTGTTTTGCTTTTTTTCACGTGCTACAATGCCTTGGACAAAGCATCATCATAACTTGGAATGTTAAGAGGCATTCAAAAAAAATCATAGAAGAATGAGTTTGAAAAATAACCGGCTAGTTCAGTTGAATAATAGTTGGGACATAATTAGTTGAGTGCAAGCTTTGACGCTGATTCAACCCACTCAACATTAGTTGAGTGCGAAGTTTGTGAGGCTGATTCAGCCCTCAAACCGGATGCTTGTAGACCACCTTCCAGAGATCTAACACGACGCCATCGTAAAAATTCGTTGCAGTCAGTTTATCACGATGAAGCTGTAGGTCAACAAGCTCAAAACAGGAGTCAGTGAAAAAAGCAAGCCTGAAACTTTTTATTGGGCTCCAACTATTCAACTGATGCACGTTTGCAAAACAAGAGTTGAAAAAAAGGATGAAAATATAAGCCATCAGATATATGAGGATTGTCGTTTGTATCACGCACATCTCTCATCCACTGAGACATTGTGAAGCGATGTAACCAGTGATGTTTTGAAACATCTTTATTTAATTGTAATGAGGATATCTACAAACGTTTGTGCACAAATGTGTGATGATTCGCAGGTTTTTCATCTCTGCACTTAATGTGGTGATCAAAATGTATTTGCAATTCCCAGTGAAATCATTCTTTGAGTGCTTAAAAAAGAAATTCATACGGATGTATAACTGTGATAGCGTCTTCATTTATATTCTGATGGAAGGTTTGTAACAATAATTAAGTCACACTCAAGGAACATATGAGCCTGTCCATCAAAGGAAATATCGCCGCTCGTGATGCAACGCACACTTAATCAACATTTGCCCTTGCAGACCAACTAAATAGTTTCGGAGAAAACACATTTAATTGATGACTTTACTATGTCTAGCTTAGAACTTTTCAAAAGCGAAGACCGGACTCTTTAGCCATCTTCGTGTTTATAGGAATGATTAATGGAGGAATTTTAAAAGCGAAGACCGGACTCTTTAGCCATCTTCGTGTTTATAGGAATGATTAATGGAGGAATTTTAAAAGCGAAGACTGGACTCCTTAGCCATCTTCGTGTTCATAGGTATGATTAATGTAGGAATTTTAAAAGTGAAGACTGGGCTCTTTAGCCTTCTTCATGTTAAAAGGATGTAGTTGAGGACATTTTCAAAGAAGATCGGTCTCGGTGGCCATCTTTGTACTTATTGGAAAGGATTTTGTATTAATTTTTGAAAAATTGAGGATTTTTAGCTGAGGACTAGATGTAGTAATATAGTCATCAATTGAATTGTTCATCCAAGACGAAATTGTTGGTTATGTCTGTGCATTTGTAGACAACCCAACAGTGCACATCCTTTTTCTTGTTTTGCTTTTTTTCACGTGCTACAATGCCTTGGACAAAGCATCATCATAACTTGGAATGTTAAGAGGCATTCAAAAAAAATCATAGAAGAATGAGTTTGAAAAATAACCGGCTAGTTCAGTTGAATAATAGTTGGGACATAATTAGTTGAGTGCAAGCTTTGACGCTGATTCAACCCACTCAACATTAGTTGAGTGCGAAGTTTGTGAGGCTGATTCAGCCCTCAAACCGGATGCTTGTAGACCACCTTCCAGAGATCTAACACGACGCCATCGTAAAAATTCGTTGCAGTCAGTTTATCACGATGAAGCTGTAGGTCAACAAGCTCAAAACAGGAGTCAGCCGAAAATGCAAGCCTGAAACTTTTTATTGGGCTCCAGCTATTCAACTGATGCACGTTTGCAAAACAAATGTTGAAAAAAAAAAAAGGATGAAAATATAAGCCATCAGATGTATATGATTGTACAGGAACAGTTGGGATTTGTGTCGTTTGTATCACGCTCATCTCTCATCCACTGAGACATTGTGAAGCGATGTAACCAGTGATGTTTCGAAACATCTTTATTTAATTGTAATGAGGATATCTACAAACGTTTGTGTAAAAATGTGTGATACTTCGCAGGTTTTTCATCTCTGCACTTAATGTGGTGATCAAAATGTATTTGCGATTCCCAGTGAAATCATTCTTTGAGTGCTTAAAAAAGAAATTCATAAGGATGTATAACTGTGTTAGACGTCTTCATTTATATTCCGATGGATGGTTTGTAACAATAATTAAGTCACACTCAAGGAACATATGAACCTGTCCATCAAAGGAAATATCGCCGCTCGTGATGCAACGCACACTAGTCAACATTTGCACTTGCAGACCAACTAAATAGTTGCGGAGAAAACACATTTAATTGATGACTTTACTATGTTTAGCTTGGGACTTCATAAAAGCGAAGACTGGACTCCTTAGCCATCTTCGTGTTTATAGGAATGATTAACGGAGGAATTTTAAAAGCGAAGACTGGGCTCTTTAGCCATCTTCATGTTAAAAGGATGTAGTTGAGGACTTTTTCAAAGAAGATCGGTCTCGGTGGCCATCTTTGTACTTATAGGAAAGGATATTGTATTATTTTTTAAACATGAGGATTTTTAGCTGAGGACTAGATGTAGTAATAGTCATCAATTGAATTGTTGATCCAAGACAAAATAGTTGGTTATGTCTGTGTGCATTTGTAGACAACCCAGCAGTGCACATCCTTTTTCTTGTTTTGCTTTTTTTCACGTGCTACAATGCCTTGGACAAAGCATCATCATAACTTGGAATGTTTAAAGGCATTATAAAAATATCATAGAAGAATGAGTTTGTGAAATAACCGGTTTTTTCAGTTCAGTTGAATAATAGTTGGGACATAATTAGTTAAGTGCAAGCTTTGAGGCTGATTCAACCCATTCAACATTAGTTGAGTGCGAAGTTTGTGAGGCTGATTCAGCCCTCAAACCGGATGCTTGTAGACCACCTTCCAGAGA
Source organism: Biomphalaria pfeifferi (assembly GCA_030265305.1). Lineage (NCBI taxonomy): Eukaryota > Metazoa > Mollusca > Gastropoda > Planorbidae > Biomphalaria > Biomphalaria pfeifferi. The sequence goes on from JASAOG010000250.1 coordinate 763,431, forward strand.
TCTAACACGACGCCATCGTAAAAATTCGTTGCAGTCAGTTTATCACGATGAAGTTGTCGGTCGACAAGCTTAAAACAGGAGTCAGCCGAAAATGCAAGCCTGAAACTTTTTATTGGGCTCCAGCTATTCAACTGATGCACGTTTGCAAAACAAATGTTGAAAAAAAAAAGGATGAAAATATAAGCCATCAGATGTATATGATTGTACAGGAACAGTTGGGATTTGTGTCGTTTGTATCACGCTCATCTCTCATCCACTGAGACATTGTGAAGCGATGTAACCAGTGATGTTTCGAAACATCTTTATTTAATTGTAATGAGGATATCTACAAACGTTTGTGTAAAAATGTGTGATAATTCGCAGGTTTTTCATCTCTGCACTTAATGTGGTGATCAAAATGTATTTGCGATTCCCAGTGAAATCATTCTTTGAGTGCTTAAAAAAGAAATTCATAAGGATGTATAACTGTGTTAGACGTCTTCATTTATATTCCGATGGATGGTTTGTAACAATAATTAAGTCACACTCAAGGAACATATGAACCTGTCCATCAAAGGAAATATCGCCGCTCGTGATGCAACGCGCACTAGTCAACATTTGCACTTGCAGACCAACTAAATAGTTGCGGAGAAAACACATTTAATTGATGACTTTACTATGTTTAGCTTGGGACTTCATAAAAGCGAAGACTGGACTCCTTAGCCATCTTCGTGTTTATAGGAATGATTAACGGAGGAATTTTAAAAGCGAAGACTGGACTCCTTAGCCATCTTCGTGTTTATAGGAATGATTAACGGAGGAATTTTAAAAGCGAAGACTGGACTCCTTAGCCATCTTCATGATAAAAGGATGTAGTTGAGGACATTTTCAAAGAAGATCGGTCTCGGTGGCCATCTTTGTACTTATTGGAAAGGATTTTGTATTAATTTTTGAAAAATTGAGGATTTTTAGCTGAGGACTAGATGTAGTAATATAGTCATCAATTGAATTGTTCATCCAAGACGAAATTGTTGGTTATGTCTGTGCATTTGTAGACAACCCAACAGTGCACATCCTTTTTCTTGTTTTGCTTTTTTTCACGTGCTACAATGCCTTGGACAAAGCATCATCATAACTTGGAATGTTAAGAGGCATTCAAAAAAAATCATAGAAGAATGAGTTTGAAAAATAACCGGCTAGTTCAGTTGAATAATAGTTGGGACATAATTAGTTGAGTGCAAGCTTTGACGCTGATTCAACCCACTCAACATTAGTTGAGTGCGAAGTTTGTGAGGCTGATTCAGCCCTCAAACCGGATGCTTGTAGACCACCTTCCAGAGATCTAACACGACGCCATCGTAAAAATTCGTTGCAGTCAGTTTATCACGATGAAGCTGTAGGTCAACAAGCTCAAAACAGGAGTCAGTGAAAAAAGCAAGCCTGAAACTTTTTATTGGGCTCCAACTATTCAACTGATGCACGTTTGCAAAACAAGAGTTGAAAAAAAGGATGAAAATATAAGCCATCAGATATATGAGGATTGTCGTTTGTATCACGCACATCTCTCATCCACTGAGACATTGTGAAGCGATGTAACCAGTGATGTTTTGAAACATCTTTATTTAATTGTAATGAGGATATCTACAAACGTTTGTGCACAAATGTGTGATGATTCGCAGGTTTTTCATCTCTGCACTTAATGTGGTGATCAAAATGTATTTGCAATTCCCAGTGAAATCATTCTTTGAGTGCTTAAAAAAGAAATTCATACGGATGTATAACTGTGATAGCGTCTTCATTTATATTCTGATGGAAGGTTTGTAACAATAATTAAGTCACACTCAAGGAACATATGAGCCTGTCCATCAAAGGAAATATCGCCGCTCGTGATGCAACGCACACTTAATCAACATTTGCCCTTGCAGACCAACTAAATAGTTTCGGAGAAAACACATTTAATTGATGACTTTACTATGTCTAGCTTAGAACTTTTCAAAAGCGAAGACCGGACTCTTTAGCCATCTTCGTGTTTATAGGAATGATTAATGGAGGAATTTTAAAAGCGAAGACCGGACTCTTTAGCCATCTTCGTGTTTATAGGAATGATTAATGGAGGAATTTTAAAAGCGAAGACTGGACTCCTTAGCCATCTTCGTGTTCATAGGTATGATTAATGTAGGAATTTTAAAAGTGAAGACTGGGCTCTTTAGCCTTCTTCATGTTAAAAGGATGTAGTTGAGGACATTTTCAAAGAAGATCGGTCTCGGTGGCCATCTTTGTACTTATTGGAAAGGATTTTGTATTAATTTTTGAAAAATTGAGGATTTTTAGCTGAGGACTAGACGTAGTAATATAGTCATCAATTGAATTGTTCATCCAAGACGAAATTGTTGGTTATGTCTGTGCATTTGTAGACAACCCAACAGTGCACATCCTTTTTCTTGTTTTGCTTTTTTTCACGTGCTACAATGCCTTGGACAAAGCATCATCATAACTTGGAATGTTAAGAGGCATTCAAAAAAAATCATAGAAGAATGAGTTTGAAAAATAACCGGCTAGTTCAGTTGAATAATAGTTGGGACATAATTAGTTGAGTGCAAGCTTTGACGCTGATTCAACCCACTCAACATTAGTTGAGTGCGAAGTTTGTGAGGCTGATTCAGCCCTCAAACCGGATGCTTGTAGACCACCTTCCAGAGATCTAACACGACGCCATCGTAAAAATTCGTTGCAGTCAGTTTATCACGATGAAGCTGTAGGTCAACAAGCTCAAAACAGGAGTCAGTGAAAAAAGCAAGCCTGAAACTTTTTATTGGGCTCCAACTATTCAACTGATGCACGTTTGCAAAACAAGAGTTGAAAAAAAGGATGAAAATATAAGCCATCAGATATATGAGGATTGTCGTTTGTATCACGCACATCTCTCATCCACTGAGACATTGTGAAGCGATGTAACCAGTGATGTTTTGAAACATCTTTATTTAATTGTAATGAGGATATCTACAAACGTTTGTGCACAAATGTGTGATACTTCGCAGGTTTTTCATCTCTGCACTTAATGTGGTGATCAAAATGTATTTGCGATTCCCAGTGAAATCATTCTTTGAGTGCTTAAAAAAGAAATTCATAAGGATGTATAACTGTGTTAGACGTCTTCATTTATATTCCGATGGATGGTTTGTAACAATAATTAAGTCACACTCAAGGAACATATGAACCTGTCCATCAAAGGAAATATCGCCGCTCGTGATGCAACGCACACTAGTCAACATTTGCACTTGCAGACCAACTAAATAGTTGCGGAGAAAACACATTTAATTGATGACTTTACTATGTTTAGCTTGGGACTTCATAAAAGCGAAGACTGGACTCCTTAGCCATCTTCGTGTTTATAGGAATGATTAATGGAGGAATTTTAAAAGCGAAGACCGGACTCTTTAGCCATCTTCGTGTTTATAGGAATGATTAATGGAGGAATTTTAAAAGTGAAGACTGGACTCCTTAGCCATCTTCGTGTTTATAGGAATGATAAACGGAGGAATTTTAAAAGCGAAGACTGGACTCCTTAGCCATCTTCGTGTTCATAGGTATGATTAATGTAGGAATTTTAAAAGTGAAGACTGGGCTCTTTAGCCTTCTTCATGTTAAAAGGATGTAGTTGAGGACATTTTCAAAGAAGATCGGTCTCGGTGGCCATCTTTGTACTTATTGGAAAGGATTTTGTATTAATTTTTGAAAAATTGAGGATTTTTAGCTGAGGACTAGACGTAGTAATATAGTCATCAATTGAATTGTTCATCCAAGACGAAATTGTTGGTTATGTCTGTGCATTTGTAGACAACCCAACAGTGCACATCCTTTTTCTTGTTTTGCTTTTTTTCACGTGCTACAATGCCTTGGACAAAGCATCATCATAACTTGGAATGTTAAGAGGCATTCAAAAAAAATCATAGAAGAATGAGTTTGAAAAATAACCGGCTAGTTCAGTTGAATAATAGTTGGGACATAATTAGTTGAGTGCAAGCTTTGACGCTGATTCAACCCACTCAACATTAGTTGAGTGCGAAGTTTGTGAGGCTGATTCAGCCCTCAAACCGGATGCTTGTAGACCACCTTCCAGAGATCTAACACGACGCCATCGTAAAAATTCGTTGCAGTCAGTTTATCACGATGAAGCTGTAGGTCAACAAGCTCAAAACAGGAGTCAGTGAAAAAAGCAAGCCTGAAACTTTTTATTGGGCTCCAACTATTCAACTGATGCACGTTTGCAAAACAAGAGTTGAAAAAAAGGATGAAAATATAAGCCATCAGATATATGAGGATTGTCGTTTGTATCACGCACATCTCTCATCCACTGAGACATTGTGAAGCGATGTAACCAGTGATGTTTTGAAACATCTTTATTTAATTGTAATGAGGATATCTACAAACGTTTGTGCACAAATGTGTGATGATTCGCAGGTTTTTCATCTCTGCACTTAATGTGGTGATCAAAATGTATTTGCGATTCCCAGTGAAATCATTCTTTGAGTGCTTAAAAAAGAAATTCATAAGGATGTATAACTGTGTTAGACGTCTTCATTTATATTCCGATGGATGGTTTGTAACAATAATTAAGTCACACTCAAGGAACATATGAACCTGTCCATCAAAGGAAATATCGCCGCTCGTGATGCAACGCACACTAGTCAACATTTGCACTTGCAGACCAACTAAATAGTTGCGGAGAAAACACATTTAATTGATGACTTTACTATGTTTAGCTTGGGACTTCATAAAAGCGAAGACTGGACTCCTTAGCCATCTTCGTGTTTATAGGAATGATTAATGGAGGAATTTTAAAAGCGAAGACCGGACTCTTTAGCCATCTTCGTGTTTATAGGAATGATTAATGGAGGAATTTTAAAAGTGAAGACTGGACTCCTTAGCCATCTTCGTGTTTATAGGAATGATAAACGGAGGAATTTTAAAAGCGAAGACTGGACTCCTTAGCCATCTTCGTGTTCATAGGTATGATTAATGTAGGAATTTTAAAAGTGAAGACTGGGCTCTTTAGCCTTCTTCATGTTAAAAGGATGTAGTTGAGGACATTTTCAAAGAAGATCGGTCTCGGTGGCCATCTTTGTACTTATTGGAAAGGATTTTGTATTAATTTTTGAAAAATTGAGGATTTTTAGCTGAGGACTAGATGTAGTAATATAGTCATCAATTGAATTGTTCATCCAAGACGAAATTGTTGGTTATGTCTGTGCATTTGTAGACAACCCAACAGTGCACATCCTTTTTCTTGTTTTGCTTTTTTTCACGTGCTACAATGCCTTGGACAAAGCATCATCATAACTTGGAATGTTAAGAGGCATTCAAAAAAAATCATAGAAGAATGAGTTTGAAAAATAACCGGCTAGTTCAGTTGAATAATAGTTGGGACATAATTTGTTGAGTGCAAGCTTTGACGCTGATTCAACCCACTCAACATTAGTTGAGTGCGAAGTTTGTGAGGCTGATTCAGCCCTCAAACCGGATGCTTGTAGACCACCTTCCAGAGATCTAACACGACGCCATCGTAAAAATTCGTTGCAGTCAGTTTATCACGATGAAGCTGTAGGTCAACAAGCTCAAAACAGGAGTCAGTGAAAAAAGCAAGCCTGAAACTTTTTATTGGGCTCCAACTATTCAACTGATGCACGATTGCAAAACAAGAGTTGAAAAAAAGAATGAAAATATAAGCCATCAGATATATGAGGATTGTCGTTTGTATCACGCACATCTCTCATCCACTGAGACATTGTGAAGCGATGTAACCAGTGATGTTTTGAAACATCTTTATTTAATTGTAATGAGGATATCTACAAACGTTTGTGCACAAATGTGTGATGATTCGCAGGTTTTTCATCTCTGCACTTAATGTGGTGATCAAAATGTATTTGCAATTCCTAGTGAAATCATTCTTTGAGTGCTTAAAAAAGAAATTCATACGGATGTATAACTGTGATAGCGTCTTCATTTATATTCTGATGGAAGGTTTGTAACAATAATTAAGTCACACTCAAGGAACATATGAGCCTGTCCATCAAAGGAAATATCGCCGCTCGTGATGCAACGCACACTTAATCAACATTTGCCCTTGCAGACCAACTAAATAGTTTCGGAGAAAACACATTTAATTGATGACTTTACTATGTTTAGCTTGGGACTTCATAAAAGCGAAGACTGGACTCCTTAGCCATCTTCGTGTTTATAGGAATGATTAACGGAGGAATTTTAAAAGCGAAGACTGGACTCCTTAGCCATCTTCGTGTTTATAGGAATGATTAACGGAGGAATTTTAAAAGCGAAGACTGGACTCCTTAGCCATCTTCGTGTTTATAGGAATGATTAACGGAGGAATTTTAAAAGCGAAGACTGGGCTCTTTAGCCATCTTCATGTTAAAAGGATGTAGTTGAGGACTTTTTCAAAGAAGATCGGTCTCGGTGGCCATCTTTGTACTTATAGGAAAGGATATTGTATTATTTTTTAAACATGACGATTTTTAGCTGAGGACTAGATGTAGTAATAGTCATCAATTGAATTGTTGATCCAAGACAAAATAGTTGGTCATATCTGTGTGCATTTGTAGACAACCCAGCAGTGCACATCCTTTTTCTTGTTTTGCTTTTTTTCACGTGCTACAATGCCTTGGACAAAGCATCATCATAACTTGGAATGTTAAGAGGCATTCAAAAAAAATCATAGAAGAATGAGTTTGAAAAATAACCGGCTAGTTCAGTTGAATAATAGTTGGGACATAATTAGTTGAGTGCAAGCTTTGACGCTGATTCAACCCACTCAACATTAGTTGAGTGCGAAGTTTGTGAGGCTGATTCAGCCCTCAAACCGGATGCTTGTAGACCACCTTCCAGAGATCTAACACGACGCCATCGTAAAAATTCGTTGCAGTCAGTTTATCACGATGAAGCTGTAGGTCAACAAGCTCAAAACAGGAGTCAGCCGAAAATGCAAGCCTGAAACTTTTTATTGGGCTCCAGCTATTCAACTGATGCACGTTTGCAAAACAAATGTTGAAAAAAAAAAAAGGATGAAAATATAAGCCATCAGATGTATATGATTGTACAGGAACAGTTGGGATTTGTGTCGTTTGTATCACGCTCATCTCTCATCCACTGAGACATTGTGAAGCGATGTAACCAGTGATGTTTCGAAACATCTTTATTTAATTGTAATGAGGATATCTACAAACGTTTGTGCACAAATGTGTGATGATTCGCAGGTTTTTCATCTCTGCACTTAATGTGGTGATCAAAATGTATTTGCAATTCCTAGTGAAATCATTCTTTGAGTGCTTAAAAAAGAAATTCATACGGATGTATAACTGTGATAGCGTCTTCATTTATATTCTGATGGAAGGTTTGTAACAATAATTAAGTCACACTCAAGGAACATATGAGCCTGTCCATCAAAGGAAATATCGCCGCTCGTGATGCAACGCACACTTAATCAACATTTGCCCTTGCAGACCAACTAAATAGTTTCGGAGAAAACACATTTAATTGATGACTTTACTATGTTTAGCTTGGGACTTCATAAAAGCGAAGACTGGACTCCTTAGCCATCTTCGTGTTTATAGGAATGATTAACGGAGGAATTTTAAAAGCGAAGACTGGACTCCTTAGCCATCTTCGTGTTTATAGGAATGATTAACGGAGGAATTTTAAAAGCGAAGACTGGACTCCTTAGCCATCTTCGTGTTTATAGGAATGATAAACGGAGGAATTTTAAAAGCGAAGACTGGACTCCTTAGCCATCTTCGTGTTCATAGGTATGATTAATGTAGGAATTTTAAAAGTGAAGACTGGGCTCTTTAGCCTTCTTCATGTTAAAAGGATGTAGTTGAGGACATTTTCAAAGAAGATCGGTCTCGGTGGCCATCTTTGTACTTATTGGAAAGGATTTTGTATTAATTTTTGAAAAATTGAGGATTTTTAGCTGAGGACTAGATGTAGTAATATAGTCATCAATTGAATTGTTCATCCAAGACGAAATTGTTGGTTATGTCTGTGCATTTGTAGACAACCCAACAGTGCACATCCTTTTTCTTGTTTTGCTTTTTTTCACGTGCTACAATGCCTTGGACAAAGCATCATCATAACTTGGAATGTTAAGAGGCATTCAAAAAAAATCATAGAAGAATGAGTTTGAAAAATAACCGGCTAGTTCAGTTGAATAATAGTTGGGAAATAATTAGTTGAGTGCAAGCTTTGACGCTGATTCAACCCACTCAACATTAGTTGAGTGCGAAGTTTGTGAGGCTGATTCAGCCCTCAAACCGGATGCTTGTAGACCACCTTCCAGAGATCTAACACGACGCCATCGTAAAAATTCGTTGCAGTCAGTTTATCACGATGAAGCTGTAGGTCAACAAGCTCAAAACAGGAGTCAGTGAAAAAAGCAAGCCTGAAACTTTTTATTGGGCTCCAACTATTCAACTGATGCACGTTTGCAAAACAAGAGTTGAAAAAAGGATGAAAATATAAGCCATCAGATATATGAGGATTGTCGTTTGTATCACGCACATCTCTCATCCACTGAGACATTGTGAAGCGATGTAACCAGTGATGTTTTGAAACATCTTTATTTAATTGTAATGAGGATATCTACAAACGTTTGTGCACAAATGTGTGATGATTCGCAGGTTTTTCATCTCTGCACTTAATGTGGTGATCAAAATGTATTTGCAATTCCTAGTGAAATCATTCTTTGAGTGCTTAAGAAAGAAATTCATACGGATGTATAACTGTGATAGCGTCTTCATTTATATTCTGATGGAAGGTTTGTAACAATAATTAAGTCACACTCAAGGAACATATGAGCCTGTCCATCAAAGGAAATATCGCCGCTTGTGATGCAACGCACACTTAATCAACATTTGCCCTTGCAGACCAACTAAATAGTTGCGGAGAAAACACATTTAATTGATGACTTTACTATGTTTAGCTTGGGACTTCATAAAAGCGAAGACTGGACTCCTTAGCCATCTTCGTGTTTATAGGAATGATTAACGGAGGAATTTTAAAAGCGAAGACTGGACTCCTTAGCCATCTTCGTGTTTATAGGAATGATTAACGGAGGAATTTTAAAAGCGAAGACTGGACTCCTTAGCCATCTTCGTGTTTATAGGAATGATTAACGGAGGAATTTTAAAAGCGAAGACTGGGCTCTTTAGCCATCTTCGTGTTAAAAGGATGTAGTTGAGGACTTTTTCAAAGAAGATCGGTCTCGGTGGCCATCTTTGTACTTATAGGAAAGGATATTGTATTATTTTTTAAACATGAGGATTTTTAGCTGAGGACTAGATGTAGTAATAGTCATCAATTGAATTGTTGATCCAAGACAAAATAGTTGGTTATGTCTGTGTGCATTTGTAGACAACCCAGCAGTGCACATCCTTTTTCTTGTTTTGCTTTTTTTCACGTGCTACAATGCCTTGGACAAAGCATCATCATAACTTGGAATGTTAAGAGGCATTCAAAAAAAATCATAGAAGAATGAGTTTGAAAAATAACCGGCTAGTTCAGTTGAATAATAGTTGGGACATAATTAGTTGAGTGCAAGCTTTGACGCTGATTCAACCCACTCAACATTAGTTGAGTGCGAAGTTTGTGAGGCTGATTCAGCCCTCAAACCGGATGCTTGTAGACCACCTTCCAGAGATCTAACACGACGCCATCGTAAAAATTCGTTGCAGTCAGTTTATCACGATGAAGCTGTAGGTCAACAAGCTCAAAACAGGAGTCAGCCGAAAATGCAAGCCTGAAACTTTTTATTGGGCTCCAGCTATTCAACTGATGCACGTTTGCAAAACAAATGTTGAAAAAAAAAAAAGGATGAAAATATAAGCCATAAGATGTATATGATTGTACAGGAACAGTTGGGATTTGTGTCGTTTGTATCACGCTCATCTCTCATCCACTGAGACATTGTGAAGCGATGTAACCAGTGATGTTTCGAAACATCTTTATTTAATTGTAATGAGGATATCTACAAACGTTTGTGTAAAAATGTGTGATACTTCGCAGGTTTTTCATCTCTGCACTTAATGTGGTGATCAAAATGTATTTGCGATTCCCAGTGAAATCATTCTTTGAGTGCTTAAAAAAGAAATTCATAAGGATGTATAACTGTGTTAGACGTCTTCATTTATATTCCGATGGATGGTTTGTAACAATAATTAAGTCACACTCAAGGAACATATGAACCTGTCCATCAAAGGAAATATCGCCGCTCGTGATGCAACGCACACTAGTCAACATTTGCACTTGCAGACCAACTAAATAGTTGCGGAGAAAACACATTTAATTGATGACTTTACTATGTTTAGCTTGGGACTTCATAAAAGCGAAGACTGGACTCCTTAGCCATCTTCGTGTTTATAGGAATGATTAATGGAGGAATTTTAAAAGCGAAGACCGGACTCTTTAGCCATCTTCGTGTTTATAGGAATGATTAATGGAGGAATTTTAAAAGCGAAGACTGGACTCCTTAGCCATCTTCGTGTTTATAGGAATGATAAACGGAGGAATTTTAAAAGCGAAGACTGGACTCCTTAGCCATCTTCGTGTTCATAGGTATGATTAATGTAGGAATTTTAAAAGTGAAGACTGGGCTCTTTAGCCTTCTTCATGTTAAAAGGATGTAGTTGAGGACATTTTCAAAGAAGATCGGTCTCGGTGGCCATCTTTGTACTTATTGGAAAGGATTTTGTATTAATTTTTGAAAAATTGAGGATTTTTAGCTGAGGACTAGATGTAGTAATATAGTCATCAATTGAATTGTTCATCCAAGACGAAATTGTTGGTTATGTCTGTGCATTTGTAGACAACCCAACAGTGCACATCCTTTTTCTTGTTTTGCTTTTTTTCACGTGCTACAATGCCTTGGACAAAGCATCATCATAACTTGGAATGTTAAGAGGCATTCAAAAAAAATCATAGAAGAATGAGTTTGAAAAATAACCGGCTAGTTCAGTTTAATAATAGTTGGGACATAATTAGTTGAGTGCAAGCTTTGACGCTGATTCAACCCACTCAACATTAGTTGAGTGCGAAGTTTGTGAGGCTGATTCAGCCCTCAAACCAGATGCTTGTAGACCACCTTCCAGAGATCTAACACGACGCCATCGTAAAAATTCGTTGCAGTCAGTTTATCACGATGAAGCTGTAGGTCAACAAGCTCAAAACAGGAGTCAGTGAAAAAAGCAAGCCTGAAACTTTTTATTGGGCTCCAACTATTCAACTGATGCAAGTTTGCAAAACAAGAGTTGAAAAAAAGGATGAAAATATAAGCCATCAGATATATGAGGATTGTCGTTTGTATCACGCACATCTCTCATCCACTGAGACATTGTGAAGCGATGTAACCAGTGATGTTTTGAAACATCTTTATTTAATTGTAATGAGGATATCTACAAACGTTTGTGCACAAATGTGTGATGATTCGCAGGTTTTTCATCTCTGCACTTAATGTGGTGATCAAAATGTATTTGCAATTCCTAGTGAAATCATTCTTTGAGTGCTTAAAAAAGAAATTCATACGGATGTATAACTGTGATAGCGTCTTCATTTATATTCTGATGGAAGGTTTGTAACAATAATTAAGTCACACTCAAGGAACATATGAGCCTGTCCATCAAAGGAAATATCGCCGCTCGTGATGCAACGCACACTTAATCAACATTTGCCCTTGCAGACCAACTAAATAGTTTCGGAGAAAACACATTTAATTGATGACTTTACTATGTTTAGCTTGGGACTTCATAAAAGCGAAGACTGGACTCCTTAGCCATCTTCGTGTTTATAGGAATGATTAACGGAGGAATTTTAAAAGCGAAGACTGGACTCCTTAGCCATCTTCGTGTTTATAGGAATGATTAACGGAGGAATTTTAAAAGCGAAGACTGGACTCCTTAGCCATCTTCGTGTTTATAGGAATGATAAACGGAGGAATTTTAAAAGCGAAGACTGGACTCCTTAGCCATCTTCGTGTTCATAGGTATGATTAATGTAGGAATTTTAAAAGTGAAGACTGGGCTCTTTAGCCTTCTTCATGTTAAAAGGATGTAGTTGAGGACATTTTCAAAGAAGATCGGTCTCGGTGGCCATCTTTGTACTTATTGGAAAGGATTTTGTATTAATTTTTGAAAAATTGAGGATTTTTAGCTGAGGACTAGATGTAGTAATATAGTCATCAATTGAATTGTTCATCCAAGACGAAATTGTTGGTTATGTCTGTGCATTTGTAGACAACCCAACAGTGCACATCCTTTTTCTTGTTTTGCTTTTTTTCACGTGCTACAATGCCTTGGACAAAGCATCATCATAACTTGGAATGTTAAGAGGCATTCAAAAAAAATCATAGAAGAATGAGTTTGAAAAATAACCGGCTAGTTCAGTTTAATAATAGTTGGGACATAATTAGTTGAGTGCAAGCTTTGACGCTGATTCAACCCACTCAACATTAGTTGAGTGCGAAGTTTGTGAGGCTGATTCAGCCCTCAAACCAGATGCTTGTAGACCACCTTCCAGAGATCTAACACGACGCCATCGTAAAAATTCGTTGCAGTCAGTTTATCACGATGAAGCTGTAGGTCAACAAGCTCAAAACAGGAGTCAGTGAAAAAAGCAAGCCTGAAACTTTTTATTGGGCTCCAACTATTCAACTGATGCAAGTTTGCAAAACAAGAGTTGAAAAAAAGGATGAAAATATAAGCCATCAGATATATGAGGATTGTCGTTTGTATCACGCACATCTCTCATCCACTGAGACATTGTGAAGCGATGTAACCAGTGATGTTTTGAAACATCTTTATTTAATTGTAATGAGGATATCTACAAACGTTTGTGCACAAATGTGTGATGATTCGCAGGTTTTTCATCTCTGCACTTAATGTGGTGATCAAAATGTATTTGCAATTCCTAGTGAAATCATTCTTTGAGTGCTTAAGAAAGAAATTCATACGGATGTATAACTGTGATAGCGTCTTCATTTATATTCTGATGGAAGGTTTGTAACAATAATTAAGTCACACTCAAGGAACATATGAGCCTGTCCATCAAAGGAAATATCGCCGCTTGTGATGCAACGCACACTTAATCAACATTTGCCCTTGCAGACCAACTAAATAGTTTCGGAGAAAACACATTTAATTGATGACTTTACTATGTTTAGCTTGGGACTTCATAAAAGCGAAGACTGGACTCCTTAGCCATCTTCGTGTTTATAGGAATGATTAACGGAGGAATTTTAAAAGCGAAGACTGGACTCCTTAGCCATCTTCGTGTTTATAGGAATGATTAACGGAGGAATTTTAAAAGCGAAGACTGGACTCCTTAGCCATCTTCGTGTTTATAGGAATGATTAACGGAGGAATTTTAAAAGCGAAGACTGGGCTCTTTAGCCATCTTCGTGTTAAAAGGATGTAGTTGAGGACTTTTTCAAAGAAGATCGGTCTCGGTGGCCATCTTTGTACTTATAGGAAAGGATATTGTATTATTTTTTAAACATGAGGATTTTTAGCTGAGGACTAGATGTAGTAATAGTCATCAATTGAATTGTTGATCCAAGACAAAATAGTTGGTTATGTCTGTGTGCATTTGTAGACAACCCAGCAGTGCACATCCTTTTTCTTGTTTTGCTTTTTTTCACGTGCTACAATGCCTTGGACAAAGCATCATCATAACTTGGAATGTTAAGAGGCATTCAAAAAAAATCATAGAAGAATGAGTTTGAAAAATAACCGGCTAGTTCAGTTGAATAATAGTTGGGACATAATTAGTTGAGTGCAAGCTTTGACGCTGATTCAACCCACTCAACATTAGTTGAGTGCGAAGTTTGTGAGGCTGATTCAGCCCTCAAACCGGATGCTTGTAGACCACCTTCCAGAGATCTAACACGACGCCATCGTAAAAATTCGTTGCAGTCAGTTTATCACGATGAAGCTGTAGGTCAACAAGCTCAAAACAGGAGTCAGCCGAAAATGCAAGCCTGAAACTTTTTATTGGGCTCCAGCTATTCAACTGATGCACGTTTGCAAAACAAATGTTGAAAAAAAAAAAAGGATGAAAATATAAGCCATAAGATGTATATGATTGTACAGGAACAGTTGGGATTTGTGTCGTTTGTATCACGCTCATCTCTCATCCACTGAGACATTGTGAAGCGATGTAACCAGTGATGTTTCGAAACATCTTTATTTAATTGTAATGAGGATATCTACAAACGTTTGTGTAAAAATGTGTGATACTTCGCAGGTTTTTCATCTCTGCACTTAATGTGGTGATCAAAATGTATTTGCGATTCCCAGTGAAATCATTCTTTGAGTGCTTAAAAAAGAAATTCATAAGGATGTATAACTGTGTTAGACGTCTTCATTTATATTCCGATGGATGGTTTGTAACAATAATTAAGTCACACTCAAGGAACATATGAACCTGTCCATCAAAGGAAATATCGCCGCTCGTGATGCAACGCACACTAGTCAACATTTGCACTTGCAGACCAACTAAATAGTTGCGGAGAAAACACATTTAATTGATGACTTTACTATGTTTAGCTTGGGACTTCATAAAAGCGAAGACTGGACTCCTTAGCCATCTTCGTGTTTATAGGAATGATTAATGGAGGAATTTTAAAAGCGAAGACCGGACTCTTTAGCCATCTTCGTGTTTATAGGAATGATTAATGGAGGAATTTTAAAAGCGAAGACTGGACTCCTTAGCCATCTTCGTGTTTATAGGAATGATAAACGGAGGAATTTTAAAAGCGAAGACTGGACTCCTTAGCCATCTTCGTGTTCATAGGTATGATTAATGTAGGAATTTTAAAAGTGAAGACTGGGCTCTTTAGCCTTCTTCATGTTAAAAGGATGTAGTTGAGGACATTTTCAAAGAAGATCGGTCTCGGTGGCCATCTTTGTACTTATTGGAAAGGATTTTGTATTAATTTTTGAAAAATTGAGGATTTTTAGCTGAGGACTAGATGTAGTAATATAGTCATCAATTGAATTGTTCATCCAAGACGAAATTGTTGGTTATGTCTGTGCATTTGTAGACAACCCAACAGTGCACATCCTTTTTCTTGTTTTGCTTTTTTTCACGTGCTACAATGCCTTGGACAAAGCATCATCATAACTTGGAATGTTAAGAGGCATTCAAAAAAAATCATAGAAGAATGAGTTTGAAAAATAACCGGCTAGTTCAGTTGAATAATAGTTGGGAAATAATTAGTTGAGTGCAAGCTTTGACGCTGATTCAACCCACTCAACATTAGTTGAGTGCGAAGTTTGTGAGGCTGATTCAGCCCTCAAACCGGATGCTTGTAGACCACCTTCCAGAGATCTAACACGACGCCATCGTAAAAATTCGTTGCAGTCAGTTTATCACGATGAAGCTGTAGGTCAACAAGCTCAAAACAGGAGTCAGTGAAAAAAGCAAGCCTGAAACTTTTTATTGGGCTCCAACTATTCAACTGATGCACGTTTGCAAAACAAGAGTTGAAAAAAGGATGAAAATATAAGCCATCAGATATATGAGGATTGTCGTTTGTATCACGCACATCTCTCATCCACTGAGACATTGTGAAGCGATGTAACCAGTGATGTTTTGAAACATCTTTATTTAATTGTAATGAGGATATCTACAAACGTTTGTGCACAAATGTGTGATGATTCGCAGGTTTTTCATCTCTGCACTTAATGTGGTGATCAAAATGTATTTGCAATTCCTAGTGAAATCATTCTTTGAGTGCTTAAGAAAGAAATTCATACGGATGTATAACTGTGATAGCGTCTTCATTTATATTCTGATGGAAGGTTTGTAACAATAATTAAGTCACACTCAAGGAACATATGAGCCTGTCCATCAAAGGAAATATCGCCGCTTGTGATGCAACGCACACTTAATCAACATTTGCCCTTGCAGACCAACTAAATAGTTTCGGAGAAAACACATTTAATTGATGACTTTACTATGTTTAGCTTGGGACTTCATAAAAGCGAAGACTGGACTCCTTAGCCATCTTCGTGTTTATAGGAATGATTAACGGAGGAATTTTAAAAGCGAAGACTGGACTCCTTAGCCATCTTCGTGTTTATAGGAATGATTAACGGAGGAATTTTAAAAGCGAAGACTGGACTCCTTAGCCATCTTCGTGTTTATAGGAATGATTAACGGAGGAATTTTAAAAGCGAAGACTGGGCTCTTTAGCCATCTTCGTGTTAAAAGGATGTAGTTGAGGACTTTTTCAAAGAAGATCGGTCTCGGTGGCCATCTTTGTACTTATAGGAAAGGATATTGTATTATTTTTTAAACATGAGGATTTTTAGCTGAGGACTAGATGTAGTAATAGTCATCAATTGAATTGTTGATCCAAGACAAAATAGTTGGTTATGTCTGTGTGCATTTGTAGACAACCCAGCAGTGCACATCCTTTTTCTTGTTTTGCTTTTTTTCACGTGCTACAATGCCTTGGACAAAGCATCATCATAACTTGGAATGTTAAGAGGCATTCAAAAAAAATCATAGAAGAATGAGTTTGAAAAATAACCGGCTAGTTCAGTTGAATAATAGTTGGGACATAATTAGTTGAGTGCAAGCTTTGACGCTGATTCAACCCACTCAACATTAGTTGAGTGCGAAGTTTGTGAGGCTGATTCAGCCCTCAAACCGGATGCTTGTAGACCACCTTCCAGAGATCTAACACGACGCCATCGTAAAAATTCGTTGCAGTCAGTTTATCACGATGAAGCTGTAGGTCAACAAGCTCAAAACAGGAGTCAGCCGAAAATGCAAGCCTGAAACTTTTTATTGGGCTCCAGCTATTCAACTGATGCACGTTTGCAAAACAAATGTTGAAAAAAAAAAAAGGATGAAAATATAAGCCATCAGATGTATATGATTGTACAGGAACAGTTGGGATTTGTGTCGTTTGTATCACGCTCATCTCTCATCCACTGAGACATTGTGAAGCGATGTAACCAGTGATGTTTCGAAACATCTTTATTTAATTGTAATGAGGATATCTACAAACGTTTGTGTAAAAATGTGTGATACTTCGCAGGTTTTTCATCTCTGCACTTAATGTGGTGATCAAAATGTATTTGCGATTCCCAGTGAAATCATTCTTTGAGTGCTTAAAAAAGAAATTCATAAGGATGTATAACTGTGTTAGACGTCTTCATTTATATTCCGATGGATGGTTTGTAACAATAATTAAGTCACACTCAAGGAACATATGAACCTGTCCATCAAAGGAAATATCGCCGCTCGTGATGCAACGCACACTAGTCAACATTTGCACTTGCAGACCAACTAAATAGTTGCGGAGAAAACACATTTAATTGATGACTTTACTATGTTTAGCTTGGGACTTCATAAAAGCGAAGACTGGACTCCTTAGCCATCTTCGTGTTTATAGGAATGATTAATGGAGGAATTTTAAAAGCGAAGACCGGACTCTTTAGCCATCTTCGTGTTTATAGGAATGATTAATGGAGGAATTTTAAAAGCGAAGACTGGACTCCTTAGCCATCTTCGTGTTTATAGGAATGATAAACGGAGGAATTTTAAAAGCGAAGACTGGACTCCTTAGCCATCTTCGTGTTCATAGGTATGATTAATGTAGGAATTTTAAAAGTGAAGACTGGGCTCTTTAGCCTTCTTCATGTTAAAAGGATGTAGTTGAGGACATTTTCAAAGAAGATCGGTCTCGGTGGCCATCTTTGTACTTATTGGAAAGGATTTTGTATTAATTTTTGAAAAATTGAGGATTTTTAGCTGAGGACTAGATGTAGTAATATAGTCATCAATTGAATTGTTCATCCAAGACGAAATTGTTGGTTATGTCTGTGCATTTGTAGACAACCCAACAGTGCACATCCTTTTTCCGGTTTTGCTTTTTTTCACGTGCTACAATGCCTTGGACAAAGCATCATCATAACTTGGAATGTTAAGAGGCATTCAAAAAAAATCATAGAAGAATGAGTTTGAAAAATAACCGGCTAGTTCAGTTGAATAATAGTTGGGACATAATTAGTTGAGTGCAAGCTTTGACGCTGATTCAACCCACTCAACATTAGTTGAGTGCGAAGTTTGTGAGGCTGATTCAGCCCTCAAACCGGATGCTTGTAGACCACCTTCCAGAGATCTAACACGACGCCATCGTAAAAATTCGTTGCAGTCAGTTTATCACGATGAAGCTGTAGGTCAACAAGCTCAAAACAGGAGTCAGTGAAAAAAGCAAGCCTGAAACTTTTTATTGGGCTCCAACTATTCAACTGATGCACGTTTGCAAAACAAGAGTTGAAAAAAAGGATGAAAATATAAGCCATCAGATATATGAGGATTGTCGTTTGTATCACGCACATCTCTCATCCACTGAGACATTGTGAAGCGATGTAACCAGTGATGTTTTGAAACATCTTTATTTAATTGTAATGAGGATATCTACAAACGTTTGTGCACAAATGTGTGATGATTCGCAGGTTTTTCATCTCTGCACTTAATGTGGTGATCAAAATGTATTTGCAATTCCTAGTGAAATCATTCTTTGAGTGCTTAAAAAAGAAATTCATACGGATGTATAACTGTGATAGCGTCTTCATTTATATTCTGATGGAAGGTTTGTAACAATAATTAAGTCACACTCAAGGAACATATGAGCCTGTCCATCAAAGGAAATATCGCCGCTCGTGATGCAACGCACACTTAATCAACATTTGCCCTTGCAGACCAACTAAATAGTTGCGGAGAAAACACATTTAATTGATGACTTTACTATGTTTAGCTTGGGACTTCATAAAAGCGAAGACTGGACTCCTTAGCCATCTTCGTGTTTATAGGAATGATTAACGGAGGAATTTTAAAAGCGAAGACTGGACTCCTTAGCCATCTTCGTGTTTATAGGAATGATTAACGGAGGAATTTTAAAAGCGAAGACTGGACTCCTTAGCCATCTTCGTGTTTATAGGAATGATTAACGGAGGAATTTTAAAAGCGAAGACTGGGCTCTTTAGCCATCTTCATGTTAAAAGGATGTAGTTGAGGACTTTTTCAAAGAAGATCGGTCTCGGTGGCCATCTTTGTACTTATAGGAAAGGATATTGTATTATTTTTTAAACATGAGGATTTTTAGCTGAGGACTAGATGTAGTAATAGTCATCAATTGA
This sequence comes from Biomphalaria pfeifferi, assembly GCA_030265305.1. NCBI lineage: Eukaryota > Metazoa > Mollusca > Gastropoda > Planorbidae > Biomphalaria > Biomphalaria pfeifferi. The sequence continues at coordinate 782,627 of JASAOG010000250.1, forward strand.
ATTGTTGATCCAAGACAAAATAGTTGGTTATGTCTGTGTGCATTTGTAGACAACCCAGCAGTGCACATCCTTTTTCTTGTTTTGCTTTTTTTCACGTGCTACAATGCCTTGGACAAAGCATCATCATAACTTGGAATGTTAAGAGGCATTCAAAAAAAATCATAGAAGAATGAGTTTGAAAAATAACCGGCTAGTTCAGTTGAATAATAGTTGGGACATAATTAGTTGAGTGCAAGCTTTGACGCTGATTCAACCCACTCAACATTAGTTGAGTGCGAAGTTTGTGAGGCTGATTCAGCCCTCAAACCGGATGCTTGTAGACCACCTTCCAGAGATCTAACACGACGCCATCGTAAAAATTCGTTGCAGTCAGTTTATCACGATGAAGCTGTAGGTCAACAAGCTCAAAACAGGAGTCAGCCGAAAATGCAAGCCTGAAACTTTTTATTGGGCTCCAGCTATTCAACTGATGCACGTTTGCAAAACAAATGTTGAAAAAAAAAAAAGGATGAAAATATAAGCCATCAGATGTATATGATTGTACAGGAACAGTTGGGATTTGTGTCGTTTGTATCACGCTCATCTCTCATCCACTGAGACATTGTGAAGCGATGTAACCAGTGATGTTTTGAAACATCTTTATTTAATTGTAATGAGGATATCTACAAACGTTTGTGCACAAATGTGTGATGATTCGCAGGTTTTTCATCTCTGCACTTAATGTGGTGATCAAAATGTATTTGCAATTCCCAGTGAAATCATTCTTTGAGTGCTTAAAAAAGAAATTCATACGGATGTATAACTGTGATAGCGTCTTCATTTATATTCTGATGGAAGGTTTGTAACAATAATTAAGTCACACTCAAGGAACATATAAGCCTGTCCATCAAAGGAAATATCGCCGCTCGTGATGCAACGCACACTTAATCAACATTTGCCCTTGCAGACCAACTAAATAGTTGCGGAGAAAACACATTTAATTGATGACTTTACTATGTCTAGCTTAGAACTTTTTAAAAGCGAAGACCGGACTCTTTAGCCATCTTCGTGTTTATAGGAATGATTAATGGAGGAATTTTAAAAGCGAAGACCGGACTCTTTAGCCATCTTCGTGTTTATAGGAATGATTAATGGAGGAATTTTAAAAGCGAAGACTGGACTCCTTAGCCATCTTCGTGTTTATAGGAATGATAAACGGAGGAATTTTAAAAGCGAAGACTGGACTCCTTAGCCATCTTCGTGTTCATAGGTATGATTAATGTAGGAATTTTAAAAGTGAAGACTGGGCTCTTTAGCCTTCTTCATGTTAAAAGGATGTAGTTGAGGACATTTTCAAAGAAGATCGGTCTCGGTGGCCATCTTTGTACTTATTGGAAAGGATTTTGTATTAATTTTTGAAAAATTGAGGATTTTTAGCTGAGGACTAGATGTAGTAATATAGTCATCAATTGAATTGTTCATCCAAGACGAAATTGTTGGTTATGTCTGTGCATTTGTAGACAACCCAACAGTGCACATCCTTTTTCTTGTTTTGCTTTTTTTCACGTGCTACAATGCCTTGGACAAAGCATCATCATAACTTGGAATGTTAAGAGGCATTCAAAAAAAATCATAGAAGAATGAGTTTGAAAAATAACCGGCTAGTTCAGTTGAATAATAGTTGGGACATAATTAGTTGAGTGCAAGCTTTGACGCTGATTCAACCCACTCAACATTAGTTGAGTGCGAAGTTTGTGAGGCTGATTCAGCCCTCAAACCGGATGCTTGTAGACCACCTTCCAGAGATCTAACACGACGCCATCGTAAAAATTCGTTGCAGTCAGTTTATCACGATGAAGCTGTAGGTCAACAAGCTCAAAACAGGAGTCAGTGAAAAAAGCAAGCCTGAAACTTTTTATTGGGCTCCAACTATTCAACTGATGCACGTTTGCAAAACAAGAGTTGAAAAAAAGGATGAAAATATAAGCCATCAGATATATGAGGATTGTCGTTTGTATCACGCACATCTCTCATCCACTGAGACATTGTGAAGCGATGTAACCAGTGATGTTTTGAAACATCTTTATTTAATTGTAATGAGGATATCTACAAACGTTTGTGCACAAATGTGTGATGATTCGCAGGTTTTTCATCTCTGCACTTAATGTGGTGATCAAAATGTATTTGCAATTCCTAGTGAAATCATTCTTTGAGTGCTTAAAAAAGAAATTCATACGGATGTATAACTGTGATAGCGTCATTATTTATATTCTGATGGAAGGTTTGTAACAATAATTAAGTCACACTCAAGGAACATATGAGCCTGTCCATCAAAGGAAATATCGCCGCTCGTGATGCAACGCACACTTAATCAACATTTGCCCTTGCAGACCAACTAAATAGTTGCGGAGAAAACACATTTAATTGATGACTTTACTATGTCTAGCTTAGAACTTTTCAAAAGCGAAGACCGGACTCTTTAGCCATCTTCGTGTTTATAGGAATGATTAATGGAGGAATTTTAAAAGCGAAGACCGGACTCTTTAGCCATCTTCGTGTTTATAGGAATGATTAATGGAGGAATTTTAAAAGCGAAGACTGGACTCCTTAGCCATCTTCGTGTTTATAGGAATGATAAACGGAGGAATTTTAAAAGCGAAGACTGGACTCCTTAGCCATCTTCGTGTTCATAGGTATGATTAATGTAGGAATTTTAAAAGTGAAGACTGGGCTCTTTAGCCTTCTTCATGTTAAAAGGATGTAGTTGAGGACATTTTCAAAGAAGATCGGTTTCGGTGGCCATCTTTGTACTTATTGGAAAGGATTTTGTATTAATTTTTGAAAAATTGAGGATTTTTAGCTGAGGACTAGATGTAGTAATATAGTCATCAATTGAATTGTTCATCCAAGACGAAATTGTTGGTTATGTCTGTGCATTTGTAGACAACCCAACAGTGCACATCCTTTTTCTTGTTTTGGTTTTTTTCACGTGCTACAATGCCTTGGACAAAGCATCATCATAACTTGGAATGTTAAGAGGCATTCAAAAAAAATCATAGAAGAATGAGTTTGAAAAATAACCGGCTAGTTCAGTTGAATAATAGTTGGGACATAATTAGTTGAGTGCAAGCTTTGACGCTGATTCAACCCACTCAACATTAGTTGAGTGCGAAGTTTGTGAGGCTGATTCAGCCCTCAAACCGGATGCTTGTAGACCACCTTCCAGAGATCTAACACGACGCCATCGTAAAAATTCGTTGCAGTCAGTTTATCACGATGAAGCTGTAGGTCAACAAGCTCAAAACAGGAGTCAGTGAAAAAAGCAAGCCTGAAACTTTTTATTGGGCTCCAACTATTCAACTGATGCACGTTTGCAAAACAAGAGTTGAAAAAAAGGATGAAAATATAAGCCATCAGATATATGAGGATTGTCGTTTGTATCACGCACATCTCTCATCCACTGAGACATTGTGAAGCGATGTAACCAGTGATGTTTTGAAACATCTTTATTTAATTGTAATGAGGATATCTAGAAACGTTTGTGCACAAATGTGTGATGATTCGCAGGTTTTTCATCTCTGCACTTAATGTGGTGATCAAAATGTATTTGCAATTCCTAGTGAAATCATTCTTTGAGTGCTTAAAAAAGAAATTCATACGGATGTATAACTGTGATAGCGTCTTCATTTATATTCTGATGGAAGGTTTGTAACAATAATTAAGTCACACTCAAGGAACATATGAGCCTGTCCATCAAAGGAAATATCGCCGCTCGTGATGCAACGCACACTTAATCAACATTTGCCCTTGCAGACCAACTAAATAGTTGCGGAGAAAACACATTTAATTGATGACTTTACTATGTCTAGCTTAGAACTTTTCAAAAGCGAAGACCGGACTCTTTAGCCATCTTCTCGTTTATAGGAATGATTAATGGAGGAATTTTAAAAGCGAAGACCGGACTCTTTAGCCATCTTCGTGTTTATAGGAATGATTAATGGAGGAATTTTAAAAGCGAAGACTGGACTCCTTAGCCATCTTCGTGTTTATAGGAATGATTAACGGAGGAATTTTAAAAGCGAAGACTGGGCTCTTTAGCCATCTTCATGTTAAAAGGATGTAGTTGAGGACTTTTTCAAAGAAGATCGGTCTCGGTGGCCATCTTTGTACTTATAGGAAAGGATATTGTATTATTTTTTAAACATGAGGATTTTTAGCTGAGGACTAGATGTAGTAATAGTCATCAATTGAATTGTTGATCCAAGACAAAATAGTTGGTTATGTCTGTGTGCATTTGTAGACAACCCAGCAGTGCACATCCTTTTTCTTGTTTTGCTTTTTTTCACGTGCTACAATGCCTTGGACAAAGCATCATCATAACTTGGAATGTTTAAAGGCATTATAAAAATATCATAGAAGAATGAGTTTGTGAAATAACCGTTTTTTTCAGTTCAGTTGAATAATAGTTGGGACATAATTAGTTGAGTGCAAGCTTTGAGGCTGATTCAACCCATTCAACATTAGTTGAGTGCGAAGTTTGTGAGGCTGATTCAGCCCTCAAACCGGATGCTTGTAGACCACCTTCCAGAGATCTAACACGACGCCATCGTAAAAATTCGTTGCAGTCAGTTTATCACGATGAAGTTGTCGGTTGACAAGCTCAAAACAGGAGTCAGCCGAAAATGCAAGCCTGAAACTTTTTATTGGGCTCCAGCTATTCAACTGATGCACGTTTGCAAAACAAATGTTGAAAAAAAAAGGATGAAAATATAAGCCATCAGATGTATATGATTGCACAGGAACAGTTGGGATTTGTGTCGTTTGTATCACGCTCATCTCTCATCCACTGAGACATTGTGAAGCGATGTAACCAGTGATGTTTCGAAACATCTTTATTTAATTGTAATGAGGATATCTACAAACGTTTGTGTAAAAATGTGTGATACTTCGCAGGTTTTTCATCTCTGCACTTAATGTGGTGATCAAAATGTATTTGCGATTCCCAGTGAAATCATTCTTTGAGTGCTTAAAAAAGAAATTCATAAGGATGTATAACTGTGTTAGACGTCTTCATTTATATTCCGATGGATGGTTTGTAACAATAATTAAGTCACACTCAAGGAACATATGAACCTGTCCATCAAAGGAAATATCGCAGCTCGTGATGCAACGCGCACTAGTCAACATTTGCACTTGCAGACCAACTAAATAGTTGCGGAGAAAACACATTTAATTGATGACTTTACTATGTTTAGCTTGGGACTTCATAAAAGCGAAGACTGGACTCCTTAGCCATCTTCGTGTTTATAGGAATGATTAACGGAGGAATTTTAAAAGCGAAGACTGGACTCCTTAGCCATCTTCGTGTTTATAGGAATGATTAACGGAGGAATTTTAAAAGCGAAGACTGGACTCCTTAGCCATCTTCGTGTTTATAGGAATGATTAACGGAGGAATTTTAAAAACGAAGACTGGGCTCTTTAGCCATCTTCATGTTAAAAGGATGTAGTTGAGGACTTTTTCAAAGAAGATCGGTCTCGGTGGCCATCTTTGTACTTATAGGAAAGGATATTGTATTATTTTTTAAACATGAGGATTTTTAGCTGAGGACTAGATGTAGTAATAGTCATCAATTGAATTGTTGATCCAAGACAAAATAGTTGGTTATGTCTGTGTGCATTTGTAGACAACCCAGCAGTGCACATCCTTTTTCTTGTTTTGCTTTTTTTCACGTGCTACAATGCCTTGGACAAAGCATCATCATAACTTGGAATGTTTAAAGGCATTATAAAAATATCATAGAAGAATGAGTTTGTGAAATAACCGTTTTTTTCAGTTCAGTTGAATAATAGTTGGGACATAATTAGTTGAGTGCAAGCTTTGAGGCTGATTCAACCCATTCAACATTAGTTGAGTGCGAAGTTTGTGAGGCTGATTCAGCCCTCAAACCGGATGCTTGTAGACCACCTTCCAGAGATCTAACACGACGCCATCGTAAAAATTCGTTGCAGTCAGTTTATCACGATGAAGTTGTCGGTCGACAAGCTCAAAACAGGAGTCAGCCGAAAATGCAAGCCTGAAACTTTTTATTGGGCTCCAGCTATTCAACTGATGCACGTTTGCAAAACAAATGTTGAAAAAAAAAAGGATGAAAATATAAGCCATCAGATGTATATGATTGTACAGGAACAGTTGGGATTTGTGTCGTTTGTATCACGCTCATCTCTCATCCACTGAGACATTGTGAAGCGATGTAACCAGTGATGTTTCGAAACATCTTTATTTAATTGTAATGAGGATATCTACAAACGTTTGTGTAAAAATGTGTGATAATTCGCAGGTTTTTCATCTCTGCACTTAATGTGGTGATCAAAATGTATTTGCGATTCCCAGTGAAATCATTCTTTGAGTGCTTAAAAAAGAAATTCATAAGGATGTATAACTGTGTTAGACGTCTTCATTTATATTCCGATGGATGGTTTGTAACAATAATTAAGTCACACTCAAGGAACATATGAACCTGTCCATCAAAGGAAATATCGCCGCTCGTGATGCAACGCGCACTAGTCAACATTTGCACTTGCAGACCAACTAAATAGTTGCGGAGAAAACACATTTAATTGATGACTTTACTATGTTTAGCTTGGGACTTCATAAAAGCGAAGACTGGACTCCTTAGCCATCTTCGTGTTTATAGGAATGATTAACGGAGGAATTTTAAAAGCGAAGACTGGACTCCTTAGCCATCTTCGTGTTTATAGGAATGATTAACGGAGGAATTTTAAAAGCGAAGACTGGACTCCTTAGCCATCTTCGTGTTTATAGGAATGATTAACGGAGGAATTTTAAAAACGAAGACTGGGCTCTTTAGCCATCTTCATGTTAAAAGGATGTAGTTGAGGACTTTTTCAAAGAAGATCGGTCTCGGTGGCCATCTTTGTACTTATAGGAAAGGATATTGTATTATTTTTTAAACATGAGGATTTTTAGCTGAGGACTAGATGTAGTAATAGTCATCAATTGAATTGTTGATCCAAGACAAAATAGTTGGTTATGTCTGTGTGCATTTGTAGACAACCCAGCAGTGCACATCCTTTTTCTTGTTTTGCTTTTTTTCACGTGCTACAATGCCTTGGACAAAGCATCATCATAACTTGGAATGTTTAAAGGCATTATAAAAATATCATAGAAGAATGAGTTTGTGAAATAACCGTTTTTTTCAGTTCAGTTGAATAATAGTTGGGACATAATTAGTTGAGTGCAAGCTTTGAGGCTGATTCAACCCATTCAACATTAGTTGAGTGCGAAGTTTGTGAGGCTGATTCAGCCCTCAAACCGGATGCTTGTAGACCACCTTCCAGAGATCTAACACGACGCCATCGTAAAAATTCGTTGCAGTCAGTTTATCACGATGAAGTTGTCGGTCGACAAGCTCAAAACAGGAGTCAGCCGAAAATGCAAGCCTGAAACTTTTTATTGGGCTCCAGCTATTCAACTGATGCACGTTTGCAAAACAAATGTTGAAAAAAAAAAGGATGAAAATATAAGCCATCAGATGTATATGATTGTACAGGAACAGTTGGGATTTGTGTCGTTTGTATCACGCTCATCTCTCATCCACTGAGACATTGTGAAGCGATGTAACCAGTGATGTTTCGAAACATCTTTATTTAATTGTAATGAGGATATCTACAAACGTTTGTGTAAAAATGTGTGATAATTCGCAGGTTTTTCATCTCTGCACTTAATGTGGTGATCAAAATGTATTTGCGATTCCCAGTGAAATCATTCTTTGAGTGCTTAAAAAAGAAATTCATAAGGATGTATAACTGTGTTAGACGTCTTCATTTATATTCCGATGGATGGTTTGTAACAATAATTAAGTCACACTCAAGTAACATATGAACCTGTCCATCAAAGGAAATATCGCCGCTCGTGATGCAACGCGCACTAGTCAACATTTGCACTTGCAGACCAACTAAATAGTTGCGGAGAAAACACATTTAATTGATGACTTTACTGTGTTTAGCTTGGGACTTCATAAAAGCGAAGACTGGACTCCTTAGCCATCTTCGTGTTTATAGGAATGATTAACGGAGGAATTTTAAAAGCGAAGACTGGACTCCTTAGCCATCTTCGTGTTTATAGGAATGATTAACGGAGGAATTTTAAAAGCGAAGACTGGACTCCTTAGCCATCTTCGTGTTTATAGGAATGATTAACGGAGGAATTTTAAAAGCGAAGACTGGGCTCTTTAGCCATCTTCATGTTAAAAGGATGTAGTTGAGGACTTTTTCAAAGAAGATCGGTCTCGGTGGCCATCTTTGTACTTATAGGAAAGGATATTGTATTATTTTTTAAACATGAGGATTTTTAGCTGAGGACTAGATGTAGTAATAGTCATCAATTGAATTGTTGATCCAAGACAAAATAGTTGGTTATGTCTGTGTGCATTTGTAGACAACCCAGCAGTGCACATCCTTTTTCTTGTTTTGCTTTTTTTCACGTGCTACAATGCCTTGGACAAAGCATCATCATAACTTGGAATGTTTAAAGGCATTATAAAAATATCATAGAAGAATGAGTTTGTGAAATAACCGTTTTTTTCAGTTCAGTTGAATAATAGTTGGGACATAATTAGTTGAGTGCATGCTTTGAGGCTGATTCAACCCATTCAACATTAGTTGAGTGCGAAGTTTGTGAGGCTGATTCAGCCCTCAAACCGGATGCTTGTAGACCACCTTCCAGAGATCTAACACGACGCCATCGTAAAAATTCGTTGCAGTCAGTTTATCACGAAGAAGTTGTCGGTCGACAAGCTCAAAACAGGAGTCAGCCGAAAATGCAAGCCTGAAACTTTTTATTGGGCTCCAGCTATTCAACTGATGCACGTTTGCAAAACAAATGTTGAAAAAAAAAAGGATGAAAATATAAGCCATCAGATGTATATGATTGTACAGGAACAGTTGGGATTTGTGTCGTTTGTATCACGCTCATCTCTCATCCACTGAGACATTGTGAAGCGATGTAATCAGTGATGTTTCGAAACATCTTTATTTAATTGTAATGAGGATATCTACAAACGTTTGTGTAAAAATGTGTGATACTTCGCAGGTTTTTCATCTCTGCACTTAATGTGGTGATCAAAATGTATTTGCGATTCCCAGTGAAATCATTCTTTGAGTGCTTAAAAAAGAAATTCATAAGGATGTATAACTGTGTTAGACGTCTTCATTTATATTCCGATGGATGGTTTGTAACAATAATTAAGTCACACTCAAGGAACATATGAACCTGTCCATCAAAGGAAATATCGCCGCTCGTGATGCAACGCGCACTAGTCAACATTTGCACTTGCAGACCAACTAAATAGTTGCGGAGAAAACACATTTAATTGATGACTTTACTATGTTTAGCTTGGGACTTCATAAAAGCGAAGACTGGACTCCTTAGCCATCTTCGTGTTTATAGGAATGATTAACGGAGGAATTTTAAAAGCGAAGACTGGACTCCTTAGCCATCTTCGTGTTTATAGGAATGATTAACGGAGGAATTTTAAAAGCGAAGACTGGACTCCTTAGCCATCTTCGTGTTTATAGGAATGATTAACGGAGGAATTTTAAAAGCGAAGACTGGGCTCTTTAGCCATCTTCATGTTAAAAGGATGTAGTTGAGGACTTTTTCAAAGAAGATCGGTCTCGGTGGCCATCTTTGTACTTATAGGAAAGGATATTGTATTATTTTTTAAACATGAGGATTTTTAGCTGAGGACTAGATGTAGTAATAGTCATCAATTGAATTGTTGATCCAAGACAAAATAGTTGGTTATGTCTGTGTGCATTTGTAGACAACCCAGCAGTGCACATCCTTTTTCTTGTTTTGCTTTTTTTCACGTGCTACAATGCCTTGGACAAAGCATCATCATAACTTGGAATGTTTAAAGGCATTATAAAAATATCATAGAAGAATGAGTTTGTGAAATAACCGTTTTTTTCAGTTCAGTTGAATAATAGTTGGGACATAATTAGTTGAGTGCAAGCTTTGAGGCTGATTCAACCCATTCAACATTAGTTGAGTGTGAAGTTTGTGAGGCTGATTCAGCCCTCAAACCGGATGCTTGTAGACCACCTTCCAGAGATCTAACACGACGCCATCGTAAAAATTCGTTGCAGTCAGTTTATCACGATGAAGTTGTCGGTCGACAAGCTCAAAACAGGAGTCAGCCGAAAATGCAAGCCTGAAACTTTTTATTGGGCTCCAGCTATTCAACTGATGCACGTTTGCAAAACAAATGTTGAAAAAAAAAAGGATGAAAATATAAGCCATCAGATGTATATGATTGTACAGGAACAGTTGGGATTTGTGTCGTTTGTATCACGCTCATCTCTCATCCACTGAGACATTGTGAAGCGATGTAACCAGTGATGTTTCGAAACATCTTTATTTAATTGTAATGAGGATATCTACAAACGTTTGTGTAAAAATGTGTGATAATTCGCAGGTTTTTCATCTCTGCACTTAATGTGGTGATCAAAATGTATTTGCGATTCCCAGTGAAATCATTCTTTGAGTGCTTAAAAAAGAAATTCATAAGGATGTATAACTGTGTTAGACGTCTTCATTTATATTCCGATGGATGGTTTGTAACAATAATTAAGTCACACTCAAGGAACATATGAACCTGTCCATCAAAGGAAATATCGCCGCTCGTGATGCAACGCACACTAGTCAACATTTGCACTTGCAGACCAACTAAATAGTTGCGGAGAAAACACATGTAATTGATGACTTTACTATGTTTAGCTTGGGACTTCATAAAAGCGAAGACTGGACTCCTTAGCCATCTTCGTGTTTATAGGAATGATTAACGGAGGAATTTTAAAAGCGAAGACTGGACTCCTTAGCCATCTTCGTGTTTATAGGAATGATTAACGGAGGAATTTTAAAAGCGAAGACTGGACTCCTTAGCCATCTTCGTGTTTATAGGAATGATTAACGGAGGAATTTTAAAAGCGAAGACTAGGCTCTTTAGCCATCTACATGTTAAAAGGATGTAGTTGAGGACTTTTTCAAAGAAGATCGGTCTCGGTGGCCATCTTTGTACTTATAGGAAAGGATATTGTATTATTTTTTAAACATGAGGATTTTTAGCTGAGGACTAGATGTAGTAATAGTCATCAATTGAATTGTTGATCCAAGACAAAATAGTTGGTTATGTCTGTGTGCATTTGTAGACAACCCAGCAGTGCACATCCTTTTTCTTGATTTGCTTTTTTTCATGTGCTACAATGCCTTGGACAAAGCATCATCATAACTTGGAATGTTTAAAGGCATTATAAAAATATCATAGAAGAATGAGTTTGTGAAATAACCGGTTTTTTCAGTTCAGTTGAATAATTGTTGGGACATAATTAGTTGAGTGCAAGCTTTGAGGCTGATTCAACCCATTCAACATTAGTTGAGTGCGAAGTTTGTGAGGCTGATTCAGCCCTCAAACCGGATGCTTGTAGACCACCTTCCAGAGATCTAACACGACGCCATCGTAAAAATTCGTTGCAGTCAGTTTATCACGATGAAGTTGTCGGTCGACAAGCTCAAAACAGGAGTCAGCCGAAAATGCAAGCCTGAAACTTTTTATTGGGCTCCAGCTATTCAACTGATGCACGTTTGCAAAACAAATGTTGAAAAAAAAAAGGATGAAAATATAAGCCATCAGATGTATATGATTGTACAGGAACAGTTGGGATTTGTGTCGTTTGTATCACGCTCATCTCTCATCCACTGAGACATTGTGAAGCGATGTAACCAGTGATGTTTCGAAACATCTTTATTTAATTGTAATGAGGATATCTACAAACGTTTGTGTAAAAATGTGTGATAATTCGCAGGTTTTTCATCTCTGCACTTAATGTGGTGATCAAAATGTATTTGCGATTCCCAGTGAAATCATTCTTTGAGTGCTTAAAAAAGAAATTCATAAGGATGTATAACTGTGTTAGACGTCTTCATTTATATTCCGATGGATGGTTTGTAACAATAATTAAGTCACACTCAAGGAACATATGAACCTGTCCATCAAAGGAAATATCGCCGCTCGTGATGCAACGCGCACTAGTCAACATTTGCACTTGCAGACCAACTAAATAGTTGCGGAGAAAACACATTTAATTGATGACTTTACTATGTTTAGCCTGGGACTTCATAAAAGCGAAGACTGGACTCCTTAGCCATCTTCGTGTTTATAGGAATGATTAACGGAGGAATTTTAAAAGCGAAGACTGGACTCCTTAGCCATCTTCGTGTTTATAGGAATGATTAACGGAGGAATTTTAAAAGCGAAGACTGGGCTCTTTAGCCATCTTCATGTTAAAAGGATGTAGTTGAGGACTTTTTCAAAGAAGATCGGTCTCGGTGGCCATCTTTGTACTTATAGGAAAGGATATTGTATTATTTTTTAAACATGAGGATTTTTAGCTGAGGACTAGATGTAGTAATAGTCATCAATTGAATTGTTGATCCAAGACAAAATAGTTGGTTATGTCTGTGTGCATTTGTAGACAACCCAGCAGTGCACATCCTTTTTCTTGTTTTGCTTTTTTTCACGTGCTACAATGCCTTGGACAAAGCATCATCATAACTTGGAATGTTTAAAGGCATTATAAAAATATCATAGAAGAATGAGTTTGTGAAATAACCGGTTTTTTCAGTTCAGTTGAATAATAGTTGGGACATAATTAGTTGAGTGCAAGCTTTGAGGCTGATTCAACCCATTCAACATTAGTTGAGTGCGAAGTTTGTGAGGCTGATTCAGCCCTCAAACCGGATGCTTGTAGACCACCTTCCAGAGATCTAACACGACGCCATCGTAAAAATTCGTTGCAGTCAGTTTATCACGATGAAGTTGTCGGTCGACAAGCTCAAAACAGGAGTCAGCCGAAAATGCAAGCCTGAAACTTTTTATTGGGCTCCAGCTATTCAACTGATGCACGTTTGCAAAACAAATGTTGAAAAAAAAAAGGATGAAAATATAAGCCATCAGATGTATATGATTGTACAGGAACAGTTGGGATTTGTGTCGTTTGTATCACGCTCATCTCTCATCCACTGAGACATTGTGAAGCGATGTAACCAGTGATGTTTCGAAACATCTTTATTTAATTGTAATGAGGATATCTACAAACGTTTGTGTAAAAATGTGTGATACTTCGCAGGTTTTTCATCTCTGCACTTAATGTGGTGATCAAAATGTATTTGCGATTCCCAGTGAAATCATTCTTTGAGTGCTTAAAAAAGAAATTCATAAGGATGTATAACTGTGTTAGACGTCTTCATTTATATTCCGATGGATGGTTTGTAACAATAATTAAGTCACACTCAAGGAACATATGAACCTGTCCATCAAAGGAAATATCGCCGCTCGTGATGCAACGCGCACTAGTCAACATTTGCACTTGCAGACCAACTAAATAGTTGCGGAGAAAACACATTTAATTGATGACTTTACTATGTTTAGCCTGGGACTTCATAAAAGCGAAGACTGGACTCCTTAGCCATCTTCGTGTTTATAGGAATGATTAACGGAGGAATTTTAAAAGCGAAGACTGGACTCCTTAGCCATTTCGTGTTTATAGGAATGATTAACGGAGGAATTTTAAAAGCGAAGACTGGACTCCTTAGCCATCTTCGTGTTTATAGGAATGATTAACGGAGGAATTTTAAAAGCGAAGACTGGGCTCTTTAGCCATCTTCATGTTAAAAGGATGTAGTTGAGGACTTTTTCAAAGAAGATCGGTCTCGGTGGCCATCTTTGTACTTATAGGAAAGGATATTGTATTATTTTTTAAACATGAGGATTTTTAGCTGAGGACTAGATGTAGTAATAGTCATCAATTGAATTGTTGATCCAAGACAAAATAGTTGGTTATGTCTGTGTGCATTTGTAGACAACCCAGCAGTGCACATCCTTTTTCTTGTTTTGCTTTTTTTCACGTGCTACAATGCCTTGGACAAAGCATCATCATAACTTGGAATGTTTAAAGGCATTATAAAAATATCATAGAAGAATGAGTTTGTGAAATAACCGGTTTTTTCAGTTCAGTTGAATAATAGTTGGGACATAATTAGTTGAGTGCAAGCTTTGAGGCTGATTCAACCCATTCAACATTAGTTGAGTGCGAAGTTTGTGAGAATGATTCAGCCCTCAAACCGGATGCTTGTAGACCACCTTCCAGAGATCTAACACGACGCCATCGTAAAAATTCGTTGCAGTCAGTTTATCACGATGAAGTTGTCGGTCGACAAGCTCAAAACAGGAGTCAGCCGAAAATGCAAGCCTGAAACTTTTTATTGGGCTCCAGCTATTCAACTGATGCACGTTTGCAAAACAAATGTTGAAAAAAAAAAGGATGAAAATATAAGCCATCAGATGTATATGATTGTACAGGAACAGTTGGGATTTGTGTCGTTTGTATCACGCTCATCTCTCATCCACTGAGACATTGTGAAGCGATGTAACCAGTGATGTTTCGAAACATCTTTATTTAATTGTAATGAGGATATCTACAAACGTTTGTGTAAAAATGTGTGATAATTCGCAGGTTTTTCATCTCTGCACTTAATGTGGTGATCAAAATGTATTTGCGATTCCCAGTGAAATCATTCTTTGAGTGCTTAAAAAAGAAATTCATAAGGATGTATAACTGTGTTAGACGTCTTCATTTATATTCCGATGGATGGTTTGTAACAATAATTAAGTCACACTCAAGGAACATATGAACCTGTCCATCAAAGGAAATATCGCCGCTCGTGATGCAACGCGCACTAGTCAACATTTGCACTTGCAGACCAACTAAATAGTTGCGGAGAAAACACATTTAATTGATGACTTTACTATGTTTAGCCTGGGACTTCATAAAAGCGAAGACTGGACTCCTTAGCCATCTTCGTGTTTATAGGAATGATTAACGGAGGAATTTTAAAAGCGAAGACTGGACTCCTTAGCCATTTCGTGTTTATAGGAATGATTAACGGAGGAATTTTAAAAGCGAAGACTGGACTCCTTAGCCATCTTCGTGTTTATAGGAATGATTAACGGAGGAATTTTAAAAGCGAAGACTGGGCTCTTTAGCCATCTTCATGTTAAAAGGATGTAGTTGAGGACTTTTTCAAAGAAGATCGGTCTCGGTGGCCATCTTTGTACTTATAGGAAAGGATATTGTATTATTTTTTAAACATGAGGATTTTTAGCTGAGGACTAGATGTAGTAATAGTCATCAATTGAATTGTTGATCCAAGACAAAATAGTTGGTTATGTCTGTGTGCATTTGTAGACAACCCAGCAGTGCACATCCTTTTTCTTGTTTTGCTTTTTTTCACGTGCTACAATGCCTTGGACAAAGCATCATCATAACTTGGAATGTTTAAAGGCATTATAAAAATATCATAGAAGAATGAGTTTGTGAAATAACCGGTTTTTTCAGTTCAGTTGAATAATAGTTGGGACATAATTAGTTGAGTGCAAGCTTTGAGGCTGATTCAACCCATTCAACATTAGTTGAGTGCGAAGTTTGTGAGGCTGATTCAGCCCTCAAACCGGATGCTTGTAGACCACCTTCCAGAGATCTAACACGACGCCATCGTAAAAATTCGTTGCAGTCAGTTTATCACGATGAAGTTGTCGGTCGACAAGCTCAAAACAGGAGTCAGCCGAAAATGCAAGCCTGAAACTTTTTATTGGGCTCCAGCTATTCAACTGATGCACGTTTGCAAAACAAATGTTGAAAAAAAAAAGGATGAAAATATAAGCCATCAGATGTATATGATTGTACAGGAACAGTTGGGATTTGTGTCGTTTGTATCACGCTCATCTCTCATCCACTGAGACATTGTGAAGCGATGTAACCAGTGATGTTTCGAAACATCTTTATTTAATTGTAATGAGGATATCTACAAACGTTTGTGTAAAAATGTGTGATAATTCGCAGGTTTTTCATCTCTGCACTTAATGTGGTGATCAAAATGTATTTGCGATTCCCAGTGAAATCATTCTTTGAGTGCTTAAAAAAGAAATTCATAAGGATGTATAACTGTGTTAGACGTCTTCATTTATATTCCGATGGATGGTTTGTAACAATAATTAAGTCACACTCAAGGAACATATGAACCTGTCCATCAAAGGAAATATCGCCGCTCGTGATGCAACGCGCACTAGTCAACATTTGCACTTGCAGACCAACTAAATAGTTGCGGAGAAAACACATTTAATTGATGACTTTACTATGTTTAGCCTGGGACTTCATAAAAGCGAAGACTGGACTCCTTAGCCATCTTCGTGTTTATAGGAATGATTAACGGAGGAATTTTAAAAGCGAAGACTGGACTCCTTAGCCATCTTCGTGTTTATAGGAATGATTAACGGAGGAATTTTAAAAGCGAAGACTGGGCTCTTTAGCCATCTTCATGTTAAAAGGATGTAGTTGAGGACTTTTTCAAAGAAGATCGGTCTCGGTGGCCATCTTTGTACTTATAGGAAAGGATATTGTATTATTTTTTAAACATGAGGATTTTTAGCTGAGGACTAGATGTAGTAATAGTCATCAATTGAATTGTTGATCCAAGACAAAATAGTTGGTTATGTCTGTGTGCATTTGTAGACAACCCAGCAGTGCACATCCTTTTTCTTGTTTTGCTTTTTTTCACGTGCTACAATGCCTTGGACAAAGCATCATCATAACTTGGAATGTTTAAAGGCATTATAAAAATATCATAGAAGAATGAGTTTGTGAAATAACCGGTTTTTTCAGTTCAGTTGAATAATAGTTGGGACATAATTAGTTGAGTGCAAGCTTTGAGGCTGATTCAACCCATTCAACATTAGTTGAGTGCGAAGTTTGTGAGGCTGATTCAGCCCTCAAACCGGATGCTTGTAGACCACCTTCCAGAGATCTAACACGACGCCATCGTAAAAATTCGTTGCAGTCAGTTTATCACGATGAAGTTGTCGGTCGACAAGCTCAAAACAGGAGTCAGCCGAAAATGCAAGCCTGAAACTTTTTATTGGGCTCCAGCTATTCAACTGATGCACGTTTGCAAAACAAATGTTGAAAAAAAAAAGGATGAAAATATAAGCCATCAGATGTATATGATTGTACAGGAACAGTTGGGATTTGTGTCGTTTGTATCACGCTCATCTCTCATCCACTGAGACATTGTGAAGCGATGTAACCAGTGATGTTTCGAAACATCTTTATTTAATTGTAATGAGGATATCTACAAACGTTTGTGTAAAAATGTGTGATACTTCGCAGGTTTTTCATCTCTGCACTTAATGTGGTGATCAAAATGTATTTGCGATTCCCAGTGAAATCATTCTTTGAGTGCTTAAAAAAGAAATTCATAAGGATGTATAACTGTGTTAGACGTCTTCATTTATATTCCGATGGATGGTTTGTAACAATAATTAAGTCACACTCAAGGAACATATGAACCTGTCCATCAAAGGAAATATCGCCGCTCGTGATGCAACGCGCACTAGTCAACATTTGCACTTGCAGACCAACTAAATAGTTGCGGAGAAAACACATTTAATTGATGACTTTACTATGTTTAGCCTGGGACTTCATAAAAGCGAAGACTGGACTCCTTAGCCATCTTCGTGTTTATAGGAATGATTAACGGAGGAATTTTAAAAGCGAAGACTGGACTCCTTAGCCATTTCGTGTTTATAGGAATGATTAACGGAGGAATTTTAAAAGCGAAGACTGGACTCCTTAGCCATCTTCGTGTTTATAGGAATGATTAACGGAGGAATTTTAAAAGCGAAGACTGGGCTCTTTAGCCATCTTCATGTTAAAAGGATGTAGTTGAGGACTTTTTCAAAGAAGATCGGTCTCGGTGGCCATCTTTGTACTTATAGGAAAGGATATTGTATTATTTTTTAAACATGAGGATTTTTAGCTGAGGACTAGATGTAGTAATAGTCATCAATTGAATTGTTGATCCAAGACAAAATAGTTGGTTATGTCTGTGTGCATTTGTAGACAACCCAGCAGTGCACATCCTTTTTCTTGTTTTGCTTTTTTTCACGTGCTACAATGCCTTGGACAAAGCATCATCATAACTTGGAATGTTTAAAGGCATTATAAAAATATCATAGAAGAATGAGTTTGTGAAATAACCGGTTTTTTCAGTTCAGTTGAATAATAGTTGGGACATAATTAGTTGAGTGCAAGCTTTGAGGCTGATTCAACCCATTCAACATTAGTTGAGTGCGAAGTTTGTGAGGCTGATTCAGCCCTCAAACCGGATGCTTGTAGACCACCTTCCAGAGATCTAACACGACGCCATCGTAAAAATTCGTTGCAGTCAGTTTATCACGATGAAGTTGTCGGTCGACAAGCTCAAAACAGGAGTCAGCCGAAAATGCAAGCCTGAAACTTTTTATTGGGCTCCAGCTATTCAACTGATGCACGTTTGCAAAACAAATGTTGAAAAAAAAAAGGATGAAAATATAAGCCATCAGATGTATATGATTGTACAGGAACAGTTGGGATTTGTGTCGTTTGTATCACGCTCATCTCTCATCCACTGAGACATTGTGAAGCGATGTAACCAGTGATGTTTCGAAACATCTTTATTTAATTGTAATGAGGATATCTACAAACGTTTGTGTAAAAATGTGTGATAATTCGCAGGTTTTTCATCTCTGCACTTAATGTGGTGATCAAAATGTATTTGCGATTCCCAGTGAAATCATTCTTTGAGTGCTTAAAAAAGAAATTCATAAGGATGTATAACTGTGTTAGACGTCTTCATTTATATTCCGATGGATGGTTTGTAACAATAATTAAGTCACACTCAAGGAACATATGAACCTGTCCATCAAAGGAAATATCGCCGCTCGTGATGCAACGCGCACTAGTCAACATTTGCACTTGCAGACCAACTAAATAGTTGCGGAGAAAACACATTTAATTGATGACTTTACTATGTTTAGCCTGGGACTTCATAAAAGCGAAGACTGGACTCCTTAGCCATCTTCGTGTTTATAGGAATGATTAACGGAGGAATTTTAAAAGCGAAGACTGGACTCCTTAGCCATTTCGTGTTTATAGGAATGATTAACGGAGGAATTTTAAAAGCAAAGACTGGACTCCTTAGCCATCTTCGTGTTTATA
Organism: Biomphalaria pfeifferi; assembly: GCA_030265305.1. Classification (NCBI taxonomy): domain Eukaryota; kingdom Metazoa; phylum Mollusca; class Gastropoda; family Planorbidae; genus Biomphalaria; species Biomphalaria pfeifferi. The sequence continues at coordinate 801,781 of JASAOG010000250.1, forward strand.
GGAATGATTAACGGAGGAATTTTAAAAGCGAAGACTGGGCTCTTTAGCCATCTTCATGTTAAAAGGATGTAGTTGAGGACTTTTTCAAAGAAGATCGGTCTCGGTGGCCATCTTTGTACTTATAGGAAAGGATATTGTATTATTTTTTAAACATGAGGATTTTTAGCTGAGGACTAGATGTAGTAATAGTCATCAATTGAATTGTTGATCCAAGACAAAATAGTTGGTTATGTCTGTGTGCATTTGTAGACAACCCAGCAGTGCACATCCTTTTTCTTGTTTTGCTTTTTTTCACGTGCTACAATGCCTTGGACAAAGCATCATCATAACTTGGAATGTTTAAAGGCATTATAAAAATATCATAGAAGAATGAGTTTGTGAAATAACCGGTTTTTTCAGTTCAGTTGAATAATAGTTGGGACATAATTAGTTGAGTGCAAGCTTTGAGGCTGATTCAACCCATTCAACATTAGTTGAGTGCGAAGTTTGTGAGGCTGATTCAGCCCTCAAACCGGATGCTTGTAGACCACCTTCCAGAGATCTAACACGACGCCATCGTAAAAATTCGTTGCAGTCAGTTTATCACGATGAAGTTGTCGGTCGACAAGCTCAAAACAGGAGTCAGCCGAAAATGCAAGCCTGAAACTTTTTATTGGGCTCCAGCTATTCAACTGATGCACGTTTGCAAAACAAATGTTGAAAAAAAAAAGGATGAAAATATAAGCCATCAGATGTATATGATTGTACAGGAACAGTTGGGATTTGTGTCGTTTGTATCACGCTCATCTCTCATCCACTGAGACATTGTGAAGCGATGTAACCAGTGATGTTTCGAAACATCTTTATTTAATTGTAATGAGGATATCTACAAACGTTTGTGTAAAAATGTGTGATAATTCGCAGGTTTTTCATCTCTGCACTTAATGTGGTGATCAAAATGTATTTGCGATTCCCAGTGAAATCATTCTTTGAGTGCTTAAAAAAGAAATTCATAAGGATGTATAACTGTGTTAGACGTCTTCATTTATATTCCGATGGATGGTTTGTAACAATAATTAAGTCACACTCAAGGAACATATGAACCTGTCCATCAAAGGAAATATCGCCGCTCGTGATGCAACGCGCACTAGTCAACATTTGCACTTGCAGACCAACTAAATAGTTGCGGAGAAAACACATTTAATTGATGACTTTACTATGTTTAGCCTGGGACTTCATAAAAGCGAAGACTGGACTCCTTAGCCATCTTCGTGTTTATAGGAATGATTAACGGAGGAATTTTAAAAGCGAAGACTGGACTCTCTAGCCATCTTCGTGTTTATAGGAATGATTAACGGAGGAATTTTAAAAGCGAAGACTGGGCTCTTTAGCCATCTTCATGTTAAAAGGATGTAGTTGAGGACTTTTTCAAAGAAGATCGGTCTCGGTGGCCATCTTTGTACTTATAGGAAAGGATATTGTATTATTTTTTAAACATGAGGATTTTTAGCTGAGGACTAGATGTAGTAATAGTCATCAATTGAATTGTTGATCCAAGACAAAATAGTTGGTTATGTCTGTGTGCATTTGTAGACAACCCAGCAGTGCACATCCTTTTTCTTGTTTTGCTTTTTTTCACGTGCTACAATGCCTTGGACAAAGCATCATCATAACTTGGAATGTTTAAAGGCATTATAAAAATATCATAGAAGAATGAGTTTGTGAAATAACCGGTTTTTTCAGTTCAGTTGAATAATAGTTGGGACATAATTAGTTGAGTGCAAGCTTTGAGGCTGATTCAACCCATTCAACATTAGTTGAGTGCGAAGTTTGTGAGGCTGATTCAGCCCTCAAACCGGATGCTTGTAGACCACCTTCCAGAGATCTAACACGACGCCATCGTAAAAATTCGTTGCAGTCAGTTTATCACGATGAAGTTGTCGGTCGACAAGCTCAAAACAGGAGTCAGCCGAAAATGCAAGCCTGAAACTTTTTATTGGGCTCCAGCTATTCAACTGATGCACGTTTGCAAAACAAATGTTGAAAAAAAAAAGGATGAAAATATAAGCCATCAGATGTATATGATTGTACAGGAACAGTTGGGATTTGTGTCGTTTGTATCACGCTCATCTCTCATCCACTGAGACATTGTGAAGCGATGTAACCAGTGATGTTTCGAAACATCTTTATTTAATTGTAATGAGGATATCTACAAACGTTTGTGTAAAAATGTGTGATACTTCGCAGGTTTTTCATCTCTGCACTTAATGTGGTGATCAAAATGTATTTGCGATTCCCAGTGAAATCATTCTTTGAGTGCTTAAAAAAGAAATTCATAAGGATGTATAACTGTGTTAGACGTCTTCATTTATATTCCGATGGATGGTTTGTAACAATAATTAAGTCACACTCAAGGAACATATGAACCTGTCCATCAAAGGAAATATCGCCGCTCGTGATGCAACGCGCACTAGTCAACATTTGCACTTGCAGACCAACTAAATAGTTGCGGAGAAAACACATTTAATTGATGACTTTACTATGTTTAGCCTGGGACTTCATAAAATCGAAGACTGGACTCCTTAGCCATCTTCGTGTTTATAGGAATGATTAACGGAGGAATTTTAAAAGCGAAGACTGGACTCCTTAGCCATTTCGTGTTTATAGGAATGATTAACGGAGGAATTTTAAAAGCGAAGACTGGACTCCTTAGCCATCTTCGTGTTTATAGGAATGATTAACGGAGGAATTTTAAAAGCGAAGACTGGGCTCTTTAGCCATCTTCATGTTAAAAGGATGTAGTTGAGGACTTTTTCAAAGAAGATCGGTCTCGGTGGCCATCTTTGTACTTATAGGAAAGGATATTGTATTATTTTTTAAACATGAGGATTTTTAGCTGAGGACTAGATGTAGTAATAGTCATCAATTGAATTGTTGATCCAAGACAAAATAGTTGGTTATGTCTGTGTGCATTTGTAGACAACCCAGCAGTGCACATCCTTTTTCTTGTTTTGCTTTTTTTCACGTGCTACAATGCCTTGGACAAAGCATCATCATAACTTGGAATGTTTAAAGGCATTATAAAAATATCATAGAAGAATGAGTTTGTGAAATAACCGGTTTTTTCAGTTCAGTTGAATAATAGTTGGGACATAATTAGTTGAGTGCAAGCTTTGAGGCTGATTCAACCCATTCAACATTAGTTGAGTGCGAAGTTTGTGAGGCTGATTCAGCCCTCAAACCGGATGCTTGTAGACCACCTTCCAGAGATCTAACACGACGCCATCGTAAAAATTCGTTGCAGTCAGTTTATCACGATGAAGTTGTCGGTCGACAAGCTCAAAACAGGAGTCAGCCGAAAATGCAAGCCTGAAACTTTTTATTGGGCTCCAGCTATTCAACTGATGCACGTTTGCAAAACAAATGTTGAAAAAAAAAAGGATGAAAATATAAGCCATCAGATGTATATGATTGTACAGGAACAGTTGGGATTTGTGTCGTTTGTATCACGCTCATCTCTCATCCACTGAGACATTGTGAAGCGATGTAACCAGTGATGTTTCGAAACATCTTTATTTAATTGTAATGAGGATATCTACAAACGTTTGTGTAAAAATGTGTGATAATTCGCAGGTTTTTCATCTCTGCACTTAATGTGGTGATCAAAATGTATTTGCGATTCCCAGTGAAATCATTCTTTGAGTGCTTAAAAAAGAAATTCATAAGGATGTATAACTGTGTTAGACGTCTTCATTTATATTCCGATGGATGGTTTGTAACAATAATTAAGTCACACTCAAGGAACATATGAACCTGTCCATCAAAGGAAATATCGCCGCTCGTGATGCAACGCGCACTAGTCAACATTTGCACTTGCAGACCAACTAAATAGTTGCGGAGAAAACACATTTAATTGATGACTTTACTATGTTTAGCCTGGGACTTCATAAAAGCGAAGACTGGACTCCTTAGCCATCTTCGTGTTTATAGGAATGATTAACGGAGGAATTTTAAAAGCGAAGACTGGACTCCTTAGCCATTTCGTGTTTATAGGAATGATTAACGGAGGAATTTTAAAAGCAAAGACTGGACTCCTTAGCCATCTTCGTGTTTATAGGAATGATTAACGGAGGAATTTTAAAAGCGAAGACTGGGCTCTTTAGCCATCTTCATGTTAAAAGGATGTAGTTGAGGACTTTTTCAAAGAAGATCGGTCTCGGTGGCCATCTTTGTACTTATAGGAAAGGATATTGTATTATTTTTTAAACATGAGGATTTTTAGCTGAGGACTAGATGTAGTAATAGTCATCAATTGAATTGTTGATCCAAGACAAAATAGTTGGTTATGTCTGTGTGCATTTGTAGACAACCCAGCAGTGCACATCCTTTTTCTTGTTTTGCTTTTTTTCACGTGCTACAATGCCTTGGACAAAGCATCATCATAACTTGGAATGTTTAAAGGCATTATAAAAATATCATAGAAGAATGAGTTTGTGAAATAACCGTTTTTTTCAGTTCAGTTGAATAATAGTTGGGACATAATTAGTTGAGTGCAAGCTTTGAGGCTGATTCAACCCATTCAACATTAGTTGAGTGCGAAGTTTGTGAGGCTGATTCAGCCCTCAAACCGGATGCTTGTAGACCACCTTCCAGAGATCTAACACGACGCCATCGTAAAAATTCGTTGCAGTCAGTTTATCACGATGAAGTTGTCGGTCGACAAGCTCAAAACAGGAGTCAGCCGAAAATGCAAGCCTGAAACTTTTTATTGGGCTCCAGCTATTCAACTGATGCACGTTTGCAAAACAAATGTTGAAAAAAAAAAGGATGAAAATATAAGCCATCAGATGTATATGATTGTACAGGAACAGTTGGGATTTGTGTCGTTTGTATCACGCTCATCTCTCATCCACTGAGACATTGTGAAGCGATGTAACCAGTGATGTTTCGAAACATCTTTATTTAATTGTAATGAGGATATCTACAAACGTTTGTGTAAAAATGTGTGATAATTCGCAGGTTTTTTATGTCTGCACTTAATGTGGTGATCAAAATGTATTTGCGATTCCCAGTGAAATCATTCTTTGAGTGCTTAAAAAAGAAATTCATAAGGATGTATAACTGTGTTAGACGTCTTCATTTATATTCCGATGGATGGTTTGTAACAATAATTAAGTCACACTCAAGGAACATATGAACCTGTCCATCAAAGGAAATATCGCCGCTCGTGATGCAACGCGCACTAGTCAACATTTGCACTTGCAGACCAACTAAATAGTTGCGGAGAAAACACATTTAATTGATGACTTTACTATGTTTAGCCTGGGACTTCATAAAATCGAAGACTGGACTCCTTAGCCATCTTCGTGTTTATAGGAATGATTAACGGAGGAATTTTAAAAGCGAAGACTGGACTCCTTAGCCATTTCGTGTTTATAGGAATGATTAACGGAGGAATTTTAAAAGCGAAGACTGGACTCCTTAGCCATCTTCGTGTTTATAGGAATGATTAACGGAGGAATTTTAAAAGCGAAGACTGGGCTCTTTAGCCATCTTCATGTTAAAAGGATGTAGTTGAGGACTTTTTCAAAGAAGATCGGTCTCGGTGGCCATCTTTGTACTTATAGGAAAGGATATTGTATTATTTTTTAAACATGAGGATTTTTAGCTGAGGACTAGATGTAGTAATAGTCATCAATTGAATTGTTGATCCAAGACAAAATAGTTGGTTATGTCTGTGTGCATTTGTAGACAACCCAGCAGTGCACATCCTTTTTCTTGTTTTGCTTTTTTTCACGTGCTACAATGCCTTGGACAAAGCATCATCATAACTTGGAATGTTTAAAGGCATTATAAAAATATCATAGAAGAATGAGTTTGTGAAATAACCGGTTTTTTCAGTTCAGTTGAATAATAGTTGGGACATAATTAGTTGAGTGCAAGCTTTGAGGCTGATTCAACCCATTCAACATTAGTTGAGTGCGAAGTTTGTGAGGCTGATTCAGCCCTCAAACCGGATGCTTGTAGACCACCTTCCAGAGATCTAACACGACGCCATCGTAAAAATTCGTTGCAGTCAGTTTATCACGATGAAGTTGTCGGTCGACAAGCTCAAAACAGGAGTCAGCCGAAAATGCAAGCCTGAAACTTTTTATTGGGCTCCAGCTATTCAACTGATGCACGTTTGCAAAACAAATGTTGAAAAAAAAAAGGATGAAAATATAAGCCATCAGATGTATATGATTGTACAGGAACAGTTGGGATTTGTGTCGTTTGTATCACGCTCATCTCTCATCCACTGAGACATTGTGAAGCGATGTAACCAGTGATGTTTCGAAACATCTTTATTTAATTGTAATGAGGATATCTACAAACGTTTGTGTAAAAATGTGTGATAATTCGCAGGTTTTTTATGTCTGCACTTAATGTGGTGATCAAAATGTATTTGCGATTCCCAGTGAAATCATTCTTTGAGTGCTTAAAAAAGAAATTCATAAGGATGTATAACTGTGTTAGACGTCTTCATTTATATTCCGATGGATGGTTTGTAACAATAATTAAGTCACACTCAAGGAACATATGAACCTGTCCATCAAAGGAAATATCGCCGCTCGTGATGCAACGCGCACTAGTCAACATTTGCACTTGCAGACCAACTAAATAGTTGCGGAGAAAACACATTTAATTGATGACTTTACTATGTTTAGCCTGGGACTTCATAAAATCGAAGACTGGACTCCTTAGCCATCTTCGTGTTTATAGGAATGATTAACGGAGGAATTTTAAAAGCGAAGACTGGACTCCTTAGCCATTTCGTGTTTATAGGAATGATTAACGGAGGAATTTTAAAAGCGAAGACTGGACTCCTTAGCCATCTTCGTGTTTATAGGAATGATTAACGGAGGAATTTTAAAAGCGAAGACTGGGCTCTTTAGCCATCTTCATGTTAAAAGGATGTAGTTGAGGACTTTTTCAAAGAAGATCGGTCTCGGTGGCCATCTTTGTACTTATAGGAAAGGATATTGTATTATTTTTTAAACATGAGGATTTTTAGCTGAGGACTAGATGTAGTAATAGTCATCAATTGAATTGTTGATCCAAGACAAAATAGTTGGTTATGTCTGTGTGCATTTGTAGACAACCCAGCAGTGCACATCCTTTTTCTTGTTTTGCTTTTTTTCACGTGCTACAATGCCTTGGACAAAGCATCATCATAACTTGGAATGTTTAAAGGCATTATAAAAATATCATAGAAGAATGAGTTTGTGAAATAACCGGTTTTTTCAGTTCAGTTGAATAATAGTTGGGACATAATTAGTTGAGTGCAAGCTTTGAGGCTGATTCAACCCATTCAACATTAGTTGAGTGCGAAGTTTGTGAGGCTGATTCAGCCCTCAAACCGGATGCTTGTAGACCACCTTCCAGAGATCTAACACGACGCCATCGTAAAAATTCGTTGCAGTCAGTTTATCACGATGAAGTTGTCGGTCGACAAGCTCAAAACAGGAGTCAGCCGAAAATGCAAGCCTGAAACTTTTTATTGGGCTCCAGCTATTCAACTGATGCACGTTTGCAAAACAAATGTTGAAAAAAAAAAGGATGAAAATATAAGCCATCAGATGTATATGATTGTACAGGAACAGTTGGGATTTGTGTCGTTTGTATCACGCTCATCTCTCATCCACTGAGACATTGTGAAGCGATGTAACCAGTGATGTTTCGAAACATCTTTATTTAATTGTAATGAGGATATCTACAAACGTTTGTGTAAAAATGTGTGATAATTCGCAGGTTTTTCATCTCTGCACTTAATGTGGTGATCAAAATGTATTTGCGATTCCCAGTGAAATCATTCTTTGAGTGCTTAAAAAAGAAATTCATAAGGATGTATAACTGTGTTAGACGTCTTCATTTATATTCCGATGGATGGTTTGTAACAATAATTAAGTCACACTCAAGGAACATATGAACCTGTCCATCAAAGGAAATATCGCCGCTCGTGATGCAACGCGCACTAGTCAACATTTGCACTTGCAGACCAACTAAATAGTTGCGGAGAAAACACATTTAATTGATGACTTTACTATGTTTAGCCTGGGACTTCATAAAAGCGAAGACTGGACTCCTTAGCCATCTTCGTGTTTATAGGAATGATTAACGGAGGAATTTTAAAAGCGAAGACTGGACTCCTTAGCCATTTCGTGTTTATAGGAATGATTAACGGAGGAATTTTAAAAGCAAAGACTGGACTCCTTAGCCATCTTCGTGTTTATAGGAATGATTAACGGAGGAATTTTAAAAGCGAAGACTGGGCTCTTTAGCCATCTTCATGTTAAAAGGATGTAGTTGAGGACTTTTTCAAAGAAGATCGGTCTCGGTGGCCATCTTTGTACTTATAGGAAAGGATATTGTATTATTTTTTAAACATGAGGATTTTTAGCTGAGGACTAGATGTAGTAATAGTCATCAATTGAATTGTTGATCCAAGACAAAATAGTTGGTTATGTCTGTGTGCATTTGTAGACAACCCAGCAGTGCACATCCTTTTTCTTGTTTTGCTTTTTTTCACGTGCTACAATGCCTTGGACAAAGCATCATCATAACTTGGAATGTTTAAAGGCATTATAAAAATATCATAGAAGAATGAGTTTGTGAAATAACCGTTTTTTTCAGTTCAGTTGAATAATAGTTGGGACATAATTAGTTGAGTGCAAGCTTTGAGGCTGATTCAACCCATTCAACATTAGTTGAGTGCGAAGTTTGTGAGGCTGATTCAGCCCTCAAACCGGATGCTTGTAGACCACCTTCCAGAGATCTAACACGACGCCATCGTAAAAATTCGTTGCAGTCAGTTTATCACGATGAAGTTGTCGGTCGACAAGCTCAAAACAGGAGTCAGCCGAAAATGCAAGCCTGAAACTTTTTATTGGGCTCCAGCTATTCAACTGATGCACGTTTGCAAAACAAATGTTGAAAAAAAAAAGGATGAAAATATAAGCCATCAGATGTATATGATTGTACAGGAACAGTTGGGATTTGTGTCGTTTGTATCACGCTCATCTCTCATCCACTGAGACATTGTGAAGCGATGTAACCAGTGATGTTTCGAAACATCTTTATTTAATTGTAATGAGGATATCTACAAACGTTTGTGTAAAAATGTGTGATAATTCGCAGGTTTTTTATGTCTGCACTTAATGTGGTGATCAAAATGTATTTGCGATTCCCAGTGAAATCATTCTTTGAGTGCTTAAAAAAGAAATTCATAAGGATGTATAACTGTGTTAGACGTCTTCATTTATATTCCGATGGATGGTTTGTAACAATAATTAAGTCACACTCAAGGAACATATGAACCTGTCCATCAAAGGAAATATCGCCGCTCGTGATGCAACGCGCACTAGTCAACATTTGCACTTGCAGACCAACTAAATAGTTGCGGAGAAAACACATTTAATTGATGACTTTACTATGTTTAGCCTGGGACTTCATAAAAGCGAAGACTGGACTCCTTAGCCATCTTCGTGTTTATAGGAATGATTAACGGAGGAATTTTAAAAGCGAAGATTGAACTTCTTAGCCATTTCGTGTTTATAGGAATGATTAACGGAGGAATTTCAAAAGCGAAGACTGGACTCCTTAGCCATCTTCGTGTTTATAGGAATGATTAACGGAGGAATTTTAAAAGCGAAGACTGGGCTCTTTAGCCATCTTCATGTTAAAAGGATGTAGTTGAGGACTTTTTCAAAGAAGATCGGTCTCGGTGGCCATCTTTGTACTTATAGGAAAGGATATTGTATTATTTTTTAAACATGAGGATTTTTAGCTGAGGACTAGATGTAGTAATAGTCATCAATTGAATTGTTGATCCAAGACAAAATAGTTGGTTATGTCTGTGTGCATTTGTAGACAACCCAGCAGTGCACATCCTTTTTCTTGTTTTGCTTTTTTTCACGTGCTACAATGCCTTGGACAAAGCATCATCATAACTTGGAATGTTTAAAGGCATTATAAAAATATCATAGAAGAATGAGTTTGTGAAATAACCGGTTTTTTCAGTTCAGTTGAATAATAGTTGGGACATAATTAGTTGAGTGCAAGCTTTGAGGCTGATTCAACCCATTCAACATTAGTTGAGTGCGAAGTTTGTGAGGCTGATTCAGCCCTCAAACCGGATGCTTGTAGACCACCTTCCAGAGATCTAACACGACGCCATCGTAAAAATTCGTTGCAGTCAGTTTATCACGATGAAGTTGTCGGTCGACAAGCTCAAAACAGGAGTCAGCCGAAAATGCAAGCCTGAAACTTTTTATTGGGCTCCAGCTATTCAACTGATGCACGTTTGCAAAACAAATGTTGAAAAAAAAAAGGATGAAAATATAAGCCATCAGATGTATATGATTGTACAGGAACAGTTGGGATTTGTGTCGTTTGTATCACGCTCATCTCTCATCCACTGAGACATTGTGAAGCGATGTAACCAGTGATGTTTCGAAACATCTTTATTTAATTGTAATGAGGATATCTACAAACGTTTGTGTAAAAATGTGTGATAATTCGCAGGTTTTTTATGTCTGCACTTAATGTGGTGATCAAAATGTATTTGCGATTCCCAGTGAAATCATTCTTTGAGTGCTTAAAAAAGAAATTCATAAGGATGTATAACTGTGTTAGACGTCTTCATTTATATTCCGATGGATGGTTTGTAACAATAATTAAGTCACACTCAAGGAACATATGAACCTGTCCATCAAAGGAAATATCGCCGCTCGTGATGCAACGCGCACTAGTCAACATTTGCACTTGCAGACCAACTAAATAGTTGCGGAGAAAACACATTTAATTGATGACTTTACTATGTTTAGCCTGGGACTTCATAAAAGCGAAGACTGGACTCCTTAGCCATCTTCGTGTTTATAGGAATGATTAACGGAGGAATTTTAAAAGCGAAGATTGAACTTCTTAGCCATTTCGTGTTTATAGGAATGATTAACGGAGGAATTTCAAAAGCGAAGACTGGACTCCTTAGCCATCTTCGTGTTTATAGGAATGATTAACGGAGGAATTTTAAAAGCGAAGACTGGGCTCTTTAGCCATCTTCATGTTAAAAGGATGTAGTTGAGGACTTTTTCAAAGAAGATCGGTCTCGGTGGCCATCTTTGTACTTATAGGAAAGGATATTGTATTATTTTTTAAACATGAGGATTTTTAGCTGAGGACTAGATGTAGTAATAGTCATCAATTGAATTGTTGATCCAAGACAAAATAGTTGGTTATGTCTGTGTGCATTTGTAGACAACCCAGCAGTGCACATCCTTTTTCTTGTTTTGCTTTTTTTCACGTGCTACAATGCCTTGGACAAAGCATCATCATAACTTGGAATGTTTAAAGGCATTATAAAAATATCATAGAAGAATGAGTTTGTGAAATAACCGGTTTTTTCAGTTCAGTTGAATAATAGTTGGGACATAATTAGTTGAGTGCAAGCTTTGAGGCTGATTCAACCCATTCAACATTAGTTGAGTGCGAAGTTTGTGAGGCTGATTCAGCCCTCAAACCGGATGCTTGTAGACCACCTTCCAGAGATCTAACACGACGCCATCGTAAAAATTCGTTGCAGTCAGTTTATCACGATGAAGTTGTCGGTCGACAAGCTCAAAACAGGAGTCAGCCGAAAATGCAAGCCTGAAACTTTTTATTGGGCTCCAGCTATTCAACTGATGCACGTTTGCAAAACAAATGTTGAAAAAAAAAAGGATGAAAATATAAGCCATCAGATGTATATGATTGTACAGGAACAGTTGGGATTTGTGTCGTTTGTATCACGCTCATCTCTCATCCACTGAGACATTGTGAAGCGATGTAACCAGTGATGTTTCGAAACATCTTTATTTAATTGTAATGAGGATATCTACAAACGTTTGTGTAAAAATGTGTGATAATTCGCAGGTTTTTTATGTCTGCACTTAATGTGGTGATCAAAATGTATTTGCGATTCCCAGTGAAATCATTCTTTGAGTGCTTAAAAAAGAAATTCATAAGGATGTATAACTGTGTTAGACGTCTTCATTTATATTCCGATGGATGGTTTGTAACAATAATTAAGTCACACTCAAGGAACATATGAACCTGTCCATCAAAGGAAATATCGCCGCTCGTGATGCAACGCGCACTAGTCAACATTTGCACTTGCAGACCAACTAAATAGTTGCGGAGAAAACACATTTAATTGATGACTTTACTATGTTTAGCCTGGGACTTCATAAAAGCGAAGACTGGACTCCTTAGCCATCTTCGTGTTTATAGGAATGATTAACGGAGGAATTTTAAAAGCGAAGATTGAACTTCTTAGCCATTTCGTGTTTATAGGAATGATTAACGGAGGAATTTCAAAAGCGAAGACTGGACTCCTTAGCCATCTTCGTGTTTATAGGAATGATTAACGGAGGAATTTTAAAAGCGAAGACTGGGCTCTTTAGCCATCTTCATGTTAAAAGGATGTAGTTGAGGACTTTTTCAAAGAAGATCGGTCTCGGTGGCCATCTTTGTACTTATAGGAAAGGATATTGTATTATTTTTTAAACATGAGGATTTTTAGCTGAGGACTAGATGTAGTAATAGTCATCAATTGAATTGTTGATCCAAGACAAAATAGTTGGTTATGTCTGTGTGCATTTGTAGACAACCCAGCAGTGCACATCCTTTTTCTTGTTTTGCTTTTTTTCACGTGCTACAATGCCTTGGACAAAGCATCATCATAACTTGGAATGTTTAAAGGCATTATAAAAATATCATAGAAGAATGAGTTTGTGAAATAACCGGTTTTTTCAGTTCAGTTGAATAATAGTTGGGACATAATTAGTTGAGTGCAAGCTTTGAGGCTGATTCAACCCATTCAACATTAGTTGAGTGCGAAGTTTGTGAGGCTGATTCAGCCCTCAAACCGGATGCTTGTAGACCACCTTCCAGAGATCTAACACGACGCCATCGTAAAAATTCGTTGCAGTCAGTTTATCACGATGAAGTTGTCGGTCGACAAGCTCAAAACAGGAGTCAGCCGAAAATGCAAGCCTGAAACTTTTTATTGGGCTCCAGCTATTCAACTGATGCACGTTTGCAAAACAAATGTTGAAAAAAAAAAGGATGAAAATATAAGCCATCAGATGTATATGATTGTACAGGAACAGTTGGGATTTGTGTCGTTTGTATCACGCTCATCTCTCATCCACTGAGACATTGTGAAGCGATGTAACCAGTGATGTTTCGAAACATCTTTATTTAATTGTAATGAGGATATCTACAAACGTTTGTGTAAAAATGTGTGATAATTCGCAGGTTTTTCATCTCTGCACTTAATGTGGTGATCAAAATGTATTTGCGATTCCCAGTGAAATCATTCTTTGAGTGCTTAAAAAAGAAATTCATAAGGATGTATAACTGTGTTAGACGTCTTCATTTATATTCCGATGGATGGTTTGTAACAATAATTAAGTCACACTCAAGGAACATATGAACCTGTCCATCAAAGGAAATATCGCCGCTCGTGATGCAACGCACACTAGTCAACATTTGCACTTGCAGACCAACTAAATAGTTGCGGAGAAAACACATGTAATTGATGACTTTACTATGTTTAGCTTGGGACTTCATAAAAGCGAAGACTGGACTCCTTAGCCATCTTCGTGTTTATAGGAATGATTAACGGAGGAATTTTAAAAGCGAAGACTGGACTCCTTAGCCATCTTCGTGTTTATAGGAATGATTAACGGAGGAATTTTAAAAGCGAAGACTGGACTCCTTAGCCATCTTCGTGTTTATAGGAATGATTAACGGAGGAATTTTAAAAGCGAAGACTAGGCTCTTTAGCCATCTACATGTTAAAAGGATGTAGTTGAGGACTTTTTCAAAGAAGATCGGTCTCGGTGGCCATCTTTGTACTTATAGGAAAGGATATTGTATTATTTTTTAAACATGAGGATTTTTAGCTGAGGACTAGATGTAGTAATAGTCATCAATTGAATTGTTGATCCAAGACAAAATAGTTAGTTATGTCTGTGTGCATTTGTAGACAACCCAGCAGTGCACATCCTTTTTCTTGTTTTGCTTTTTTTCACGTGCTACAATGCCTTGGACAAAGCATCATCATAACTTGGAATGTTTAAAGGCATTATAAAAATATCATAGAAGAATGAGTTTGTGAAATAACCGGTTTTTTCAGTTCAGTTGAATAATAGTTGGGACATAATTAGTTAAGTGCAAGCTTTGAGGCTGATTCAACCCATTCAACATTAGTTGAGTGCGAAGTTTGTGAGGCTGATTCAGCCCTCAAACCGGATGCTTGTAGACCACCTTCCAGAGATCTAACACGACGCCATCGTAAAAATTCGTTGCAGTCAGTTTATCACGATGAAGTTGTCGGTCGACAAGCTCAAAACAGGAGTCAGCCGAAAATGCAAGCCTGAAACTTTTTATTGGGCTCCAGCTATTCAACTGATGCACGTTTGCAAAACAAATGTTGAAAAAAAAAAGGATGAAAATATAAGCCATCAGATGTATATGATTGTACAGGAACAGTTGGGATTTGTGTCGTTTGTATCACGCTCATCTCTCATCCACTGAGACATTGTGAAGCGATGTAACCAGTGATGTTTCGAAACATCTTTATTTAATTGTAATGAGGATATCTACAAACGTTTGTGTAAAAATGTGTGATAATTCGCAGGTTTTTCATCTCTGCACTTAATGTGGTGATCAAAATGTATTTGCGATTCCCAGTGAAATCATTCTTTGAGTGCTTAAAAAAGAAATTCATAAGGATGTATAACTGTGTTAGACGTCTTCATTTATATTCCGATGGATGGTTTGTAACAATAATTAAGTCACACTCAAGGAACATATGAACCTGTCCATCAAAGGAAATATCGCCGCTCGTGATGCAACGCGCACTAGTCAACATTTGCACTTGCAGACCAACTAAATAGTTGCGGAGAAAACACATTTAATTGATGACTTTACTATGTTTAGCTTGGGACTTCATAAAAGCGAAGACTGGACTCCTTAGCCATCTTCGTGTTTATAGGAATGATTAACGGAGGAATTTTAAAAGCGAAGACTGGACTCCTTAGCCATCTTCGTGTTTATAGGAATGATTAACGGAGGAATTTTAAAAGCGAAGACTGGACTCCTTAGCCATCTTCATGTTAAAAGGATGTAGTTGAGGACTTTTTCAAAGAAGATCGGTCTAGGTGGCCATCTTTGTACTTATAGGAAAGGATATTGTATTATTTTTTAAACATGAGGATTTTTAGCTGAGGACTAGATGTAGTAATAGTCATCAATTGAATTGTTGATCCAAGACAAAATAGTTGGTTATGTCTGTGTGCATTTGTAGACAACCCAGCAGTGCACATCCTTTTTCTTGTTTTGCTTTTTTTCACGTGCTACAATGCCTTGGACAAAGCATCATCATAACTTGGAATGTTTAAAGGCATTATAAAAATATCATAGAAGAATGAGTTTGTGAAATAACCGGTTTTTTCAGTTCAGTTGAATAATAGTTGGGACATAATTAGTTGAGTGCAAGCTTTGAGGCTGATTCAACCCATTCAACATTAGTTGAGTGCGAAGTTTGTGAGGCCGATTCAGCCCTCAAACCGGATGCTTGTAGACCACCTTCCAGCGATCTAACACGACGCCATCGTAAAAATTCGTTGCAGTCAGTTTATCACGATGAAGTTGTCGGTCGACAAGCTCAAAACAGGAGTCAGCCGAAAATGCAAGCCTGAAACTTTTTATTGGGCTCCAGCTATTCAACTGATGCACGTTTGCAAAACAAATATTGAAAAAAAAAGGATGAAAATATAAGCCATCAGATGTATATGATTGTACAGGAACAGTTGGGATTTGTGTCGTTTGTATCACGCTCATCTCTCATCCACTGAGACATTGTGAAGCGATGTAACCAGTGATGTTTCGAAACATCTTTATTTAATTGTAATGAGGATATCTACAAACGTTTGTGTAAAAATGTGTGATAATTCGCAGGTTTTTCATCTCTGCACTTAATGTGGTGATCAAAATGTATTTGCGATTCCCAGTGAAATCATTCTTTGAGTGCTTAAAAAAGAAATTCATAAGGATGTATAACTGTGTTAGACGTCTTCATTTATATTACGATGGATGGTTTGTAACAATAACTAAGTCACACTCAAGGAACATATGAACCTGTCCATCAAAGGAAATATCGCCGCTCGTGATGCAACGCACACTAGTCAACATTTGCACTTGCAGACCAACTAAATAGTTGCGGAGAAAACACATTTAATTGATGACTTTACTATGTTTAGCTTGGGACTTCATAAAAGCGAAGACTGGACTCCTTAGCCATCTTCGTGTTTATAGGAATGATTAACGGAGGAATTTTAAAAGCGAAGACTGGGCTCTTTAGCCATCTTCATGTTAAAAGGATGTAGTTGAGGACTTTTTCAAAGAAGATCGGTCTCGGTGGCCATCTTTGTACTTATAGGAAAGGATATTGTATTATTTTTTAAACATGAGGATTTTTAGCTGAGGACTAGATGTAGTAATAGTCATCAATTGAATTGTTGATCCAAGACAAAATAGTTGGTTATGTCTGTGTGCATTTGTAGACAACCCAGCAGTGCACATCCTTTTTCTTGTTTTGCTTTTTTTCACGTGCTACAATGCCTTGGACAAAGCATCATCATAACTTGGAATGTTTAAAGGCATTATAAAAATATCATAGAAGAATGAGTTTGTGAAATAACCGGTTTTTTCAGTTCAGTTGAATAATAGTTGGGACATAATTAGTTGAGTGCAAGCTTTGAGGCTGATTCAACCCATTCAACATTAGTTGAGTGCGAAGTTTGTGAGGCTGATTCAGCCCTCAAACCGGATGCTTGTAGACCACCTTCCAGAGATCTAACACGACGCCATCGTAAAAATTCGTTGCAGTCAGTTTATCACGATGAAGTTGTCGGTCGACAAGCTCAAAACAGGAGTCAGCCGAAAATGCAAGCCTGAAACTTTTTATTGGGCTCCAGCTATTCAACTGATGCACGTTTGCAAAACAAATGTTGAAAAATAAAAGGATGAAAATATAAGCCATCAGATGTATATGATTGTACAGGAACAGTTGGGATTTGTGTCGTTTGTATCACGCTCATCTCTCATCCACTGAGACATTGTGAAGCGATGTAACCAGTGATGTTTCGAAACATCTTTATTTAATTGTAATGAGGATATCTACAAACGTTTGTGTAAAAATGTGTGATAATTCGCAGGTTTTTCATCTCTGCACTTAATGTGGTGATCAAAATGTATTTGCGATTCCCAGTGAAATCATTCTTTGAGTGCTTAAAAAAGAAATTCATAAGGATGTATAACTGTGTTAGACGTCTTCATTTATATTACGATGGATGGTTTGTAACAATAACTAAGTCACACTCAAGGAACATATGAACCTGTCCATCAAAGGAAATATCGCCGCTCGTGATGCAACGCACACTAGTCAACATTTGCACTTGCAGACCAACTAAATAGTTGCGGAGAAAACACATTTAATTGATGACTTTACTATGTTTAGCTTGGGACTTCATAAAAGCGAAGACTGGACTCCTTAGCCATCTTCGTGTTTATAGGAATGATTAACGGAGGAATTTTAAAAGCGAAGACTGGACTCCTTAGCCATCTTCGTGTTTATAGGAATGATTAACGGAGGAATTTTAAAAGCGAAGACTGGACTCCTTAGCCATCTTCGTGTTTATAGGAATGATTAACGGAGGAATTTTTAAAGCGAAGACTGGGCTCTTTAGCCATCTTCATGTTAAAAGGATGTAGTTGAGGACTTTTTCAAAGAAGATCGGTCTCGGTGGCCATCTTTGTACTTATAGGAAAGGATATTGTATTATTTTTTAAACATGAGGATTTTTAGCTGAGGACTAGATGTAGTAATAGTCATCAATTGAATTGTTGATCCAAGACAAAATAGTTGGTTATGTCTGTGTGCATTTGTAGACAACCCAGCAGTGCACATCCTTTTTCTTGTTTTGCTTTTTTTCACGTGCTACAATGCCTTGGACAAAGCATCATCATAACTTGGAATGTTTAAAGGCATTATAAAAATATCATAGAAGAATGAGTTTGTGAAATAACCGGTTTTTTCAGTTCAGTTGAATAATAGTTGGGACATAATTAGTTGAGTGCAAGCTTTGAGGCTGATTCAACCCATTCAACATTAGTTGAGTGCGAAGTTTGTGAGGCTGATTCAGCCCTCAAACCGGATGCTTGTAGACCACCTTCCAGAGATCTAACACGACGCCATCGTAAAAATTCGTTGCAGTCAGTTTATCACGATGAAGTTGTCGGTCGACAAGCTCAAAACAGGAGTCAGCCGAAAATGCAAGCCTGAAACTTTTTATTGGGCTCCAGCTATTCAACTGATGCACGTTTGCAAAACAAATGTTGAAAAATAAAAGGATGAAAATATAAGCCATCAGATGTATATGATTGTACAGGAACAGTTGGGATTTGTGTCTTTTGTATCACGCTCATCTCTCATCCACTGAGACATTGTGAAGCGATGTAACCAGTGATGTTTCGAAACATCTTTATTTAATTGTAATGAGGATATCTACAAACGTTTGTGTAAAAATGTGTGATAATTCGCAGGTTTTTCATCTCTGCACTTAATGTGGTGATCAAAATGTATTAACGATTCCCAGTGAAATCATTCTTTGAGTGCTTAAAAAAGAAATTCATAAGGATGTATAACTGTGTTAGACGTCTTCATTTATATTACGATGGATGGTTTGTAACAATAACTAAGTCACACTCAAGGAACATATGAACCTGTCCATCAAAGGAAATATCGCCGCTCGTGATGCAACGCGCACTAGTCAACATTTGCACTTGCAGACCAACTAAATAGTTGCGGAGAAAACACATTTAATTGATGACTTTACTATGTTTAGCTTGGGACTTCATAAAAGCGAAGACTGGACTCCTTAGCCATCTTCGTGTTTATAGGAATGATTAACGGAGGAATTTTAAAAGCGAAGACTGGACTCCTTAGCCATCTTCGTGTTTATAGGAATGATTAACGGAGGAATTTTAAAAGCGAAGACTGGACTCCTTAGCCATCTTCGTGTTTATAGGAATGATTAACGGAGGAATTTTAAAAGCGAAGACTGGGCTCTTTAGCCATCTTCATGTTAAAAGGATGTAGTTGAGGACTTTTTCAAAGAAGATCGGTCTCGGTGGCCATCTTTGTACTTATAGGAAAGGATATTGTATTATTTTTTAAACATGAGGATTTTTAGCTGAGGACTAGATGTAGTAATAGTCATCAATTGAATTGTTGATCCAAGACAAAATAGTTGGTTATGTCTGTGTGCATTTGTAGACAACCCAGCAGTGCACATCCTTTTTCTTGTTTTGCTTTTTTTCACGTGCTACAATGCCTTGGACAAAGCATCATCATAACTTGGAATGTTTAAAGGCATTATAAAAATATCATAGAAGAATGAGTTTGTGAAATAACCGGTTTTTTCAGTTCAGTTGAATAATAGTTGGGACATAATTAGTTGAGTGCAAGCTTTGAGGCTGATTCAACCCATTCAACATTAGTTGAGTGCGAAGTTTGTGAGGCTGATTCAGCCCTCAAACCGGATGCTTGTAGACCACCTTCCAGAGATCTAACACGACGCCATCGTAAAAATTCGTTGCAGTCAGTTTATCACGATGAAGTTGTCGGTCGACAAGCTCAAAACAGGAGTCAGTCGAAAATGCAAGCCTGAAACTTTTTATTGGGCTCCAGCTATTCAACTGATGCACGTTAGCAAAACAAATGTTGAAAAAAAAAAGGATGAAAATATAAGCCATCAGATGTATATGATTGTACAGGAACAGTTGGGATTTGTGTCGTTTGTATCACGCTCATCTCTCATCCACTGAGACATTGTGAAGCGATGTAACCAGTGATGTTTCGAAACATCTTTATTTAATTGTAATGAGGATATCTACAAACGTTTGTGTAAAAATGTGTGATAATTCGCAGGTTTTTCATCTCTGCACTTAATGTGGTGATCAAAATGTATTTGCGATTCCCAGTGAAATCATTCTTTGAGTGCTTAAAAAAGAAATTCATAAGGATGTATAACTGTGTTAGACGTCTTCATTTATATTACGATGGATGGTTTGTAACAATAACTAAGTCACACTCAAGGAACATATGAACCTGTCCATCAAAGGAAATATCGCCGCTCGTGATGCAACGCACACTAGTCAACATTTGCACTTGCAGACCAACTAAATAGTTGCGGAGAAAACACATTTAATTGATGACTTTACTATGTTTAGCTTGGGACTTCATAAAAGCGAAGACTGGACTCCTTAGCCATCTTCGTGTTTATAGGAATGATTAACGGAGGAATTTTAAAAGCGAAGACTGGACTCCTTAGCCATCTTCGTGTTTATAGGAATGATTAACGGAGGAATTTTAAAAGCGAAGACTGGACTCCTTAGCCATCTTCGTGTTTATAGGAATGATTAACGGAGGAATTTTTAAAGCGAAGACTGGGCTCTTTAGCCATCTTCATGTTAAAAGGATGTAGTTGAGGACTTTTTCAAAGAAGATCGGTCTCGGTGGCCATCTTTGTACTTATAGGAAAGGATATTGTATTATTTTTTAAACATGAGGATTTTTAGCTGAGGACTAGATGTAGTAATAGTCATCAATTGAATTGTTGATCCAAGACAAAATAGTTGGTTATGTCTGTGTGCATTTGTAGACAACCCAGCAGTGCACATCCTTTTTCTTGTTTTGCTTTTTTTCACGTGCTACAATGCCTTGGACAAAGCATCATCATAACTTGGAATGTTTAAAGGCATTATAAAAATATCATAGAAGAATGAGTTTGTGAAATAACCGGTTTTTTCAGTTCAGTTGAATAATAGTTGGGACATAATTAGTTGAGTGCAAGCTTTGAGGCTGATTCAACCCATTCAACATTAGTTGAGTGCGAAGTTTGTGAGGCTGATTCAGCCCTCAAACCGGATGCTTGTAGACCACCTTCCAGAGATCTAACACGACGCCATCGTAAAAATTCGTTGCAGTCAGTTTATCACGATGAAGTTGTCGGTCGACAAGCTCAAAACAGGAGTCAGTCGAAAATGCAAGCCTGAAACTTTTTATTGGGCTCCAGCTATTCAACTGATGCACGTTAGCAAAACAAATGTTGAAAAAAAAAAGGATGAAAATATAAGCCATCAGATGTATATGATTGTACAGGAACAGTTGGGATTTGTGTCGTTTGTATCACGCTCATCTCTCATCCACTGAGACATTGTGAAGCGATGTAACCAGTGATGTTTCGAAACATCTTTATTTAATTGTAATGAGGATATCTACAAACGTTTGTGTAAAAATGTGTGATAATTCGCAGGTTTTTCATCTCTGCACTTAATGTGGTGATCAAAATGTATTTGCGATTCCCAGTGAAATCATTCTTTGAGTGCTTAAAAAAGAAATTCATAAGGATGTATAACTGTGTTAGACGTCTTCATTTATATTACGATGGATGGTTTGTAACAATAACTAAGTCACACTCAAGGAACATATGAACCTGTCCATCAAAGGAAATATCGCCGCTCGTGATGCAACGCACACTAGTCAACATTTGCACTTGCAGACCAACTAAATAGTTGCGGAGAAAACACATTTAATTGATGACTTTACTATGTTTAGCTTGGGACTTCATAAAAGCGAAGACTGGACTCCTTAGCCATCTTCGTGTTTATAGGAATGATTAACGGAGGAATTTTAAAAGCGAAGACTGGGCTCTTTAGCCATCTTCATGTTAAAAGGATGTAGTTGAGGACTTTTTCAAAGAAGATCGGTCTCGGTGGCCATCTTTGTACTTATAGGAAAGGATATTGTATTATTTTTTAAACATGAGGATTTTTAGCTGAGGACTAGATGTAGTAATAGTCATCAATTGAATTGTTGATCCAAGACAAAATAGTTGGTTATGTCTGTGTGCATTTGTAGACAACCCAGCAGTGCACATCCTTTTTCTTGTTTTGCTTTTTTTCACGTGCTACAATGCCTTGGACAAAGCATCATCATAACTTGGAATGTTTAAAGGCATTATAAAAATATCATAGAAGAATGAGTTTGTGAAATAACCGGTTTTTTCAGTTCAGTTGAATAATAGTTGGGACATAATTAGTTGAGTGCAAGCTTTGAGGCTGATTCAACCCATTCAACATTAGTTGAGTGCGAAGTTTGTGAGGCTGATTCAGCCCTCAAACCGGATGCTTGTAGACCACCTTCCAGAGATCTAACACGACGCCATCGTAAAAATTCGTTGCAGTCAGTTTATCACGATGAAGTTGTCGGTCGACAAGCTCAAAACAGGAGTCAGCCGAAAATGCAAGCCTGAAACTTTTTATTGGGCTCCAGCTATTCAACTGATGCACGTTTGCAAAACAAATGTTGAAAAATAAAAGGATGAAAATATAAGCCATCAGATGTATATGATTGTACAGGAACAGTTGGGATTTGTGTCGTTTGTATCACGCTCATCTCTCATCCACTGAGACATTGTGAAGCGATGTAACCAGTGATGTTTCGAAACATCTTTATTTAATTGTAATGAGGATATCTACAAACGTTTGTGTAAAAATGTGTGATAATTCGCAGGTTTTTCATCTCTGCACTTAATGTGGTGATCAAAATGTATTTGCGATTCCCAGTGAAATCATTCTTTGAGTGCTTAAAAAAGAAATTCATAAGGATGTATAACTGTGTTAGACGTCTTCATTTATATTACGATGGATGGTTTGTAACAATAACTAAGTCACACTCAAGGAACATATAAACCTGTCCATCAAAGGAAATATCGCCGCTCGTGATGCAACGCACACTAGTCAACATTTGCACTTGCAGACCAACTAAATAGTTGCGGAGAAAACACATTTAATTGATGACTTTACTATGTTTAGCTTGGGACTTCATAAAAGCGAAGACTGGACTCCTTAGCCATCTTCGTGTTTATAGGAATGATTAACGGAGGAATTTTAAAAGCGAAGACTGGGCTCTTTAGCCATCTTCATGTTAAAAGGATGTAGTTGAGGACTTTTTCAAAGAAGATCGGTCTCGGTGGCCATCTTTGTACTTATAGGAAAGGATATTGTATTATTTTTTAAACATGAGGATTTTTAGCTGAGGACTAGATGTAGTAATAGTCATCAATTGAATTGTTGATCCAAGACAAAATAGTTGGTTATGTCTGTGTGCATTTGTAGACAACCCAGCAGTGCACATCCTTTTTCTTGTTTTGCTTTTTTTCACGTGCTACAATGCCTTGGACAAAGCATCATCATAACTTGGAATGTTTAAAGGCATTATAAAAATATCATAGAAGAATGAGTTTGTGAAATAACCGGTTTTTTCAGTTCAGTTGAATAATAGTTGGGACATAATTAGTTGAGTGCAAGCTTTGAGGCTGATTCAACCCATTCAACATTAGTTGAGTGCGAAGTTTGTGAGGCTGATTCAGCCCTCAAACCGGATGCTTGTAGACCACCTTCCAGAGATCTAACACGACGCCATCGTAAAAATTCGTTGCAGTCAGTTTATCACGATGAAGTTGTCGGTCGACAAGCTCAAAACAGGAGTCAGCCGAAAATGCAAGCCTGAAACTTTTTATTGGGCTCCAGCTATTCAACTGATGCACGTTTGCAAAACAAATGTTGAAAAATAAAAGGATGAAAATATAAGCCATCAGATGTATATGATTGTACAGGAACAGTTGGGATTTGTGTCGTTTGTATCACGCTCATCTCTCATCCACTGAGACATTGTGAAGCGATGTAACCAGTGATGTTTCGAAACATCTTTATTTAATTGTAATGAGGATATCTACAAACGTTTGTGTAAAAATGTGTGATAATTCGCAGGTTTTTCATCTCTGCACTTAATGTGGTGATCAAAATGTATTTGCGATTCCCAGTGAAATCATTCTTTGAGTGCTTAAAAAAGAAATTCATAAGGATGTATAACTGTGTTAGACGTCTTCATTTATATTACGATGGATGGTTTGTAACAATAACTAAGTCACACTCAAGGAACATATGAACCTGTCCATCAAAGGAAATATCGCCGCTCGTGATGCAACGCACACTAGTCAACATTTGCACTTGCAGACCAACTAAATAGTTGCGGAGAAAACACATTTAATTGATGACTTTACTATGTTTAGCTTGGGACTTCATAAAAGCGAAGACTGGACTCCTTAGCCATCTTCGTGTTTATAGGAATGATTAACGGAGGAATTTTAAAAGCGAAGACTGGACTCCTTAGCCATCTTCGTGTTTATAGGAATGATTAACGGAGGAATTTTAAAAGCGAAGACTGGACTCCTTAGCCATCTTCGTGTTTATAGGAATGATTAACGGAGGAATTTTTAAAGCGAAGACTGGGCTCTTTAGCCATCTTCATGTTAAAAGGATGTAGTTGAGGACTTTTTCAAAGAAGATCGGTCTCGGTGGCCATCTTTGTACTTATAGGAAAGGATATTGTATTATTTTTTAAACATGAGGATTTTTAGCTGAGGACTAGATGTAGTAATAGTCATCAATTGAATTGTTGATCCAAGACAAAATAGTTGGTTATGTCTGTGTGCATTTGTAGACAACCCAGCAGTGCACATCCTTTTTCTTGTTTTGCTTTTTTTCACGTGCTACAATGCCTTGGACAAAGCATCATCATAACTTGGAATGTTTAAAGGCATTATAAAAATATCATAGAAGAATGAGTTTGTGAAATAACCGGTTTTTTCAGTTCAGTTGAATAATAGTTGGGACATAATTAGTTGAGTGCAAGCTTTGAGGCTGATTCAACCCATTCAACATTAGTTGAGTGCGAAGTTTGTGAGGCTGATTCAGCCCTCAAACCGGATGCTTGTAGACCACCTTCCAGAGATCTAACACGACGCCATCGTAAAAATTCGTTGCAGTCAGTTTATCACGATGAAGTTGTCGGTCGACAAGCTCAAAACAGGAGTCAGTCGAAAATGCAAGCCTGAAACTTTTTATTGGGCTCCAGCTATTCAACTGATGCACGTTAGCAAAACAAATGTTGAAAAAAAAAAGGATGAAAATATAAGCCATCAGATGTATATGATTGTACAGGAACAGTTGGGATTTGTGTCGTTTGTATCACGCTCATCTCTCATCCACTGAGACATTGTGAAGCGATGTAACCAGTGATGTTTCGAAACATCTTTATTTAATTGTAATGAGGATATCTACAAACGTTTGTGTAAAAATGTGTGATAATTCGCAGGTTTTTCATCTCTGCACTTAATGTGGTGATCAAAATGTATTTGCGATTCCCAGTGAAATCATTCTTTGAGTGCTTAAAAAAGAAATTCATAAGGATGTATAACTGTGTTAGACGTCTTCATTTATATTACGATGGATGGTTTGTAACAATAACTAAGTCACACTCAAGGAACATATGAACCTGTCCATCAAAGGAAATATCGCCGCTCGTGATGCAACGCACACTAGTCAACATTTGCACTTGCAGACCAACTAAATAGTTGCGGAGAAAACACATTTAATTGATGACTTTACTATGTTTAGCTTGGGACTTCATAAAAGCGAAGACTGGACTCCTTAGCCATCTTCGTGTTTATAGGAATGATTAACGGAGGAATTTTAAAAGCGAAGACTGGGCTCTTTAGCCATCTTCATGTTAAAAGGATGTAGTTGAGGACTTTTTCAAAGAAGATCGGTCTCGGTGGCCATCTTTGTACTTATAGGAAAGGATATTGTATTATTTTTTAAACATGAGGATTTTTAGCTGAGGACTAGATGTAGTAATAGTCATCAATTGAATTGTTGATCCAAGACAAAATAGTTGGTTATGTCTGTGTGCATTTGTAGACAACCCAGCAGTGCACATCCTTTTTCTTGTTTTGCTTTTTTTCACGTGCTACAATGCCTTGGACAAAGCATCATCATAACTTGGAATGTTTAAAGGCATTATAAAAATATCATAGAAGAATGAGTTTGTGAAATAACCGGTTTTTTCAGTTCAGTTGAATAATAGTTGGGACATAATTAGTTGAGTGCAAGCTTTGAGGCTGATTCAACCCATTCAACATTAGTTGAGTGCGAAGTTTGTGAGGCTGATTCAGCCCTCAAACCGGATGCTTGTAGACCACCTTCCAGAGATCTAACACGACGCCATCGTAAAAATTCGTTGCAGTCAGTTTATCACGATGAAGTTGTCGGTCGACAAGCTCAAAACAGGAGTCAGCCGAAAATGCAAGCCTGAAACTTTTTATTGGGCTCCAGCTATTCAACTGATGCACGTTTGCAAAACAAATGTTGAAAAATAAAAGGATGAAAATATAAGCCATCAGATGTATATGATTGTACAGGAACAGTTGGGATTTGTGTCGTTTGTATCACGCTCATCTCTCATCCACTGAGACATTGTGAAGCGATGTAACCAGTGATGTTTCGAAACATCTTTATTTAATTGTAATGAGGATATCTACAAACGTTTGTGTAAAAATGTGTGATAATTCGCAGGTTTTTCATCTCTGCACTTAATGTGGTGATCAAAATGTATTTGCGATTCCCAGTGAAATCATTCTTTGAGTGCTTAAAAAAGAAATTCATAAGGATGTATAACTGTGTTAGACGTCTTCATTTATATTACGATGGATGGTTTGTAACAATAACTAAGTCACACTCAAGGAACATATAAACCTGTCCATCAAAGGAAATATCGCCGCTCGTGATGCAACGCACACTAGTCAACATTTGCACTTGCAGACCAACTAAATAGTTGCGGAGAAAACACATTTAATTGATGACTTTACTATGTTTAGCTTGGGACTTCATAAAAGCGAAGACTGGACTCCTTAGCCATCTTCGTGTTTATAGGAATGATTAACGGAGGAATTTTAAAAGCGAAGACTGGGCTCTTTAGCCATCTTCATGTTAAAAGGATGTAGTTGAGGACTTTTTCAAAGAAGATCGGTCTCGGTGGCCATCTTTGTACTTATAGGAAAGGATATTGTATTATTTTTTAAACATGAGGATTTTTAGCTGAGGACTAGATGTAGTAATAGTCATCAATTGAATTGTTGATCCAAGACAAAATAGTTGGTTATGTCTGTGTGCATTTGTAGACAACCCAGCAGTGCACATCCTTTTTCTTGTTTTGCTTTTTTTCACGTGCTACAATGCCTTGGACAAAGCATCATCATAACTTGGAATGTTTAAAGGCATTATAAAAATATCATAGAAGAATGAGTTTGTGAAATAACCGGTTTTTTCAGTTCAGTTGAATAATAGTTGGGACATAATTAGTTGAGTGCAAGCTTTGAGGCTGATTCAACCCATTCAACATTAGTTGAGTGCGAAGTTTGTGAGGCTGATTCAGCCCTCAAACCGGATGCTTGTAGACCACCTTCCAGAGATCTAACACGACGCCATCGTAAAAATTCGTTGCAGTCAGTTTATCACGATGAAGTTGTCGGTCGACAAGCTCAAAACAGGAGTCAGCCGAAAATGCAAGCCTGAAACTTTTTATTGGGCTCCAGCTATTCAACTGATGCACGTTTGCAAAACAAATGTTGAAAAATAAAAGGATGAAAATATAAGCCATCAGATGTATATGATTGTACAGGAACAGTTGGGATTTGTGTCGTTTGTATCACGCTCATCTCTCATCCACTGAGACATTGTGAAGCGATGTAACCAGTGATGTTTCGAAACATCTTTATTTAATTGTAATGAGGATATCTACAAACGTTTGTGTAAAAATGTGTGATAATTCGCAGGTTTTTCATCTCTGCACTTAATGTGGTGATCAAAATGTATTTGCGATTCCCAGTGAATTCATTCTTTGAGTGCTTAAAAAAGAAATTCATAAGGATGTATATCTGTGTTAGACGTCTTCATTTATATTCCGATGGATGGTTTGTAACAATAATTAAGTCACACTCAAGGAACATATGAACCTGTCCATCAAAGGAAATATCGCCGCTCGTGATGCAACGCACACTAGTCAACATTTGCACTTGCAGACCAACTAAATAGTTGCGGAGAAAACACATTTAATTGATGACTTTACTATGTTTAGCTTGGGACTTCATAAAAGCGAAGACTGGACTCCTTAGCCATCTTCGTGTTTATAGGAATGATTAACGGAGGAATTTTAAAAGCGAAGACTGGGCTCTTTAGCCATCTTCATGTTAAAAGGATGTAGTTGAGGACTTTTTCAAAGAAGATCGGTCTCGGTGGCCATCTTTGTACTTATAGGAAAGGATATTGTATTATTTTTTAAACATGAGGATTTTTAGCTGAGGACTAGATGTAGTAATAGTCATCAATTGAATTGTTGATCCAAGACAAAATAGTTGGTTATGTCTGTGTGCATTTGTAGACAACCCAGCAGTGCACATCCTTTTTCTTGTTTTGCTTTTTTTCACGTGCTACAATGCCTTGGACAAAGCATCATCATAACTTGGAATGTTTAAAGGCATTATAAAAATATCATAGAAGAATGAGTTTGTGAAATAACCGGTTTTTTCAGTTCAGTTGAATAATAGTTGGGACATAATTAGTTGAGTGCAAGCTTTGAGGCTGATTCAACCCATTCAACATTAGTTGAGTGCGAAGTTTGTGAGGCTGATTCAGCCCTCAAACCGGATGCTTGTAGACCACCTTCCAGAGATCTAACACGACGCCATCGTAAAAATTCGTTGCAGTCAGTTTATCACGATGAAGTTGTCGGTCGACAAGCTCAAAACAGGAGTCAGCCGAAAATGCAAGCCTGAAACTTTTTATTGGGCTCCAGCTATTCAACTGATGCACGTTTGCAAAACAAATGTTGAAAAATAAAAGGATGAAAATATAAGCCATCAGATGTATATGATTGTACAGGAACAGTTGGGATTTGTGTCGTTTGTATCACGCTCATCTCTCATCCACTGAGACATTGTGAAGCGATGTAACCAGTGATGTTTCGAAACATCTTTATTTAATTGTAATGAGGATATCTACAAACGTTTGTGTAAAAATGTGTGATAATTCGCAGGTTTTTCATCTCTGCACTTAATGTGGTGATCAAAATGTATTTGCGATTCCCAGTGAAATCATTCTTTGAGTGCTTAAAAAAGAAATTCATAAGGATGTATAACTGTGTTAGACGTCTTCATTTATATTACGATGGATGGTTTGTAACAATAACTAAGTCACACTCAAGGAACATATAAACCTGTCCATCAAAGGAAATATCGCCGCTCGTGATGCAACGCACACTAGTCAACATTTGCACTTGCAGACCAACTAAATAGTTGCGGAGAAAACACATTTAATTGATGACTTTACTATGTTTAGCTTGGGACTTCATAAAAGCGAAGACTGGACTCCTTAGCCATCTTCGTGTTTATAGGAATGATTAACGGAGGAATTTTAAAAGCGAAGACTGGGCTCTTTAGCCATCTTCATGTTAAAAGGATGTAGTTGAGGACTTTTTCAAAGAAGATCGGTCTCGGTGGCCATCTTTGTACTTATAGGAAAGGATATTGTATTATTTTTTAAACATGAGGATTTTTAGCTGAGGACTAGATGTAGTAATAGTCATCAATTGAATTGTTGATCCAAGACAAAATAGTTGGTTATGTCTGTGTGCATTTGTAGACAACCCAGCAGTGCACATCCTTTTTCTTGTTTTGCTTTTTTTCACGTGCTACAATGCCTTGGACAAAGCATCATCATAACTTGGAATGTTTAAAGGCATTATAAAAATATCATAGAAGAATGAGTTTGTGAAATAACCGGTTTTTTCAGTTCAGTTGAATAATAGTTGGGACATAATTAGTTGAGTGCAAGCTTTGAGGCTGATTCAACCCATTCAACATTAGTTGAGTGCGAAGTTTGTGAGGCTGATTCAGCCCTCAAACCGGATGCTTGTAGACCACCTTCCAGAGATCTAACACGACGCCATCGTAAAAATTCGTTGCAGTCAGTTTATCACGATGAAGTTGTCGGTCGACAAGCTCAAAACAGGAGTCAGCCGAAAATGCAAGCCTGAAACTTTTTATTGGGCTCCAGCTATTCAACTGATGCACGTTTGCAAAACAAATGTTGAAAAATAAAAGGATGAAAATATAAGCCATCAGATGTATATGATTGTACAGGAACAGTTGGGATTTGTGTCGTTTGTATCACGCTCATCTCTCATCCACTGAGACATTGTGAAGCGATGTAACCAGTGATGTTTCGAAACATCTTTATTTAATTGTAATGAGGATATCTACAAACGTTTGTGTAAAAATGTGTGATAATTCGCAGGTTTTTCATCTCTGCACTTAATGTGGTGATCAAAATGTATTTGCGATTCCCAGTGAATTCATTCTTTGAGTGCTTAAAAAAGAAATTCATAAGGATGTATATCTGTGTTAGACGTCTTCATTTATATTCCGATGGATGGTTTGTAACAATAATTAAGTCACACTCAAGGAACATATGAACCTGTCCATCAAAGGAAATATCGCCGCTCGTGATGCAACGCACACTAGTCAACATTTGCACTTGCAGACCAACTAAATAGTTGCGGAGAAAACACATTTAATTGATGACTTTACTATGTTTAGCTTGGGACTTCATAAAAGCGAAGACTGGACTCCTTAGCCATCTTCGTGTTTATAGGAATGATTAACGGAGGAATTTTAAAAGCGAAGACTGGGCTCTTTAGCCATCTTCATGTTAAAAGGATGTAGTTGAGGACTTTTTCAAAGAAGATCGGTCTCGGTGGCCATCTTTGTACTTATAGGAAAGGATATTGTATTATTTTTTAAACATGAGGATTTTTAGCTGAGGACTAGATGTAGTAATAGTCATCAATTGAATTGTTGATCCAAGACAAAATAGTTGGTTATGTCTGTGTGCATTTGTAGACAACCCAGCAGTGCACATCCTTTTTCTTGTTTTGCTTTTTTTCACGTGCTACAATGCCTTGGACAAAGCATCATCATAACTTGGAATGTTTAAAGGCATTATAAAAATATCATAGAAGAATGAGTTTGTGAAATAACCGGTTTTTTCAGTTCAGTTGAATAATAGTTGGGACATAATTAGTTGAGTGCAAGCTTTGAGGCTGATTCAACCCATTCAACATTAGTTGAGTGCGAAGTTTGTGAGGCTGATTCAGCCCTCAAACCGGATGCTTGTAGACCACCTTCCAGAGATCTAACACGACGCCATCGTAAAAATTCGTTGCAGTCAGTTTATCACGATGAAGTTGTCGGTCGACAAGCTCAAAACAGGAGTCAGCCGAAAATGCAAGCCTGAAACTTTTTATTGGGCTCCAGCTATTCAACTGATGCACGTTTGCAAAACAAATGTTGAAAAAAAAAAGGATGAAAATATAAGCCATCAGATGTATATGATTGTACAGGAACAGTTGGGATTTGTGTCGTTTGTATCACGCTCATCTCTCATCCACTGAGACATTGTGAAGCGATGTAACCAGTGATGTTTCGAAACATCTTTATTTAATTGTAATGAGGATATCTACAAACGTTTGTGTAAAAATGTGTGATAATTCGCAGGTTTTTCATCTCTGCACTTAATGTGGTGATCAAAATGTATTTGCGATTCCCAGTGAAATCATTCTTTGAGTGCTTAAAAAAGAAATTCATAAGGATGTATATCTGTGTTAGACGTCTTCATTTATATTCCGATGGATGGTTTGTAACAATAATTAAGTCACACTCAAGGAACATATGAACCTGTCCATCAAAGGAAATATCGCCGCTCGTGATGCAACGCACACTAGTCAACATTTGCACTTGCAGACCAACTAAATAGTTGCGGAGAAAACACATTTAATTGATGACTTTACTATGTTTAGCTTGGGACTTCATAAAAGCGAAGACTGGACTCCTTAGCCATCTTCGTGTTTATAGGAATGATTAACGGAGGAATTTTAAAAGCGAAGACTGGGCTCTTTAGCCATCTTCATGTTAAAAGGATGTAGTTGAGGACTTTTTCAAAGAAGATCGGTCTCGGTGGCCATCTTTGTACTTATAGGAAAGGATATTGTATTATTTTTTAAACATGAGGATTTTTAGCTGAGGACTAGATGTAGTAATAGTCATCAATTGAATTGTTGATCCAAGACAAAAAAGTTGGTTATGTCTGTGTGCATTTGTAGACAACCCAGCAGTGCACATCCTTTTTCTTGTTTTGCTTTTTTTCACGTGCTACAATGCCTTGGACAAAGCATCATCATAACTTGGAATGTTTAAAGGCATTATAAAAATATCATAGAAGAATGAGTTTGTGAAATAACCGGTTTTTTCAGTTCAGTTGAATAATAGTTGGGACATAATTAGTTGAGTGCAAGCTTTGAGGCTGATTCAACCCATTCAACATTAGTTGAGTGCGAAGTTTGTGAGGCTGATTCAGCCCTCAAACCGGATGCTTGTAGACCACCTTCCAGAGATCTAACACGACGCCATCGTAAAAATTCGTTGCAGTCAGTTTATCACGATGAAGTTGTCGGTCGACAAGCTCAAAACAGGAGTCAGCCGAAAATGCAAGCCTGAAACTTTTTATTGGGCTCCAGCTATTCAACTGATGCACGTTTGCAAAACAAATGTTGAAAAAAAAAAGGATGAAAATATAAGCCATCAGATGTATATGATTGTACAGGAACAGTTGGGATTTGTGTCGTTTGTATCACGCTCATCTCTCATCCACTGAGACATTGTGAAGCGATGTAACCAGTGATGTTTCGAAACATCTTTATTTAATTGTAATGAGGATATCTACAAACGTTTGTGTAAAAATGTGTGATAATTCGCAGGTTTTTCATCTCTGCACTTAATGTGGTGATCAAAATGTATTTGCGATTCCCAGTGAAATCATTCTTCGAGTGCTTAAAAAAGAAATTCATAAGGATGTATAACTGTGTTAGACGTCTTCATTTATATTCCGATGGATGGTTTGTAACAATAATTAAGTCACACTCAAGGAACATATGAACCTGTCCATCAAAGGAAATATCGCCGCTCGTGATGCAACGCACACTAGTCAACATTTGCACTTGCAGACCAACTAAATAGTTGCGGAGAAAACACATTTAATTGATGACTTTACTATGTTTAGCTTGGGACTTCATAAAAGCGAAGACTGGACTCCTTAGCCATCTTCGTGTTTATAGGAATGATTAACGGAGGAATTTTAAAAGCGAAGACTGGACTCCTTAGCCATCTTCGTGTTTATAGGAATGATTAACGGAGGAATTTTAAAAGCGAAGACTGGACTCCTTAGCCATCTTCGTGTTTATAGGAATGATTAACGGAGGAATTTTAAAAGCGAAGACTGGGCTCTTTAGCCATCTTCATGTTAAAAGGATGTAGTTGAGGACTTTTTCAAAGAAGATCGGTCTCGGTGGCCATCTTTGTACTTATAGGAAAGGATATTGTATTATTTTTTAAACATGAGGATTTTTAGCTGAGGACTAGATGTAGTAATAGTCATCAATTGAATTGTTGATCCAAGACAAAATAGTTGGTTATGTCTGTGTGCATTTGTAGACAACCCAGCAGTGCACATCCTTTTTCTTGTTTTGCTTTTTTTCACGTGCTACAATGCCTTGGACAAAGCATCATCATAACTTGGAATGTTTAAAGGCATTATAAAAATATCATAGAAGAATGAGTTTGTGAAATAACCGGTTTTTTCAGTTCAGTTGAATAATAGTTGGGACATAATTAGTTGAGTGCAAGCTTTGAGGCTGATTCAACCCATTCAACATTAGTTGAGTGCGAAGTTTGTGAGGCTGATTCAGCCCTCAAACCGGATGCTTGTAGACCACCTTCCAGAGATCTAACACGACGCCATCGTAAAAATTCGTTGCAGTCAGTTTATCACGATGAAGTTGTCGGTCGACAAGCTCAAAACAGGAGTCAGCCGAAAATGCAAGCCTGAAACTTTTTATTGGGCTCCAGCTATTCAACTGATGCACGTTTGCAAAACAAATGTTGAAAAAAAAAAGGATGAAAATATAAGCCATCAGATGTATATGATTGTACAGGAACAGTTGGGATTTGTGTCGTTTGTATCACGCTCATCTCTCATCCACTGAGACATTGTGAAGCGATGTAACCAGTGATGTTTCGAAACATCTTTATTTAATTGTAATGAGGATATCTACAAACGTTTGTGTAAAAATGTGTGATAATTCGCAGGTTTTTCATCTCTGCACTTAATGTGGTGATCAAAATGTATTTGCGATTCCCAGTGAAATCATTCTTCGAGTGCTTAAAAAAGAAATTCATAAGGATGTATAACTGTGTTAGACGTCTTCATTTATATTCCGATGGATGGTTTGTAACAATAATTAAGTCACACTCAAGGAACATATGAACCTGTCCATCAAAGGAAATATCGCCGCTCGTGATGCAACGCACACTAGTCAACATTTGCACTTGCAGACCAACTAAATAGTTGCGGAGAAAACACATTTAATTGATGACTTTACTATGTTTAGCTTGGGACTTCATAAAAGCGAAGACTGGACTCCTTAGCCATCTTCGTGTTTATAGGAATGATTAACGGAGGAATTTTAAAAGCGAAGACTGGACTCCTTAGCCATCTTCGTGTTTATAGGAATGATTAACGGAGGAATTTTAAAAGCGAAGACTGGGCTCTTTAGCCATCTTCATGTTAAAAGGATGTAGTTGAGGACTTTTTCAAAGAAGATCGGTCTCGGTGGCCATCTTTGTACTTATAGGAAAGGATATTGTATTATTTTTTAAACATGAGGATTTTTAGCTGAGGACTAGATGTAGTAATAGTCATCAATTGAATTGTTGATCCAAGACAAAATAGTTGGTTATGTCTGTGTGCATTTGTAGACAACCCAGCAGTGCACATCCTTTTTCTTGATTTGCTTTTTTTCACGTGCTACAATGCCTTGGACAAAGCATCATCATAACTTGGAATGTTTAAAGGCATTATAAAAATATCATAGAAGAATGAGTTTGTGAAATAACCGGTTTTTTCAGTTCAGTTGAATAATAGTTGGGACATAATTAGTTGAGTGCAAGCTTTGAGGCTGATTCAACCCATTCA